>CAUOFW020005391.1:1368976-1667421 GCA_963454935.2 Ilex paraguariensis
CATGATCGGAGGTGTGACTAGCATGCTTTTAAGTTTTTTAAAGGATGCCTCACAATCATCCGACCACACAAATGGGACCTCCTTAGATAGCAGGTTGGTCAAGGGTGAGTCCAATGCATTGAAATTCTTTATGAATCGACGATAAAAACCAACATGGCCCAAAAAATGACCAGATGCCTTTGATGGCTCTTGGCATGGGGAGGTTGGAGATGGCCTCCACCTTGGATTTATCGACTTCAATTCCCCTTGTCGAAACTATATGGCCAAGCACAATTCCTTCCGTCACCATAAAATGACACTTTTCCCAATTCAAGACTAGATTCTTCTCCTCACATCTTGTTAGAACTTTCTCCAAGTTTGCCAAACATCCCTCGAATGAATCCCCAAACACCGAAAAGTCATCCATAAAGACCTCCACTATCTTTTCCACCATGTCACTGAAAATTCCCATCATACAGCGTTGGAAAGTCCCCGGAGCATTGCACAGTCCAAATGGCATGCAGCGGTAGGCAAAGGTACCATAGGGGCATGTGAAAGTGGTCTTCTCTTGATCCTCCAAAGCAATCTCAATCTGATTGTAGCCGGAGTATCCATCTAAAAAATAGTAGAATAGATGCCCCGCTACTCGTTCTAGAACTTGATCGAGGAATGGCAATGGAAAGTGGTCTTTCCTTGTGCAAGCGTTCAACTTTCGGTAATCAATGCACACCCTCCATCCGGTGATTACTCTTGTAGGAATAAGCTCATTCTCATCATTCTCAACCACCGTAACTCTGGATTTCTTAGGTACTACTTGCGTGGGGCTAACCCACTTACTATCGGCAATTGGAAAAATGATCCCCACATCAAGTAGTTTCAGAACCTCATCCCTTACCACCTCCTTCATGATGGGATTCAACCGCCTTTGTGGTTGTCGGGAAGGTTTGGAATCCTCCTCAAGATATATGCGGTGGGTGCAAATGAGAGGGCTTATCCCCTTGATATCCGCAATGGTCCACCCAATTGCTCCTTTATGTTTTCTCAACACCTCCAAGAGTTCTTTTTCTTGTTCCATGTTTAATGTAGAGCTAATGACCACCGGAAATGTTTCACCTTCCCCAAGATAGGCGTACTTCAAATGGGTGGGCAAGGGCTTCAACTCCAAGTTGGGCTTTTGTTCATCCGACGAAAAAATTTTCTTTTCTCGATGGGGTAACTCTTCGAATGTAGGGATCCACCTTTCCATCCCTTTCAAATCTTCTACCTCCTCTTGCTCATCATAATTCTCAAGATCCACAATTCCTTCTTCCTTGAATTTTAATATCCCCTCCAGCTCCAAGTGCTCCTCAACCAAAGAGTCAATTCTATTGACCTAACTTACTTCCTCATCATCACCCGGTTGCTTTGCCAAGTTGAATACATTGTGCTCCATTGTCATATTCCCAAATGCCAACTTCATTAGACCGTTCCTGTAATTTATCACGGCATTAGATGTAGCAAGGAAGGGTCTTCCATGTATTACAGAAATTTGGGAGCTAAGGTTTGCAGCAGGGTGTGTATCAAGCACAATGAAATCCACAGGGAAGTAAAATTTATCAATTTGAACTAAGACATCCTCAACTACTCCCCTTGGTGTACAGATAAAATGATCCGCCAATTGAAGCATGATTGAGGTGGGCTTCAACTCCTCAAGCTACAGTTGTTGGTACACCGAGTAAAGGAGAAGATTCACACTTGCCCTCAAATCAAGGAGTGCTTGCTCCACTCGAAAATTTCCAATGGTGATGGCTATGGTTAGACAACCGGGGTCTTTGAATTTGGGAGGAGTGTTGGTCCTCAATATTGAGCTCACTCGCTCGGTGAGGAATGCTTTCTTGTGGACATCCAGTTTCCTCTTCACCGTGCATAAGTCCTTCAAAATCTTAGCACATGATGAAATTTGCTTAATGGCGTCGAGGAGTGGAATGTTAATCTTCACCTGCTTAAACATTTCCAAAATATCATCATAATTAGCCACCTTGACAGGTGGCTTCAAATGAATTGGGAAAGGGGCAGGCATGGGAGGAATAAACACACAATCATCAATTAATTTTTCTTTCTCAACAACCTCTCTTTCTTTCTCTTCACTCACCTCACTCTTGTCGGCGTCACCCAAGATATCTTTTTCTTTTGGCAATGTGGTCTTGGGTGAGACCATTGCCAAAATGGTTTTGTCAATTTCTTTGCCACTGCGGAGGGTGGTGATAGCTTTGAATTGCTCGTAACTCTCTCTCAAAGGTTTCGATGACTCAATAAGGTGTTGACCCCTAGGGTTCTCTTGTGGTTGAGCGGGGAACTTCCCCTTTTCTTGTTGAGATGCCCCTATAGAGTTTGTCAACTTTGTGAGTTGGGCTCTTACATCATTGATGGTTGTGGCATTTTGGTTATTGATGGGGGTTTGGCTTTGAATGAAGGAATGGACCATATCCTCCAAATTCCTTTTGTGAGGAGGTTAGTATGTGGATGGATTGGACGGTCCTTGAGAAAAACTTTGTGGAGGTGGATTTGGTGAAAAGTTCTATGGTGGTGGGTTTGAGGAATACCCTTGTGGATTGGTCCGGGGGTATTGAAGGCTAGATGTTTGCCCTTGGCCATGATATTGGTTTTGCTTGAGAGGCATGGGAGATGCATATGCACTTGAACCATGAGGAATGGGGTTTTCATTTCTCCAACTAAAATTTGGGTGATTACTCCAACCCAGATTGTAAGTATTCGAATTGGGAGAAAATGATTGCCTCTTTTGGTTGAAGGCATGGCCTTGTTCATGGTACACTTCTTTAAGGGTCAAAATGTTTAGGCAATCCGATAGGGAATACTCCATACATTCGTAAATTGAACAACCCTCCTCAGTTCGTGACACATTAGACACCTCGTGTCTCTTATTGACTTCAAGACTCTCAACTTTCCTTGACAATTTAGCAATTTTTGAAAACAAGTCTTCCCGGTCTCTCAAATCATAAATCCCTCCCCCCTTGAGTTTGTCCATTCTTTTGAGGAGAAGACCTTGGTACATCGGTGGGATCTGTAATGTCCCATGAATGTGCATTTTGTGCCAATGTATCAAAGTAATCTAAGGCCTCATCAGGGTCTTTGTTCAAAAACTCCCCATTACACATCATGTCAATGAACTGTCGATGGCCCGGTGTGATTCCTTCATAAAAGAAACTCACCAATTGCCATGGTTCAAAGCCATGATGTGGAAGGGATTGTAGCAATTCCTTGTACCTCTCCCAACATTGATAGAATTGCTCATTGGGCTTTTTTGAAAAGTTTTGAATTTGCTTTTTTAGGGCGGTGGTTTTATGCACCGGAAAGAATTTGTTCAAAAACTCAGAAATCATTTGGCTCCACGATGTGATGGTTCGAGGCCTTAAGGAAATAAGCCACGTTTTTGCCTTGTCTTTCAGGGAAAAGGGAAACAATTTCATTCTAGCTATCTCTTCCATCCCATGATTGGGGAGGAAGGTTGCAACCATTTCCTCAAAATCCCTTATGTGTGAATAGGGGCTCTGAGTTTCAAATCCGTTGAACGTGGGAATTAGTTGCAACATCCCTGGCTTAACTATGAAAAGATGAGCTTGGACCGGAAGGAGGATGCATGATGGTGTGGTGCTTCGTGTTGGTTGTAGGAAATCCCTCATTGACCTCACCGGGGGATCCATTTGAAAATTATTCCCCTCATTCACGGGAGGGGGAAAATTCATTCTCGGATTGGGTATTTGGGGTTCTTGTGGTCCCCCACCCCTTTGGACATTTGGATTTGCTCCCCTTTGGACATTTGGATTTGCACCTATATTGTCAAAATTGTCACCCGCATCCTCGGGTTGTTCTTGGTCAATATTCATGGTAGGGGCCAAGTTTTGTCTAACAAGTCGGTTTCGGTCGTTCCGCCTCCACATAAAACAAAATATATACAAACAAAGTTATACACAAACAAGATTATGTACACGGAACAACGTACCTCAGCCCATGATGAAGATCATGGGACTTACCTCCGTCGTCCGAAAATCACCTTCTTGGTTTGACACTTGCCTTCCCCGGCAACGGCGCCAAAAATGCTTGACAAATTTCCTTGTTGTTTCCTAACCTATAAACATCACCTTTTAGCATGTATAGTATATGAATAAAGGGGAGTGTCACTCTCCTAGGGATGATGTCAAAAGAAAGGGCAACGGAATGGTGGATGAATGAGATTTCAAATGTGAGTATGTGTGAACAAAAGTGCTCCCCAAGCGCAAGGAGACTTTCACGGATCGTGTTTTACTTGGTGGTATTCCAAGGTCGTTTCCACGGGGAAGGAAGTAAACCGAGGGGAAGGTGATTTTGGGAGAAAGAAAGTGTAAAATCTTTGATTGTTGGAAGTTGTTTGGTGAAGTTGTTTTGATGCTAGTAAAATGAGAAACAAATGTTGGCAAATCCAAGAGGTCACTCCAATAGGAATACCGTCTCAACTCGAAACCCTCCTCCAATAGAGCATGAATGAACGATTGATTCGTGGGAAGCTAGGGGTAAGATTGGTGAGTATCTAAGCATAAACCGTGACTAGGCCTACGGAATATCAAAGACTCACCAAGTTATCCACCCTCAACCCAGTCAAACTGAACCATTGAACTATGAAAAAAGGGAGGAGAATGAGTTGAAAATGGTATACCCAAGTGGAGTTTCCCCTTGGTTTTGCCAACTAAGATATTTGGCTATTCATGCTTAAAATAAAAACCACAATATGATGAGAAGACATTATGAAGAAATAAAGACTAGAGCTAAGCATAAACCAAATGCATAAATATAACTTCCAGATAATCACCTCTTACTAAAGATTGGATGAGAAACTACTCACTCTTTATAGCTTTGTTAAAGCTAGAAAAGTGAGTGATGTTCATCCCTCCAAGTAGAGGAGTNATGGTGCTTCGTGTTAGTTGTAGGAAATCCCTCATTGACCTCACCGGGGGATCTATTTGAAAATTATTCCCCTCATTCACGGGAGGGGGAAAATTCNTGTTCCACCCTTTACGGCTTTGGTAAACTTCTAGAAAAGTGGAAGAGTTTCACTTCGCTAAGGGAAGAAGGAAGCTCAAGCAATGGAAGTAAAATAAAGCAATAACACAATAAAAGAAAGCAATACTTAAAGNAGGTATTTGGGGTTCTTGTTGTCCCCCACCCCTTTGGACATTTGGATTTGCACCTATATTGTCAAAATTGTCACCCGCATGCTCGGGTTGTTCTTTGTCAATATTCATGGTAAGGGCCAAGTTTTGTCTAACAAGTCAATTTCGGTCGTTCCGCCTTCACATNTAAAAGATGAATGTTTTATAAGTCCTAAGGGGTGGTATTTATAGGCAACAAGGGTGGGTGAAAGTCTTGTTAGGTGNGCTCGGGTTGTTCTTTGTCAATATTCATGGTAAGGGCCAAGTTTTGTCTAACAAGTCAATTTCGGTCGTTCCGCCTTCACATAAAACAAAATATATACAAATAAAATTATACGCAAATAAGATTATGTACACGGAATAATGTACCTCAACCCATGATGAAGATCATGGGACTTACCTCCGTCGTCCGAAACTCACCTTCTTGGTTTGACACTTGCCTTCCCCGGCAACGGCGCCAAAAATGCTTGGTAAAATTCTTTGTTGTTTCCTAACCTCTAAACATCACCTTTTAGCATATATAGTATATAGATGAAGGNACAGTAGTTTGTAGCTTTAATGCAATTGGCTCCCCAGTAGTTTGTAGGATTGACGCACAAAACCCTGAAAAAAACAACAATTAATGCATTATCATTTATTCACACACGAACCCTAATTTGATTTATTTTGACTAGTTTAACTTTATTCAACTAACACAATTTACCNTTGTATAGTATATAGATGAAGGGGAGTGTCACTCTCCTTGGCATGATGTCAAAAGAAAGGGCAACGAAATGGTGGATGAATGAAATGTCAAATGTGTGTTTGTGTGAACAAAAATACTCCCCAAGCGCAAGGAGATTTTCATGGATCATGTTTTACTTGGTGGTATTCCAAGGTCGTTTCCACGGGGAAGGAAGTAAACCGAGGGGCAGGTGATTTTGGGAGAAAGAAAGTGTAAAACNAAAAATTTACCTATTAAATTATGCCTTAATTAGGTTTAATCACCCTGTACCCACATTCTGCCCATTCAGCGCCTTTTCAGCGCCCCCGCGCTTGTATTGGTCCGTGACGCGAATTTTGACTTGTTTTTGACCCGAAATTGGACTCTAAAGCTACATATACGCTACGATTTGTGTGGGGATGAGATATTCTGACTTTTGGGTGCTGAAAACATCTGGAAAAGCCAAGGAATTGGAAGAAAATTGAAGACAAGAATCGAAGAAATTGACACGAAGAAGATTGGACTTGAAGGCTAGAGAAGGATTGAAGATTGCACCTAAGTTTTCATTCTTTTCTCTTGCTTTTACTTCTTGATTTTCTAAGATGTTGTTCAATTTTAGAATGATGTTTTTCAATTATGTTATGAACTAAATTATTATTAAGATTGCAACGGAACCTATGTCTAGTTAAATTAATCTACTCTCGTTTCTAGTTCTATTAATCGTACATGAGTTGTTTGTCATATTTTGTGCTTAATATATGATTGTGTGGACAACAATTAATTTAATAACCTAGATGAAATTGGGAGATGAATTCTAGGGATAGATCTGAATATGATGACATGCGTCTGGATNAGACAACAATTAATTTAATAACCTAGATGAAATTGGGAGATGAATTCTAGGGATAGATCTGAATATGATGATATGCGTCTGGATAATTCTTCTGAGGATTGAATTGTTAGGTTTATGTATAGGATAGGAATATTCCTATATGTCGTGTGTAACTTTTATGAGAGTTTGAACTTAATAAATCTATTCCAACTNATAATTCTTCTGAGGATTGAATTGTTAGGTTTATGTATAGGATAGGAATATACCTATATGTCGTGTGTAACTTTTATGAGAGTTTGAACTTAATGAATCTATTCCAACTTATTTGCATAGGAATATAGTAATTTAAGTGGGAGAGATAGCTTTATCTAACCATCGGAAGAGGTTTAATAAATAACTTTGAGTTCTCAGTTAACAACTTATTTTGATCAATTAACTGGAAAGAGAGTGGAAAGATTTATACGAAGCATTAGGGGAAGTTGTAATCTTAACTTCTTTTATCTGGTAAATTCAACCCTTGATTATTAAGTTTAGATGTTGTTTTCAATTAGTAACTTCATAGTTCAATTCCAATTGTTTAAATAAAATTGAATTGATATAAAGTTAGTACTTGAAAGTTATNTTAATCTTAACTTCTTTTATCCGGTAAATTCAACCCTTAATTATTAAGTTTAGATGTTGTTTTCAATTAGTAACTTCATAGTTCAATTCCAATTGTTTAAATAAAATTGAATTGATATAAAGTTAGTACTTGAAAGTTATTAGTAATAATTCTCCGTGGGAATGATACTCTACTTATCACTTTATTACTTGTTGATCGCGTATACTTGCACGTAAATTATCAATATCAAATTCAGACAACAGATTGATGTTATGAAAATGTTGTTATATGCTTGTGATATAATTGACATTAAGGAGATGGATATGTTTGATGTGTACTCATGATGCAATGAACATGATATCGTAAGTTTCGATTGTGCACTACATTTGCATTTGCACAGGTCTCATCGCATTCATGGGCATTGACATAAGTGTGGGTGTGTGCGTATTTTTTTATCAAACACCATCCTTGGTGGGTTGATAAGTGAGCTCTGGAAGGTTGGACCTAAGTTCGACTGAGTTNAGAATCCCAGATACAGGTACCAAATACCTGGCAACCAGAAGGTTTAGGTACCAGTACCACGTGCAATAGATACCAATACTAAAATATAGCATTGTCGAGCCTTCAGATCTAGAGTCTTTTTCTTTGAATGATGAAATTAGTTAAATATTAAGTNTCGCACAGATTGCACTAAAATATGTGTCAATGTTAACAAGAAGGGCTAGATTCTCCATTANCACACAGATTGCACTAAAATATGTGTCAATGTTAACAAGAAGGGCTAGATTCTCCATTAGATTTGCACTCCCATTGGTATCGAGTTCATAAAGTGTGTCGGCGTATGCGAAACTGATGGTGGAAGTCCATAGATGTTGTTTCGGTTGGGTACCTATTGATGGAAGTCCATAAATACCCATCCCAAGAAAGACACAAGATTTTTATACAATGGCTATTGAACATGTAACATCAATGACGGTGGCTTGGAATGCCTAGATGCATACGCATGACAAGACATGTGTTATGGGAGCCGGTGGAGGACTCGGGGTTTTATTTCATGTGAGTTCCATCTCATGACATGGCATGAAAAGTGCAGCATTCATTAATGAATTGTANGTTGATATGTATATCTTTTTGCTTATCCGTAGACAATTTAGTTTGGTATGGATAATTCTTGAAATCACTGCAATCAACATGGTTGTTATTCTTTCATTAATTAATTCAATTAACTAAAAAACATATTTTTCGAACTTTGGTTTTTAGTTGAATATTTTTTGTTCAAGTGCATTTGATTATNTATGTTCTTGAATGAATGGTTTATGTGATGAATTACATGTGACATTTCATATACATCTGGGTTGGGGAATAGCCTCCTTAGGAGATATCCTATTGAGCATGGCTCACCCTTTATGGGAACNTTAACCTTGGATAAGTCATAAAATTAGGTCAAAATTCCAATTTACAATGGGATGAACTTTGATGATTAACCCTTTTTTTTAAATATTGTTTCTTACTTTATTCAATCANATAACCTTGGATAAGTCATAAAATTAGGTCAAAATTCCAATTTACAATGACATGAACTTTGATGATTAACCCTTTTTTTTAAATATTGTTTCTTACTTTATTCAATCATCACAGCACTTTTCCAAAATTCAAGGGGTTTTATTTTTCTTTCATTTTATCACCATTCGATTTTCTTCGTTTTCTTTGAGGATAAGATCTTGGTAATCTACCGATTTACTATTCGATACATTCCTGTGCTTGGGAACCAGTTTATTATTTACCCACTTTAGAGGTCAAACACATCTGTTTAAGATAAAAAGGAGGTACAAGTCTTGCTCTTTTATTTCTTCCCAAATTTGAAATAAATCTTGGATTTGAACAAATCCGAGGCTACCTCAATAACCATCGATGAAGGCAACAAAAGGAAAATTTCTCTTTTATTTTTCTCATGCATTTTGACAAAAACGTCTGCATTGTAAACTATTTCATTAGATATCGGAAATTGGGTTGCTTATAATTCATGATTCGCCAAACATAGGTGTGAGTGGTTTCATATGCATAAAGATCTAAGTTCCATATCTTGAATTAGAAAACAAAAAAACACATCTGAAAAGTTAAGAGTAAAGTAATTATTTTCAAGAAACAGACTCATATTTGAAAGGCAAAAAAAATTGAAACCCTAAAAAATCAAGGTTAGATATAAGAACTACAGACAATTTAGCAAGAAATTACCTGAGATTAGTCGGATTTGAGTTGATATAGGTTGATCCTAGCACCTATGCTACCGCTTGCTTCATAGAGTGATGACAAAGAGGCAGAAAGTGATTGGGAGGGGATGAGTAGAGGGGTGGGACTAACATCGATGTTAGTGAGGAAGAAGAAAAGATGTGAAGAAAGAAGAAGAGATAGCATCTGATCTGAGTAGCAAGAGACCGACGATCGAGAAGGGAAAGAAGAGATCAGGTTCTTTGTTCGCGAATGGATTTGTGTACTTGTCCGTAGGAATGGAATGGAAAATACCAGAATAAATTTGGTAATGTCTCATCCCATAATTTGTGGGATTCATTATTCCTTAGGAATGGGAATGCCAATGGATTTTAATTCCTGCAAACCAAACAAAAGAATTGGCATTACTTAGGAATGATATTCTATTCCAAAGCTTAATCCCACGTACCAAACACAGCAAATACTAATTTTTTTTAGGGATTACACTTACGTACCCATAACCTTGAAAGTTTAGTTTCATTCCAAGGCATAACAAACCATTTTCACTCACAAACTTACCACCCTTTTTTTTTTTAACTAGTAAAAATTATATTTCCATCATTACACATATTTAGATGTAATGTATGATAGGGTCTCACTCTAGAGGTCAAATTGATACCATGGTTTGCTTATATTTTGATAATCCCATAAAACTTTTGATATTTATAATTTACAACAAACCGATAAAGAATGCCAATAAGACTAACGAAAAATAATAACATTATTAAAATTATATATTTTCAAAAATGCCTCTTAGTAGAAAGATTTCGACATTGTTTGGTAACGCTTTTCTAAATTACTTTTTATCATTTTTGTTGTTTTAAACAAAATAACGATAAAAAAAAGTAAAAAGTAGCATTTTTTATGTCAAAAAAAGTAACTTTTAAGAAGAAAAACAAGAAAATTAGTGTTTTTTAATAAAAGCAAAATTTTTACTTTTTTGAAGCAAAATAAATTTTACACAAAACAAACACACACACACACACAAATACACCATTAGTATATCAAAACACACACACACCCACCCACTCACCCATACATCCACACACACTAATACATCAAAACGCACACAAACTGAAACACAAGACACACAGACACACATACACACACTAATACACCAAAAAATACAATCACACTCGCACGCATACACACACACACACATATTGATACACCAAAAATACCCACACACACACACACACAAACTAATACACCAAAACACACACAAATTGATACACCAGAAACACACACATACACATACTAATACAGCAAAACATACACTAACACACACACACACACACACACTAATACACCAAAACACACACACCCCAATACACCAAAAACATATACACACACACTAATCTGCCAATGCATGCACACACACACACACACATAAACATACACTAACACACCAACATGCACACGCACTGAAACATCAAAACACACACACAAATACACTAGTACACCAAAACACATACACTCCCTAATACACCAAACATATACACACACTAAGACACAAAACACAAACAAATACACCAAAAATATATACACACACACATACTTATTAATACACCAAAACACACACTAATACACAAAAAACATACACATACACACACGAGCACACTAATACAAGTGTGTATATTGTAGTGTATTATGGAGGATTAGTGTGTCTTGTGTGTGCATTTTAGTGTGTTAGTATGAGTGTGAGTGTTTGCATGCATATATTTGTTTTGGAATATTAGTATGTGTGGTTGTTTGTATTTTTTTTTTATTTTTTTTTGTGTATTAGTGTGTAGGTATTTGTATGTGTGTGTATTTTGGTTTTGTTGGAATTATAGTCTAGCTATTACCTTTTTACTTTTTGACCTTTTATGCCCTTACTATGGTTTTTATGTCTTACCCAAACCAGAGGGGTGTTCTGGTCAATTGCACTCTTATTTGGCTATATATACAAGGCTCTGCTCTCTGTTTGTACATCCCTTTTACTCTCAATAATTCTAGTTGGAATCAGAGCAGGTCAAACCCTAGCCTTCCCTAGCTCTAACATTAACCCTAACCCTAGCCGCCAAACCCTACCATAGTCTACCCTAGCCATATCACCTAACCCTAGCCACATCAAACACCCCTACCAGCCGCCAATGATAGCTAGCACCACCAGTGACAACCAATTCACGCACTTTTTTGCGCTAATGCTGCCAGTTTGCCACCTCTTCGTGTCCATCTCTCCATAGCCAGTGCTATTGGCTTTTTTTTCCCTCGGGATGGAGCATCCTAGGGACCTTTAGAGGGATAAAACCCCCCCTGTTGATCCACTCTTGATGTAGTAGATCACCTATACATTTTTTCTAAATTTTTTGGCATCATGACTTATTATTTGGAATTTTTTGGACCTTTTTTATTTGTTGTTATTGTTCAATTGGATGTATATTGTTCTCCCTTATTTTTCCTCTATTTATCTTAGAGTAGTTTTTGTCACAGTTGCCACATTATTATTGTTGTTGTAGCCACTAGTGAGGGACTTGAGAGCTCTACCATTAGCACTTCCACTTGGGAGGTACCACTCACTTTTGTAGGGATTACCACTTCTATAGGGATTACCCCTCTCACCTTTATATTTGACCTATATACAATATTTACTGGCACAGTTGCATTACCGACAATGTCGGGTATGATCTCTTAGAAGGTTATGATATAGTTATTGAATGGTCATAACTTTGCTGAGTGGTCACGCTCATTTCAACTTTTATTAGAGCGTGTTAGGAAGCTTGGTTAGCTGAAAGGATCACACACAAAGCCATTTGATGATGACTCTGGATATTTTGCATGGTTATCCAAGAATTGCACTATTCTTGGATGGTTATTTGGCTCTATGGAGCCATCTATTTGTAGGATTAATCAGTTTCATAACTTTGTTCCAAAGCTATGGAGTGTATTATTAGAGATGTATTCATAGTCAGGTTGTGGAGTTTTTGTTTGTGAGCTTTCTCATGAGCTCTCACATGCTCGACAGGGAGATATAACAATTTAGGACTACTATGGCTATTTGATTCAGCGTTGACTTGTGTATCAGACTTTATGTCCTCTTGTTATTATTTTAAGGATAGAACCTAAGGGAGCAGAATTTCTACANGAAAGAAGAGATCAGGTTCTTTGTTCGCGAATGGATTTGTGTACTTGTCCGTAGGAATGGAATGGAAAATACCAGAATAAATTTGGTAATGTCTCATCCCATAATTTGTGGGATTCATTATTCCTTAGGAATGGGAATGCCAATGGATTTTAATTCCTGCAAACCAAACAAAAGAATTGGCATTACTTAGCAATGATATTCTATTCCAAAGCTTAATCACACGTACCAAACACAGCAAATACTAATTTTTTTTAGGGATTACACTTACGTACCCATAACCTTGAAAGTTTAGTTTCATTCCAAGGCATAACAAACCATTTTCACTCACAAACTTACCACCCTTTTTTTTTTAACTAGTAAAAATTATATTTCCATCATTACACATATTTAGATGTAATGTATGATAGGGTCTCACTCTAGAGGTCAAATTGATACCATGGTTTGCTTATATTTTGATAATCCCATAAAACTTTTGATATTTATAATTTACAACAAACCGATAAAGAATGCCAATAAGACTAACGAATAATAATAACATTATTAAAATTATATATTTTCAAAAATGCCTCTTAGTAGAAAGATTTCGACATTGTTTGGTAACGCTTTTCTAAAATACTTTTTATCATTTTTGTTGTTTTAAACAAAATAATGATAAAAAAAAAAAGTAAAAAGTAGCATTTTTTATGTCAAAAAAAGTAACTTTTAAGAAGAAAAACAAGAAAATTAGTGTTTTTTAATAAAAGCAAAATTTTTACTTTTTTGAAGCAAAATAAATTTTACACAAAACAAACACACACACACACACAAATACACCATTAGTATATCAAAACACACACACACCCACCCACTCACCCATACATCCACACACACTAATACATCAAAACGCACACAAACTGAAACACAAGACACACAGACACACATACACACACTAATACACCAAAAAATACAATCACACTCGCACGCATACACACACACACACATATTGATACACCAAAAATACCCACACACACACACACACAAACTAATACACCAAAACACACACAAATTGATACACCAGAAACACACACATACACATACTAATACAGCAAAACATACACTAACACACACACACACACACACACTAATACACCAAAACACACACACCCCAATACACCAAAAACATATACACACACACTAATCTGCCAATGCATGCACACACACACACACACATAAACATACACTAACACACCAACATGCACACGCACTGAAACATCAAAACACACACACAAATACACTAGTACACCAAAACACATACACTCCCTAATACACCAAACATATACACACACTAAGACACAAAACACAAACAAATACACCAAAAATATATACACACACACATACTTATTAATACACCAAAACACACACTAATACACAAAAAACATACACATACACACACGAGCACACTAATACAAGTGTGTATATTGTAGTGTATTATGGAGGATTAGTGTGTCTTGTGTGTGCATTTTAGTGTGTTAGTATGAGTGTGAGTGTTTGCATGCATATATTTGTTTTGGAATATTAGTATGTGTGGTTGTTTGTATTTTTTTTTTATTTTTTTTTGTGTATTAGTGTGTAGGTATTTGTATGTGTGTGTATTTTGGTTTTGTTGGAATTATAGTCTAGCTATTACCTTTTTACTTTTTGACCTTTTATGCCCTTACTATGGTTTTTATGTCTTACCCAAACCAGAGGGGTGTTCTGGTCAATTGCACTCTTATTTGGCTATATATACAAGGCTCTGCTCTCTGTTTGTACATCCCTTTTACTCTCAATAATTCTAGTTGGAATCAGAGCAGGTCAAACCCTAGCCTTCCCTAGCTCTAACATTAACCCTAACCCTAGCCGCCAAACCCTACCATAGTCTACCCTAGCCATATCACCTAACCCTAGCCACATCAAACACCCCTACCAGCCGCCAATGATAGCTAGCACCACCAGTGACAACCAATTCACGCACTTTTTTGCGCTAATGCTGCCAGTTTGCCACCTCTTCGTGTCCATCTCTCCATAGCCAGTGCTATTGGCTTTTTTTTCCCTCGGGATGGAGCATCCTAGGGACCTTTAGAGGGATAAAACCCCCCCTGTTGATCCACTCTTGATGTAGTAGATCACCTATACATTTTTTCTAAATTTTTTGGCATCATGACTTATTATTTGGAATTTTTTGGACCTTTTTTATTTGTTGTTATTGTTCAATTGGATGTATATTGTTCTCCCTTATTTTTCCTCTATTTATCTTAGAGTAGTTTTTGTCACAGTTGCCACATTATTATTGTTGTTGTAGCCACTAGTGAGGGACTTGAGAGCTCTACCATTAGCACTTCCACTTGGGAGGTACCACTCACTTTTGTAGGGATTACCACTTCTATAGGGATTACCCCTCTCACCTTTATATTTGACTTATATACAATATTTACTGGCACAGTTGCATTACCGACAATGTCGGGTATGATCTCTTAGAAGGTTATGATATAGTTATTGAATGGTCATAACTTTGCTGAGTGGTCACGCTCATTTCAACTTTTATTAGAGCGTGTTAGGAAGCTTGGTTAGCTGAAAGGATCACACACAAAGCCATTTGATGATGACTCTGGATATTTTGCATGGTTATCCAAGAATTGCACTATTCTTGGATGGTTATTTGGCTCTATGGAGCCATCTATTTGTAGGATTAATCAGTTTCATAACTTTGTTCCAAAGCTATGGAGTGTATTATTAGAGATGTATTCATAGTCAGGTTGTGGAGTTTTTGTTTGTGAGCTTTCTCATGAGCTCTCACATGCTCGACAGGGAGATATAACAATTTAGGACTACTATGGCTATTTGATTCAGCGTTGACTTGTGTATCAGACTTTATGTCCTCTTGTTATTATTTTAAGGATAGAACCTAAGGGAGCAGAATTTCTACACACTTAAGAGCAAGAGAATAGGAGTCACAAGTTCATTATAGGGCTTCGTGATGAGTTTGAGGGACCTCGTTCCCAGATCTTATCGATGTTGAGGCTTCCTTATCTTTATGAGGTACATTCTATGATTAAGCAGTATGAGCACCGCATCTGTATTGCATCACTTCTAGTTGCAACCTTAACTCCTCAGGCTAACCAGATGTCCCTTGCAGTTGTTATAGAATCTTGCTCAGGACCCCCAGCCAGGCGTGGACAACGTCCAGATCAGTGTCAATAGGGCACCCCAAATTGAGTGTGGCTCACCCTTTATGGGGATATATTTCAAGTATTGGACAAGCTTCAGGGGATGGCCCTCACTGGTCCCGTGTTGATGATGGAACCGGATTATGACTCTTAAATTTTATTTTGTAATAAATTATAAATTTTATTTTGGCCATGTATAAATTATGTATGAACCTTTTATTTTGACGAAGGCATGTAATGGGACATTATTCTTTTGGGAAACAAATGAATAGAATAGTTGTTGAATGAGTTTATTGGTTAAAAGTTAGATTTTTGGAGAGTTTGAAAACAATCTGGGCTCTAGGTACCGGTACCTCACAACTACCTAGCATCCAAAGAGCTCAGGTACTAGTACCTAGGCTCATAAGTACCAGTACCCTGCTGACATTGGGCTCAGGTACCTGTATCTAGGCTCACAGGTCCTAGTACCCATTGTCAGGGACCCAAGTACCAGTACCATGTTTTACATGTATAGGCACTAGGAAACTAGAGGGCTCAGGTACTGATACCACTTACCCGAGATCATAGTACCTCTTCCCAAAAACTAAAATTTTAAATGTAACCTTATCGAGCCTTCACATTATGAGCTTTTTCATTTGGATGATGTAATTGGTTGAATATTAAGCCTATACTTTGGGATGTAGACCCTTGAATGGTCTTATAATTATTGTATGAACAAGTTACATATTGGGTAGAGTTCACGTACAATGGAGACTGCCCAAATTTTGTTTTGATTATGATCCCGGTGAATAGGATGTATGACATGGTATCAAGTTATACGGTACTCACGGGTATTTTATTGGTTGATAAGTGATCAAAGGATTGAGAAATGACCCCCAGATTTTGGGGTGTCATAGCTTGGTATCTAAGCTTAGGTTTCCAATTACCTTGGACTTGAGGGTAGATTAGGTTAGGCTATTGCATTCATTATGTATTACATGTTATGTGCATTAAATGCTACATATTGTGTGATATGAGATTATATACATGATTAAATGTGTATGGAAATGAGACACTAGGATTAGAAAACACAACCTTGGGGTCAAAAAAAAAAAGGAGTGAGAAAGTTTACAGTTTAGGCGTCTACTGGTGGGTGGCATGCCTCCTACCAGTAAGACAAGAGAAAAAGTTTCAACTTTGTAAGTTTGATCCCTAACTTTGGGATACTAATTTTGTGGTCTATTGCTATCTTACTTATGTGTAAATGGAAAATAGAGGAGGAGGACATCGCAATGGTCGAGGGGGTGGATGGAACAACCAACCACCACCATCGGCCTTTGACCACCAAGCTTTCAGGGAGGCTATAGGTGCAATGATGGCTACTTTTTACACAAGTTAGCACCAACATAGGCCAAGGAGGCTTNGAGGGGGTGGATGGAACAACCAACCACCATCATCGGCCTTTGACCACCAAGCTTTCAGGGAGGCTATGGGTGCAATGATGGCTACTTTTTACACAAGTTAGCACCAACATAGGCCAAGGAGGCTTGAAGAACATCCAAAGGTTCAAGGCACACAAGCCACCAACCTTTATGGGAGAGACAAACCCGATTGTGGAGGACCATTGGTTCTAACAAGTAGACAGGATCTTGAAGGCTATGGATATCACATCTAACGCCACTAGGATAAGACCAGCCAGATTCTAACTTGAGGGAGAGATCCATTTATGGTGGAATTGGGCAAAGGCCTCAAAGAATATTGAAACAATGACTTGGAAAGATTTTGTGAGATCTTTATAGGCAAGTACTTCCCGTCGACTTTTTGACAAATAAATGCCCCAAAAATTTTTGGACTTGAATCAAGGATCGATGACAGTGATGGAATACGTGGATAAGTTCACTGATCTAGCCTGTTTTGTCAATGCTTACGTGGCCACTAACTTGGCCAAAGTAAGGAGATTTGAGGGTGGCTTAAAGTTATCCATCTGAGGAAAGATTGTGGGCCACCACCTTCAAGACCNGAAATTTTTGGACTTGAATCAAGGATCGATGACAGTGATGGAATACGTGGATAAGTTCACTGATCTAGCCTATTTTGTCAATGCTTACGTGGCCACTAACTTGGCCAAAGTAAGGAGATTTGAGGGTGGCTTAAAGTTATCCATCTGAGGAAAGATTGTGGGCCACCACCTTCAAGACCTAGACTCCATAGCCGAGACGATCATGGCCATTGAGAGGGAAGTGGAGGACGCTAAGAGTATCTAGTAGACCAGAGCCAAGGATAAGAAGAAGAAGGGTTAGTCCTCTTCTACTAGTTCGGGAAAGAAGTAAAGGATATCTACCCCATAGGGATTGCAAGGCTAGGGCCGAGGCTATCAAAGAAAAGGCCAAGGTCAATACTCCCAAGGTGGGAGAAATNCCATGGCCATTGAGAGGGAAGTGGGGGACGCTAAGAGTATCCAGTAGACCAGAGCCAAGGATAAGAAGAAGAAGGGTTAGTCCTCCTTTACTAGTTCGGGAAAGAAGTAAAGGATATCTACCCCATAGGGATTGCAAGGGTAGGGCCGAGGCTATCAAAGAAAAGGCCAAGGTCAATACTCCCAAGGTGGGAGAAATTTTAAGGCTCCCTATCAAGTTGACTAGAAGACTTGCTGCTAAATATGCCACCAACCAGGCCATTTGAAACGAGATTGTCCTCAGAGGCAGAGATCTTAAAGTTACAGGATATTTCAGTCTCAGTCATCGGTAGGGCATCCATAGACATTTTTCATTCCTCCCTATCCCACCATGGGCTAGAAAAGTTAGTTCCAGTTCCAATGTGCTACACAGACCCCTACTACTTCACAAATGGGGACTCTGTAATCAAGCCAGATGGGCCAAGATTTGGGTCAAGGTCAAGGACAGAGCTTGCAGGTANAGGATATTTCAGTCTTAGTCATCGGTAGGGCATCCATAGACATTTTTCATTCCTCCCTATCCCACCATGGGCTAGAAAAGTTAGTTCCAGTTCCAAGGTGCTACACAGACCCCTACTACTTCACAAACGGGGACTCTATAATCAAGCCAGATGGGCCAAGATTTGGGTCAAGGTCAAGGACAGAGCTTGCAGGTAAGGATTTCAGGGACTTAGGGGCGAGTCTTCACCATCACACCACAAACTGAGCCTATGGATCAGTTAGTGATTCAAGGTACATTCTTAATCTCTCACTTATGGGTAAGGGTGTTATTTTATTTTGGGTACATCTCACTCATTCATTTATGCATCATATGTGAGAGACTTGGACTTATAGGTTGAGACCTTAGAGGAGCCGTTGCATGTGAGTTCTCCCTTAGGAGCTAGAGTTCACATTGATAAGATATGTCAGGAATGTTAGTTAGAGATCTTAGGGATTCAAGTCACTATGGACCTTATGATCATGGATATGTTAAATTTTTACGTCATCCTTTGGATGGATTGGTTGGTGGCGCACTAAGTCGTCATCGATTGTGATCGGAAGCAGCTCACTATTTATACACCAGAGGGTGTCTGCTTCAAATTTCAGGGAGAAAAGCACAATACTTTTCCCCAAGCAGTGTATGAATCTCGTTGGGATGGACAGCTGATGGGTTGACTTATGAGCCTTACCCTTGAGGATGAGGCGAGACAAGAGTTGGGTCTACCTCAGGTAGTTTGAGAGTATGCGGATGTTTTCTCAGACGAGTTACCAGGATTACCTCCACATCGGGATGTAGAATTCACCACTGAGTTACAACCCAGTGCATCCCATATTTCTATGACACTGCATAGGATGACAACTGCAAAGTTATAAGAACTCAAGGTCCAATTGTAAATAATTGTTAGACAAGGGCTTTATTAGATCGAGTACCTCACCTTAGAGTGCTCTGGTGCTATTTTCCAAGAAGAAGGACAAGAACCTTAAGCTATGTATAGATTATCGGCAGTTGAATCAGGTCACCATTAAGAACAAGTACCCATTACCTCATATTGATGATCCTTTTGATCAACAAAGAGGAGCACGAGTCTACTCCAAGATAGATCTGCGCACAGGATATCACCAATTGAGGATTAGGGAGGCCGATATCCTTAAGATGGTGTTCAAGATGCGATATAGGCATTTCGAGTTTACAATTATGCTATTCAATTTGACAAATGCCCTGGTAGCATTCATGGATCTCATGCACAGGGTGTTCCAATCCTACTTAGATCAGTTTGTCATAGTCTTTGTTGATGACATTATGATTTACTCCAAGTTTGAGGAGGAACGTGAGGGTGACTTGAGGATTATTCTCTAGACCTTGAGAGATTATCAGTTCTACGCCGAGTTCAGTAAGTGTGAATTTTGGTTGTCTGAGGTAAAATTTTTGGGATATGTGGTGTTTACTTCAGGTGTGTCAGTGGACCTAGAGAAGGTTGAGGCAGTTATGAGTTAGGAGAGGCCTAAGTTAGTCTTCCAGATATGCAATATATGGGGATTGGCAGGATATTATTGGGGGTTCATTGAGGACTTCTCAAAGCTAGCTGCACCTATGACAAGGTTAACCAGGAAAGAGATCAAATTCTAGTGGGATGACTCATGTAAGAGGGCATTCTTGAAGTTGAAAAGAAGGCTTACTTTAGCTCCTATCCTTGTAGTTCCAGAGAAGAGACAGAGGTACACAATCTAGTGTGATGCCTCAAATGACGGACTTAAATATGTTCTGATTCAGTCCGGGAGGGTGGTAGCTTATGGTTCACAAAATCATGGCAGTTGAAGCCACAAGCAGAACTACCCCACACACGACATGGAGTTAACGGCCGTTGTCTTTGCCTTGAAGGCATGACGCTGTTATCTATACAGAGAATAGTTTGAGGTGTTTTCAAACTACAAGATTCTGAAGTACATCTTCACACAGCGGAACNCGGCAGTTGAAGCCACAAGCAGAACTACCCCACACACGACATGGAGTTAACGGCCGTTGTCTTTGCCTTGAAGGCATGACGTTGTTATCTATACAGAGAATAGTTTGAGGTGTTTTCAAACTACAAGATTCTGAAGTACATCTTCACACAGCGGAACCTCAATATGAGGAAGCTCAAGTGGATGGAGTACCTGGAGGATTATGACTTCACTTTGCATTACCATACTAGTAACGAAAATGTGTTGGCTGATACACTCAGCCAGAAAGTCATGGGGAGTCTTGTCTAATATAGCCTCCTGAGAATGGCAGATTCTCGAGACTATGGGACAGTTCGGACTACACTACAGAGATCAGGCCCAGGGNAAGCTCAAGTGGATGGAGTACCTGGAGGATTATGACTTCACTTTGCATTACCATACTAGTAAGGAAAATGTGTTGGCTGATACACTCAACCAGAAAGTCATGGGGAGTCTTGTCTAATATAGCCTCCTGAGAATAGCAGATTCTCGAGACTATGGGACAGTTCGGACTACACTACAGAGATCAGGCCCAGGGCACTTTGGGCAGTCTAGTGGCTATGCCTTCCTTACTGAACAGGGTGATCGAGTCCTAAGGGCAAGACACTGAGATATTGTCCATTAGAGACCGAGTACAATTGGGTACATGTGACGAGGGTTGGACCATTCATGATGATGGTAGTCTTCGATTCAGGAGAAGGGTTATGGTTCCCCAATCTATTGATCTAAGAGAAGAGATCCTCAGAGAGTTTCATTGCTCTCGTTTTACTGTGTATCTTTGTGGCACGAAGATGTACTATGATCTTCGTTGTCAATATTACCAGAGCGGATGAAGAGATGCATTGGAGACTTTACTAGTAGATGTCTTAGGTGTCAATAGGTCAAGGTTGAGTATCAGAGACCAGCAGGGTTGTTCCAGCCTTTGGAGGTGGCTAAGTGGAAGTGAAAACACATCACTATGGANTAGGAGAAGGGTTATGGTTCCCCAATCTATTGATCTAAGAGAAGAGATCCTCAGAGAGTTTCATTGCTCCCGTTTTACTATGTATCTTTGTGGCACGAAGATGTACTATGATCTTCGTTGTCAATATTACCAGAGCAGATGAAGAGATGCATTGGAGACTTTACTAGTAGATGTCTTAGGTGTCAACAGGTCAAGGTTGAGTATCAGAGACCAGTAGGGTTGTTCCAGCCTTTGGAGGTGGCTAAGTGGAAGTGAAAACACATCACTATGGATTTTGTAACCCACTTACCACGAACTTCATGTGGACATGACGTGGTATGGGTGATAGTGGACCAGCTTATGAAGTCGGCACACTTTTTGGCTATACAAAATAACCTTCACACTGGAAGAATTCTGCAGGTTATATATGCAAGAGATAGTCTGGTTGCATGGGATACCCGTATCTATAGTATCGAATCAAGATCTCAAGTTCACAACTCATTTTTGGGAGAGTTTTCAAAGAGCTATGGGGACAAAATTGATGATGAGCACAACTTTTCATCCCCAGACAGACGGTCAGTCCGAAAAACCCATCCAGATTTTAGAGGACATGCTTTGAGCATGAATTCTTGATCTCAAGGGTAGCTTGGAGAAGCATTTACCCTTAGTGGAGTTTGCCTACAATAATAGTTACCAGGTGAGCATACAGATGGCACCCTACGAGGCACTTTATAGGAGGTCGTTCCGTTCTCTGGTTTATTGGATGAAGGTTGGAGAGGGACCTTCCACGGGTCCAAACTTGATTGGGGACACCTAAGAAAAGGTGGACCTAATACAGAAAATGTCTTCTTACGGCTCAGAGCTGAAAAAAGAGCTACGCCAACAAGCGGCAGAGACCTCTGGAGTTCAAGGTTGGTGATCATGTCTTCTTGAAAGTCATGCCTAAGATGGGAGCGGTCAGGTCAGGGAAGCAGGGAAAGCTATCGCTAAGGTACATCAGGTCCTTCGAGGTACTCGAGAGGGTTGGTACAATGGCTTACCAGTTGGCATTACCACTAAATCTATCAGGTGTTCACGTAGTGTTCCATGTCTCCACGCTCCAGAAGTACATTCTAGATCCTACACATGTGGTGGATTGGAGTGAGTTGATTGTTGATGCAGATAGGACCTTTGAGGAAGGACTGGTCCATTTCATGGATAGTCAAGATCAGGTTTTACATGGCAAGTCTTTGAGGCTAGTGAAGGTGTTATGGTAGCACCATGGTATAGAGGAGGGGACATGGGAGAGTGAAGGCACTATCCGTGCCACATATCTATTCCTATTCGAGGATGGAGCTACATTTCTTGTAGTCACATAGTAGTACATAAATTGTTGCATATGCATTTTTTTATATTTGCATGTGCGTAATTTCGAGGACGAAATTTCCTTTATGGGGAAAGAATGTAAAACCAAAAAAAATTAAAATTTTATTAAAAAGGACAAAATGGTAATTAGCCGTTATGGTACAGGTTCAAAATCTAAATTTTTCTAGAACTCGGATGACAAAACAGACATCATCGTTGAATTTGTCTCATGAAGTCGGGCTACCTTGTCAATTTTTGTCGAATTCCAACACAGTTGAATTTTTTGCGTTTTAAGATGAAATCAGATGTCACACGACTAAAATAAACGCGGTCAGATTTTATTCACGAAACTCAAAAAAAAGAATTTAATTTAGTTCAATAAAAAATACACTAAACTTAACACGAGACGAGATTTAATTAATTCGGGATAAAATTGAACCAAACAAAATGAGATGTATGGTGTAACGAGAGCCAAGTGTTTGAGGGGTATAAAAAGGGGGAGAAAATTAGATTTTTTTCCCCATTTTCACTTGCAGTTTTGGAAACAGAGAGAGAGAGAGAGAGAGAGAGAGAGAGAGAGAGAGACTCTTAAGTTTTCCAGCCTTCTTCCTTCGATCTATGAAGATTCAACTGTTGGATTGCGTTGGCCAAGGATTAAAGTTGTTTTACGCGACAACCATACCAAAAATCGCGGTTTTTCAATAAAATCTCAAACATGGAATTTTTGGGGATAAAGCTTGGTTTTGGGTCTTTGAGGCTTCTTCTACGCGAATATATGCTACAAGAGGAAAGGTTCCTTTCCTAACTAGGTTTATTTTCAACCTAGGGTTGAAATATGAAATGGGTAGGGTGTTAGATATGAATTCTCATGTATAACATACACCTAGGTTGTTAGAATATGAAAAATGAGTATAAATATATATTAAAATCAATTCTTGTATGATTTGGATTTGGTGAAATTGATTGATTTTGAATTTCCAAAGCATGTTATGTGTTTACATAAGTTTGCCTATTAAGTGTTTGATAAAATGTATATGAATGCAAGCGTGTTAATTGGATTGATATCACGTGTAATTTTTGCTTGTGGAAAATGATATGTTCATTATATGCTTTATGATGTGATGAGCATGTGATGAAAATTGAAATTGTACAATTTGATTGCTTAGTGATATGAAATGTAATTGTACATTACATTTTCATATGCACGGATTGCATCTCGTTTGTGGGCATTCAATATGATTGTGGGTGTGTGTGCATGTTTTTAATCAACACCATCTTTGGTGGGTTGATACGTGGGCTTGAAAAAATTAGACATAGGTTCAATTGAGTCGCACGCGTTGCATTAAAATTAAGTGTCGGGGTTAGCAAAAAGGGTTGAATGAGTTTATTGGTTAAAAGTGAATTTTTGGGGAGTTTAAGAAAAATCTAGGCTCTAGGTACCGGTAGCTCACAGGTACCTATACCACGTTGTCGAGGACCCAAGTATCGGTACCACATCTTACAACTACCGGTACCTAGCAACTAGAGGGCTCAAGTACCAGTACCACTTACCCGAGGTACCGATACCACTTCCCAAAAACTGAAATTTTAAATGTAACCTTNGAGAAAATTAGATTTTTTTCCCCATTTTCACTTGCAGTTTTGGAAACAGAGAGAGAGAGAGAGAGAGAGAGAGAGAGAGAGAGAGACTCTTAAGTTTTCCAGCCTTCTTCCTTCGATCTATGAAGATTCAACTGTTGGATTGCGTTGGCCAAGGATTAAAGTTGTTTTACGCGACAACCATACCAAAAATCGCGGTTTTTCAATAAAATCTCAAAGATGGAATTTTTGGGGATAAAGCTTGGTTTTGGGTCTTTGAGGCTTCTTCTACGCGAATATATGCTACAAGAGGAAAGGTTCCTTTCCTAACTAGGTTTATTTTCAACCTAGGGTTGAAATATGAAATGGGTAAGGTGTTAGATATGAATTCTCATGTATAACATATACCTAGGTTGTTAGAATATGAAAAATGAGTATAAATATATATTAAAATCAATTCTTGTATGATTTGGATTTGGTGAAATTGATTGATTTTGAATTTCCAAAGCATGTTATGTGTTTACATAAGTTTGCCTATTAAGTGTTTGATAAAATGTATATGAATGCAAGCGTGTTAATTGGATTGATATCACGTGTAATTTTTGCTTGTGGAAAATGATATGTTCATTATATGCTTTATGATGTGATGAGCATGTGATGAAAATTGAAATTGTACAATTTGATTGCTTAGTGATATGAAATGTAATTGTACATTACATTTTCATATGCACGGATTGCATCTCGTTTGTGGGCATTCAATATGATTGTGGGTGTGTGTGCATGTTTTTAATCAACACCATCTTTGGTGGGTTGATACGTGGGCTTGAAAAAATTAGACATAGGTTCGATTGAGTCGCACGCGTTGCATTAAAATTAAGTGTCGGGGTTAGCAAGAAGGGTTGAATGAGTTTATTGGTTAAAAGTGAATTTTTGGGGAGTTTAAGAAAAATCTAGGCTCTAGGTACCGGTAGCTCACAGGTACCTATACCACGTTGTCGAGGACCCAAGTATCGGTACCACATCTTACAACTACCGGTACCTAGCAACTAGAGGGCTCAAGTACCAGTACCACTTACCCGAGGTACCGATACCACTTCCCAAAAACTGAAATTTTAAATGTAACCTTATCGAGCCTTCACATTTTGATCTCTTTCATTTGGATGATGTAATTGGTTGAATATTAATCCTATACTTTGACATGTGGACCGAATGGTTGTATGATTATTGTATGCATATGTTACGTATTAGGTAGAGCTCCCATATAAAAAAGACTTTGCTCAAATTCTGTTTTGGTTATTATTCTGGTGAATGAGGTGTACGATGTGGTATCGGGTTATACGATACTTACGAATATTTTTGCGAGTTGATGGGTGATCAACGGATTGAGAAGGGACCCCCGAATTTTGAGGCGTCACAGAGTGGGAGAGCATACTTGGTTCATGTCGTTAGTTGGGGTATAACGATGGAGGGGTGATCATCAAATCTAGANCCGAATGGTTGTATGATTATTGTATGCATATGTTACGATACTTACGAATATTTTTGCGAGTTGATGGGTGATCAACGGATTGAGAAGGAACCCCCAAATTTTGAGGCGTCACAGAGTGGGAGAGCATACTTGGTTCATGTCGTTAGTTGGGGTATAACGATGGAGGGGTGATCATCAAATCTAGAGAGAGATAGAGAGAACACAGATAGAGGGAAGAGGCATGAAACAAAGAGGCTTACAATTAGGGCTAAGGAGATAAGAATTGTTACAATATATGTAGATATATATATATAAATCTAGCGGGTTTAGCAGGGCGGGGGTAAGTGTCAGTCTATCCCTGCCTCCATACATATAGAGGTTTACACGAGTATCCTTGTATACGTTTACCGTTCAATATGTATGATCTATTTTCTGTTTAGATTGAGCAAGTTTGGATGAATCCCATTTTTACCCAGTCCATTGTCATCCCNCCATTTAAACACAAAAAAAAAAATATTAACATTTAAACATTAAAAAATAGTAATATTCAATATTAATATTTTTAAAAAAATAACAATAGTAACAAGTTCAACAAAAACAGTAACATGTTCAACAAAAATAATAACATGTTTAACAAAAACATGTTTAACAAAAAAATAATAATAATATAGAACATTAAACAAACTTGAAAATAAAAATAGTAGCATTCAAACTCATAACTAGATAAAGAAAGCATCTAATTCTTCAGGATTCAAAAAAGTAATACTGAAAAAATAATAACATGCTCAATAAAAAATAGTAATACGAAAAAAAAATAGTGATACGTGTTAATAAATTATGTTTTGAAATTGATGTTACTGAATTGATGTTACTATGCTATCATCAAATACTTGGTGTGCACTGCCCATATTACTTTTTCAAAATTTCAGAGTTTGTACTCCAGCTTCAACCTTCATCCCTTTTAAATCAGCCTCAAATCTCAAAAGTCGATTATTTAAATGTATAACAGACAAAATAATGACTAAGAATTTAAACTTAAAGTATTTATGGAAAGTTTGTAATCGACAATTACCATCGTAAATCAAGCATTCTTATATTCAATCTTTGGCCTCCATAAATAGCTCTTTGTAGATAATGTCTTCAATTTTTTATAACTAACCAAACTACCACTGTTGAGGGTATTTTTAAGATTAAAAAAAAAGGTGGACTTAATTCCTTACTAATAAGATTAAAAACGGATTTACTCCCAAATAAATTTTCTTGACGGACTCAAGTCATTATAAGTTCATCTATGAGGACTTAACTCCAATATTCACTATTTTTTACAGGAACACTATTGATCACACTTATTTATTTTGTTGTAACAGTGAGCTGATCAATTTTGCGGGCTCTTCATTCTTTCTATTTGACAATTATTTGTTTTAGACAATACATAAAATTAATGTATACATAATATGCAATACATATCTATGATATATGCATATATTAAATGATATATATATATATATATATATATATATATATATNGTTTACACGAGTATCCTTGTATACGTTTACCGTTCAATATGTATGATCTATTTTCTGTTTAGATTGAGCAAGTTTGGATGAATCCCATTTTTACCCAGTCCATTGTCATCCCTATTTGGGCGATTGAGTATTTATGTTTAATAAGCTTTTTTTTTTCTTTATACAAAACCTTTCCCATTTGCTAATTTATATGGGCTTGGTTTATTTATTTTTTAGGGAAATTTGGAGGCCGATTCCCCTATATGAACTTGTTTGAACTTAAGTCCGCCAAGGAAACTTATTGTTATGAAGTTCGTTTTTTGTCAAATTTACCAAACTATCCTTTCCTTTTAGAAGTGAAGTAATTTTATATATATATATATATATATATATATATATNCATGCTCAATAAAAAATAGTAATACGAAAAAAAAATAGTGATACGTGTTAATAAATTATGTTTTGAAATTGATGTTACTGAATTGATGTTACTATGCTATCATCAAATACTTGGTGTGCACTGCCCATATTACTTTTTCAAAATTTCAGAGTTTGTACTCCAGCTTCAACCTTCATCCCTTTTAAATCAGCCTCAAATCTCAAAAGTCGATTATTTAAATGTATAACAGACAAAATAATGACTAAGAATTTAAACTTAAAGTATTTATGGAAAGTTTGTAATCGACAATTACCATCGTAAATCAAGCATTCTTATATTNCTGATGTTACTATGCTATCATCAAATACTTGGTGTGCACTGCCCATATTACTTTTTCAAAATTTCGAGTTTGTACTCCAGCTTCAACCTTCATCCCTTTCAAATCAGCCTCAAATCTCAAAAGTCGATTATTTAAATGTATAACAGACAAAATAATGACTAAGAATTTAAACTTAAAGTATTTATGGAAAGTTTGTAATCGACAATTACCATCGTAAATCAAGCATTCTTATATTCAATCTTTGGCCTCCATAAATAGCTCTTTGTAGATAATGTCTTCAATTTTTTATAACTAACCAAACTACCACTGTTGAGGGTATTTTTAAGATTAAAAAAAAAGGTGGACTTAATTCCTTACTAATAAGATTAAAAACGGATTTACTCCCAAATAAATTTTCTTGACGGACTCAAGTCATTATAAGTTCATCTATGAGGACTTAACTCCAATATTCACTATTTTTTACAGGAACACTATTGATCACACTTATTTATTTTGTTGTAACAGTGAGCTGATCAATTTTGCGGGCTCTTCATTCTTTCTATTTGACAATTATTTGTTTTAGACAATACATAAAATTAATGTATACATAATATGCAATACATATCTATGATATATGCATATATTAAATGATATATATATATATATATATATATATATATATATNTGTTTATCTATTAAAATTTAAATTGTAAGCTACTTTATTATATATATATATATATATTAAAAGATATATATATATATATATATATATATATATATATATATATATATATATAAGTAATAGCATAATTAATTTTCAACATATAATTAATTTTTCCTATAATTTTCCTCCCAATTTTAAAGGAATTAATTTTGGAAGAAAGTTAATTGATCCACTTTGCTATCCTTCTTATATTCATTCCTTACTAAACATATAATTTATTTATCTCTCCAACATTTCATTCTTTCATTTTTTTTCATTGTACCAAACATAATAACTGGACAGATCTTATGATCTCTCTCTTTTCTAATTTACACGTAAAAATCATCCACTCTATTTTTATGTTATACAATTTCTAGATTATTTCAAATATAAATAGTGAAGTAGAGGGCAACCCAAAAATGCAAACTTTTACCATTACATGATTTAGAGATATTTAGATGTACACAATCTTATCCATCATGCAAAACAGTTATTTCCCAATAAAAAGTATAAAATACTTTATCAACATATTGAACTTTAAGAGGTTGGACAATCCTATAATTTCTTGCATTCAATTGATTTCTATTGACTTAATTCATGGAATAGTTTTTACTTCCTCGAACATTNGTTTCCCAATAAAAAGTATAAAATACTTTATCAACATATTGAACTTTAAGAGGTTGGACAATCCTATAATTTCTTGAATTCAATTGATTTCTATTGACTTAATTCATGGAATAGTTTTTACTTCCTCGAACATTGCTCAAACTATGTTGTCTGTGAATTGCTTTTGAATTTGTTATATTGTATCTAAATAGCTGAAAAATCCCTTTAAAATCACATTTACCCACCTCAAAATTTGTGTCCGTATCAATGTTTAGAATTTTACCCCATACACCAACGGATAAATACGGTTGGTCTGATGCTGACGTGACACTGATTTGGCCATACATGCGGCCTCATCAGCGGATGAATACGGACTATGTTTGCAAGATACAATTCAGAGAAAAGATTATACATTGTAAAAACTATATGCAAATTAATTCTAGTTCTTTACTGATCAAGTAAACGCTTGCTCAAGTATGCTTCACACACATGAAGCAACCGGGAAAAGAAAAAAAAAATCCCAAAGAATTATTTGATAAAACATATCTAATCTTTTTCACATTTCCAATGGCAAAACATCTATAAATAACAGATTCAATTCAACAAAAGGTCAAGCAAAACAGTGAGATGTATTTATGGAGCAATCCTTTGTGGGTCACGAGGGAAAAGTGATGTTTTGCGGATGTTGTTCAGTGCACAGAAGAGCATCACCACGCGCTCCAACCCCACTCCAAAGCCACCATGCGGTGGTGCGCCATATCTTCAACAGATCAACCAGAGTCACAAGATCAGATATGCATATAGCATTACATGACAAATAACCCAATGAACAATAAAAGCTACAGCTTCAGAAACAAATATATTAAGCATTAATACAAAATTTGCCCAGTTGAATGCCAACCACCAGAGTTTGGCAAAATAGGAAACACAAAAAAACGAGTCAAATGGCGTCCAGATGTCTATATAGGCAGCAAGCAAGGGAAGCTATTCACTTTTCATGGAAATGCAAGTTTCTCATGATTTTGTCAATCAAGTTTAACTGAATTTCGGCCCATGAAGTAATCATCATTTAATAAGCAGAGAATCAGATCAAGAAAATGCCTGGATGTCACAGCATCATCATCGCAGAGGAGATTTGNTGAATTTCGGCCCACGAAGTAATCATCATTTAATAAGCAGAGAATCAGATCAAGAAAATGCCTGGATGTCACNAATTTCGGCCCATGAAGTAATCATCATTTAATAAGCAGAGAATCAGATCAAGAAAATGCCTGGATGTCACAGCATCATCATCGCAGAGGAGATTTGACCCCAGCAATGAGAAACCATCACTACTTGATATAAGAACATATTTTTTCATCCTGAATATTCACTACAAAGTTGCAAAGTGGCATGGAAAGCAGACATAGATAATCCAGTAACTACAACATCGGTACCCAGGCAGGTTGGATTTTTGAGCAATGACAGATTTATATGATGTGAAGCAAAATAGTTCAAGGAACCCTACTAGATCCCAGTTAGATTAGTTTTAAGAAGTGAATGATTTCCATAGAGTGGCTTGCAGGAATGGCTTGTAGGAGAGGCTGTGATGTTCCACCGTCAACAATTTGCATTTTTCCTGTTCCTTTTTACAACCAGAGTTCTTATTCAAACACCATCACCTCACTAAAGAACCATACTTTCTAAACAACCAGATCTGGTACTCGAATTTTTATCTTATACATCTGCATGACAACCTTCATGTTGTCATGCAGTTAACCTATAAAAACAGCTCATTAAATCATTGGAAAAACTACTACATTTGACCAAATCAATTTATATAAACAAATATTTGCTAAAATTTTGCCAACCTGTTTCAAAACAGGCTCGAAACAACTATTATTTTTCTTTATATTAATAGCTAATAAAAAGGATGCTGTCTGATTATTTGCCTTTAATGCCTAGTAGGGCATGTGAATGCAGCGGGCCATAAAGAACAATTAAAGAATTTCTAGGAATAAAAGATAAAATAACCAGGGAAGAAAAATACCTGAAGGAATCAATATATGTTGATATCGTCTTGACATCAATTCCACATGCCTCTGCACGTTCTGCCAAGAATTCGGGTACATGTACGCGCTGAGCACCCGAAATTATTTCCTCCCCTTAAAAGAAAAGACAATTCAATCAGACCTAATATATCCTAACAATGAGGAAACAATTTTATTCATATACTTTTCATAATACAAACGTCAAGTAAGCAAACAAAATTACTAGAGACGGAAGGATAAGCTCGATGTTGCAAATAAAAAGGTTGTTTTTTTTTTTTGCAACCCAGAAAAGAAGCGATAGATTCGAGTAATAAATTCACAAGACAGTTTGACCTGTTATTTCACAATTAGACAATTTTCACATTCTCCCTATTTTTATTTTAGTGTAAAGTAAATAATTTTGAAAGTTATGAGGAAAATGCCGAATTTTTTGTAGTTCAACACACTTCCTTAATAGCACAGGCCACAACTAGCCCCTAAAAGCATTCACATATTGTGTTAAGCATAAACTTTTACCTCCTTTGTAAGTCAAATAACCTATGTTCAAATGTTAGTTATTGCCTCGCAAAGATTTTAGCTCTTCAATATGCAAAGATCCCATCAGCAACATCACCAGCCATATCTCAAAATATGAAACAGTGCTCGGTTAAACCTGGACGCACCCATCTCACGTCTTATGTTTCATGATTTTTTATAGTATTCCATCTCAAACTTCAAATGTGTCATCGCCCGCCCGGCTGCCCAGCTTCTGCAACTTAATGGCAAGTTTGAGCTAAAAAATATTTTCAAAACAATTTCTCTAAGCAAGAAATAAGCAATCAGCTGAGTACATGTCACGAAATATAAACACAGAGTACCACTACTACCCAAGTCCTTGACTTTATTAGATCACAATTAAAAATTAAACATTTCTTCAAGTCCTCTATTATCCTGCCACCTGACTTCCTACTTTAATATTCCTTAACAGCCACATATCAAAACAAAGAAAACCAAATTTGCAGTACAATATACGATGGCATGACACAAACTGAACAAGATGGTTCTCAAATCTAATAAAATCGAGAAAGTGAAATGAATTTACTGAATGTTTACCTCGAATGAAGACATCAAATGAATTACTATAAGCCGGATCATCACAGCAAGGCATGGTATAGAACGGTCGAACAGCCAAAGGATAGCGGTGAAGTATGTAGAATTCAGTTCCATATCTACAGGCAGCAGAAAAACCCAGTAAAATCCAGTTTCATCCATCAAAGTTATTACAATATTAACCTTTAAAAAAAAAAACAGACGGAGAAAAATAAAAAAAGGTGGGGAACATAAAATTACTTCTCCAATACAAGCTGGCCCAGTTTTCTCTCTGTTTCTGTGCTAAGGTCACCAAGAGGATCAATTTCCACACCAGCTTCCTGTGTGAGCAAATCTTATAACATGAGAAGGAACATTGAGCTTTATTCACAAGTGCAGTGAAGCTTGCAGGTGAATTGTGAGAACCATTGTTGTTATCTAGTTATACACGAGCTCTTATAAATGATCTATAGCCTCATGCGACTGTTCTATACCAAAGAAAGAGAAAGCAAAGCACTTGAAGGCTTATTAAGATTATGTATATAAAAAACTGATAAGGCACAGGGATACTTCCACAAACAAGCCATAAAGGTGATAGATACTGATACTTCTTGCTTACTCCCTGATTTCAGCCCACTTCTAGACGTACATATAAATTAATATCAGATTTCAATTTTCTATAAAAAAAAAATAACTAATATTTCTTAAATACTCGAAGACAGATCTTTCCATAATAGAATAAAATATAATTGTAAGCAAAATTCATGATGCTGTTTATAAATGCCACAATTTTTTTCAAAGAAGAAACAAAACCACATATTGAGAATAAAGGGTATCTAATTTGGTATCGAGTTCGAGTCAATGAAAAGTAATGCTCCATATATTCAGGTAAACTTTACATGGGATCTCAACTACAAATATTAGTTATATTCACCGAAATGACAAAATATACATGGATATAAAAGTATATGTATATTATGGACACACAAGGCTATCTACTCTTCATATCAACAGCATATTCTAAACTACTGATCTTAGCCTTCATATATTTCCAAGGTCCCATACCGTTGTATCCCAACCTTGTATCCATCCCTACTTTATAGGGAATAACTCCTCTTTCAGCAACTATTCTCACATGGAATATTTTGAAATACCTTACCACCTCTTTTTTTTTTTACCTCTTTTTTTTTTTTTTTTGATAGGAAACAAAAAACTCTATTATTAAACTAGCAATAAACCCATATATAAAGACACTCTATAATATCAAAAATCGAACATTTATTGTGTGATATTTATATTTTACATAATAATTTATTTTACTTTTATTTTTTTAATTATGTAATTTTAAATAAAATGAACAGAAAAAAATAAGATAAGAGGTAATGAAGAGAGGAGATAGATAAGAGTCAGAAAATAAAATCTAACCTAATAATGTGATTTCATTGTAACCATTAGATTAACACCAAGTTCCAATATTTGATACAGTCCACAATCAATCCAAGGGTTATAATGCGTTACGGTAGCAAATTAGGTCACAAACTCAATAGCATTGCTCGTGGATTAATGGGGTGATTTGATATTAGGGCATGTGTTTGTTGGTTAACTTGTCTAACATTGGGACCCGTGTAGAGAAGATGTTTTTTAGCAAAAAAATAAATTTTAGAATGAATTTTGTACCATTAGATCAAAGTAGATGAAAATTGAATCAATCTTAATTGATGTTGTGTTTTTATAAGTTAAGAATTCAGCTTCCTACTTGTAATATTAGATAGATATATCGAAGAGTAAAAAATTGTATATTGAAAGGTTGGATAAGAAATCCAACCCAGAAATTAAAGAAAAATTGCATGCCTATAAGTCACATGATTCTCTCCAACCCGCTTGAATAGTAAAAAGTGAAATTCCTTTAAAATCATTTATAACCGAGGCCCAAAAAGACAACAAGAAATGAATGTGGTCCTTTAATCCATCCAAGCAATCTTGCCGATCTCAAAAATTCTTGCAGTTTTCTCTCCTTCCACATAACCCAAAACATAGCCACAATAGAACAACTCCAAAAGGTCTCACCTTTACCATATCTACCAAGACCTTTTAAATCTTTCACAAATAAGTAAGTAGATGATCCCAAAGTCACCCAACGCAAACCCACCAACCCAAGCTGCTTATACCACAAAGTCGAAGCAATGGAACTGTAAAANGATGATCCCAAAGTCACCCAACTCAAACCCACCAACCCAAGCTGCTTATACCACAAAGTCGAAGCAATGGAACTGTAAAAAATAAATGATAAATGCTTTCAAAGTTGCCTTTGCACATAAACACACCATTGAGTGGAAAGCAAAGCACAGGACCTGATTCACCGCTAGGAATAACATTTCATCATGCATTTATGGGGCTAATTATACTTTAGATTATGTTTAAGTTGTATAATTTAATGGTGAAAGACGTGTAAGGCTTGCACAAGCATGATGTAACATATTCAGGTCATAAAAGGATTGATTTGGAGACAATGGGGACGAGCATTAATGAAAGGAACTAGCTGAGGAAGCTGAAGCATACAAAAGCGAACTTTAGGTCCACGTTCGAATGCCAACACACATTCCAACGCGCCTGCAAATTAGACAGCATCCACAAATGGCTGCTGGACTGTAGAGTATTGGCTGCTGCATTGAATACACGTTTGAATGCCAAACTCAAGTTCGAACGGGCTCTAGCCCCAATATGAAATCAGCAAAGCTGCAGGCAGAGAGAGATCNCCGTAGGCTGCTGGACTGTAGAGTATTGGCTGCTGCATTGAATACATGTTTGAATGCCAAACTCAAGTTCGAACGGGCTCTAGCCCCAATATGAAATCAGCAAAGCTGCAGGCAGAGAGAGATCCACATTCAAACACCATTACCCCTTTCAAATCGCATAGGCAGACAAGCTTGATCGGCCTTTTTGGCTCTTCAACCGGATTCTGGGCTCCAACCTTGGACTTTCAACTTCTAGTACTGCACATTGTCCCCTCTCTTGGCCTATAAATACCATCCCTTGGCTCTTACATGGGGACCAATCTTTGGGAAGATGAATAACCCCTCCAAATTAACTAGTTTTCTTCTACTTTCTCAATATTGTTTTCATTAGCTTTCATTTTTTATAGCTATGTCCTTCACCCAGAGGAGTAAACCTCACCCACCTTTCTAGCTCTCCTGCAACTACGAAAGGTGGGTAGTATTTCACTTATTCTTTGTTGGAGAGAAGTCTTGTACTTTCTTTATAATTTTACCTTTGTAATTATAATCTTTTGTACTTAGAGGGATGCGACTCACTCATTTTTTTAGCTTTCTTCTAGCAATAAAGAGTGGGTAGTTTCTCATTCACTTTTTAGTAAGAGGTAATGGACATGTAAAATATTGTTCGGGAATTATATTTGTGCAATTTTATTTATGCTTATTGTATTATCTTTTCCTTTATATGTTAAATGACTTAATGTATCTAGCAAAGTTAAAGGACTTTGTACAATTGTTTGACCACCTATAGACAAGTTAAGTCCTAACATAGGTGATTCTAATAATTCCCCGTAAGTACTCAAGCTAGGTCTTCATGACAATCTTTTAATCTTCACAGACATTGTATTTTAATTTATAGTTGAATAGCTTAACTATTGCTACATGCTTTGTAGGGTTATTTGATTATTTACAAACGGGTAATTCTCGGCATAAGCAATTCTTATGATTTTTTACAAAACGTCAAAGCTATGTTCTTAATTCACAATATTCAATCATTATATTCTGATTAACTTGTTATTGCCCTAAGGGTTGATTGAGTAATCAATAACACAAATATCACATCCAAACACATCTGCACATTTTCGAATCCTCGAACTAAAGAGTGACTTTTATTTTCATTTAAAGAATCTTATATTTTGTTTAGAAAATATCATCACCATCACAACTCCCCAAATGCAAGATTTTCATTCAACTTTGTCTCTATTGATCTTAACTTCAAACACCAATATTAATTCCATGTGGATTCGACTCCAGACTTAACTAGATTATTAGTACAACTGGATCACCTACACTTGGGTGTACACATTTCGGATCAAGTCAGGACCTTCTTCCTAAAGCATATCAAAGGTGATAATCTTACCATATACAACATGCAAAAACCTTCACTTTGAGAGGCACTTTGTCATTCCAAAATCCAAACAAACATAGAAAAAAAAATAAAGGAATAGAATATTCATCCAACAAAGAATCGTCAAGCAGCCACCTTCTTTCGTCACATGACTCTTGATTCTAAGTATAGAAACTATCAAAATGAAAGAACCGAAAGAATTTACAATAACAACTACATGTATACAAAAAAAAAAAAAAAAACCTTTCCTTTTTGTAATTCCAATTATGCAATTGGAGCTTATCGGCACAAATGAATTAATTTAGATAGTCATTTGTGGCTCCAGTGGCGACTAGATTAACGTGTTATTACTTCAAGAGAAGTTTCCATTGAAGTCCATTATGAATCTTCAGGTACCTATTATTAGATTTATGGGCACTATCTAATAGTAAGAAGTATAAAAAAATATATTCTTTTTATATACATTTGAAACACTGCTGATTATATTCTCTTCATCAAAAAATCAAATAAGCCATTCAAGGGTCTTGTTATTCCTGTTCATATGCTCTCTCATCATATGGTACCTAAACTAAATAATTCTAGGATAACAATGGAAGTTCAGGCCTCTCCGGTACAACTAGGACCATAGTTCTATAATTTCTACACGAATCTATATTATCTAAATTCTTTACAAAATCCAAAGTCCCAAGAATGATTTGAAAACAAGAGCAAAGAAACAATGTAATACCCATGATAACATGATAAAGGATAAAGACATGGAAACAATCACAAAAAAAGGTGTTCTCCNGCTTTGTCATTCCAAAATCCAAACAAACATAGAAAAAAAAATAAAGGAATAGAATATTCATCCAACAAAGAATCATCAAGCAGCCACCTTCTTTCGTCACATGACTCTTGATTCTAAGTATAGAAACTATCAAAATAAAAGAACCGAAAGAATTTACAATAACAACTACATGTATACAAAAAAAAAAAAAAAACCTTTCCTTTTTGTAATTCCAATTATGCAATTGGAGCTTATCGGCACAAATGAATTAATTTAGATAGTCATTTGTGGCTCCAGTGGCGACTAGATTAACGTGTTATTACTTCAAGAGAAGTTTCCATTGAAGTCCATTATGAATCTTCAGGTACCTATTATTAGATTTATGGGCACTATCTAATAGTAAGAAGTATAAAAAAATATATTCTTTTTATATACATTTGAAACACTGCTGGTTATATTCTCTTCATCAAAAAATCAAATAAGCCATTCAAGGGTCTTGTTATTCCTGTTCATATGGTCTCTCATCATATGGTACCTAAACTAAATAATTCTAGGATAACAATGGAAGTTCAGGCCTCTCCGGTACAACTAGGACCATAGTTCTATAATTTCTACACGAATCTCTATTATCTAAATTCTTTACAAAATCCAAAGTCCCAAGAATGATTTGAAAACAAGAGCAAAGAAACAATGTAATACCCATGATAACATGATAAAGGATAAAGACATGGAAACAATCACAAAAAAAGGTGTTCTCCACCCAAGCATCCTCCCAGAACTAAACTCTCTCCCCATTACCCACCAGAACACCTAAATTTGGGAAAACCTCGTCAATCCCCAAGATATGAATTTCACGGACATCAAAAACTTCCTCTTTCAACCCTATTAAGGTCTTATCCATTGACCTATAAACCATATTTGCTCCTGATAACTATGTGCTCGAGACAATTTTGTTCCAAGGGAAACCACCAAAGTCACTTACCCACTAATGCAATATTTCTTCTCTTCAAATTTCCAATGTAAAGCCCTCTTTGTCCTTAAACCTGGACACCATCTCCCAATTAATTAAATGATCTTTCCACCCTTCTCTACTTCCCTCACACAAAAAAATCTCTCCTCAGTTTTTCAATTTCCCTAGCTATTTTCCCAGGCAACTCAAATAAAGATAGAAAGTATGTGAGAACACTAAAAAGAACTGATTGCACAAGAGTTAACCTTCCCCCTTTTCAAATGCAAACTCTTTTCCATCCATCTAATTTTTTCCCCACTTTTTCAACCACCAAATCCCAAAAAGATAAAGACTTTGGATTCCCACCAAGAGGCAACACTACGTATCTTAATGGCACTCCCCCACTTTACACCCCAAAAGTCCCACTACTCTTAATCTTATCCTCATGTGAATTAATACTCTTATCCAACAAGAACACTATTATCCAAATTCATTTTCAAGCTTGACACCAATCCAAATGCCTCCCTAATATTCTTTAAATTTAACACTTTATCCTCATCCCGTACGGGAAGAATATTGTAACATTAGCAAACTGCAAATTGAATACTAAAATTCTATCTCTTCCCACTCTAAAGTTTTCCACAAGAACTAGCTCTCAGTCATTCTCACTAACGTACTCAAACCATCAACAACTAAAATAAAGAGAAAATGATCACTTTTCCTCAATCCTCTAAATGCCTTAAATTTTGCATCCAAGCTTCCCATTAAGCATGCCAAAGAAGTTCATAGAATGTAACCATCACTAAATCCAACTTCTCCATTGTCTCTCCAAAGCCCCATCTCCTCCGAGACATAATCCAAAAAGTCCCGGTCAACATAATTATGTGCCTTTTCAAAATCAATTTTAAATACAATACCTCATCACCTTTAGCTTTACACTCCTCCACTACCTCATGTGCCATAAGAGCAACATCCAAAATTTGTATATCCTTCACAAAAGCTCCTTGACACTAAAAAACAGTCTCACTCAGAATCTCCCTTAATCTCAAAGACAACACTTTAGCAATGATCTTACAAAGACTAGACACCAAACTAATTGGCCTAAAATCCTCAAGTTCAAGGACCTAACTTTTTTTTGGGACCAAACAAATAAAAGTTAAATTTGTATAATTGCATTGACCACACCATTTTGATAGAATTGAAAGAAGACTTTCATCAAATCTCCTTTGATAATATCCCAACAATCTTGAGAGCCAAAGTGAAACAACCAGGGCCAGAAGCCTTTTCCATCCCACACTAAAAAATAGACCTTCTTACATCATCTTCATCAAAAGGCCCCTCCAATAATCTAGAATTCCTCTCATCTATAGGTCACCACCCCAAACTATCCAACCTTGATCTAACACAATCCTAACCTGAACAAAGGTTGGAAAAAAAAATCCACAATTTTTACTCTCAATCATCATATCATCCTCAATAATCATTCCGTTATCCAATCCCAACTATCAATAAATTTTTTTCTTCCTCCTCCCATTAGCAACCCAACAAAAAAGCTTTGAATTATTTTTTTTTGTCCACTTTACTGAGGTCATTTGTCTCCAACTAATTTCTTCTTCAAAAATAACTTCCTCAGAATTATTTCTCAANGTCCACTTTACTGGGGCCATTTGTCTCCAACTAATTTCTTCTTCAAAAATAACTTCCTCAGAATTATTTCTCAATTCCCATCTCTCTTTCCTCAAATTGTCATAAAACCTAACAATCTTCAAATTGTCAATCTCTCCAATTGTATTCATCAACAAAGTTTTTGTGTCTTATATCCCCAAATACTTCCTTATCCCAACTCTTCACTCTATGCCTCACATGTTCGAATTTTTTTATTAATTTAAATTCTTCCCACCCCTGATAGCTACCCTCTTCCCACCACTCCTTAAATTGTCCTCTAAATCCATGGTGTTCCAACCACATATTCTCAAATCTAAAAAGGCAAGAACCCTACCTAACCATAGATGAATCAAGAAGAATAGGACAATGATATGATACAACTCTCGACGAACTCTCTTGTCTCTCCCTTGAGAAACTATCATCTTACTCAAGAGAGAAAAGAAATTTATCCAACTTATTACATACTAGAAATTCTCTAAAATTGGACCAAGTAAAGATACCATTACTTAGAGGAGGATCCGTAAGCCTAGTTTCCCTAATAAAAAAATCAAAGGCCTAATACTCCTAAGTCACTCACCTGCCATTCAATTTTTCCAAAAGATATCTTACAAAATTAAAATCTCCACCCATACACCAATAAGGAGAACACAAACCGTACGAACCTGCTAACTCCTACAATCTACAATGCACACTAGGACAATTTGGTCCATACATACCAGTTAACCACCATTCCCCTTCTTCATTAGGCCTAATCTTAACCTTAATTGAGAATTCCCCCTCTACCGAATCATTTACTTTAACGGTTCTTTCATACCATGTGATCACAATACCACGCAACCTACCAAGCGAGGGCAAGAAAACCCAATTTCTATATCTAGAACCCTATAAACTCTTAATCTCCTATTAATCTTTTCTTTCTTGGAATCTTGCAAAATAACCACATCGGAACCTACTCTTAAAAGCACCTCTTTTATTGAACTTATCTTTTTACTAGATCCAAGACCCCTCACATTCCAACTTATAATTTTCATAATAAACTTTCTTCACTCACACCATTCCTTCTAGACACAAAACCTTCATAATTGAACCCAGACTTCCAATTTTATAATACCCCGACCCTTTTTTCCTTAGATTTCCCCCTTTTCTTCTTTGTTTTTCTTTATTATAGACTAAAGACAAATCCATCTTCTCCAAGAATTTCTTCAAAATAGTCCACTTCTCATCATTAGATAGAATATACTTGCCCACTCCCTTACTGTCCTCATCACCCTCCCTTCACAATTCTGGGATCAAATGAGACTTCCCTGATCAACACAATCCATACCGACAGGAGGTTGAGCTTAGTATCCCTAAGAACTAAATTCAAGGATCATAATTTCGTTTCAAAATGGTCAAAACGGCCATTTTCATTTTTAATGAGACCAAAACAAATCATAAATGAAATTAAAATTCCAATACTTCGAGATGTTTCGAGGTGTTTAGATATATTTTAGCTTGTCTACACCATTGTTTCAATATTTTTGAGGTGTTTTACAATATATTTTGACCAATATTTCGTCATGTTTTGGAAATGAATTTCCAAATTTATTATTTGTTTTCCCTATGTTCCCAAAATGTTTCTACTTTCTATGTGACCGAAACAAAATTTTAATCATTAAATCATTCATATGTGGCATCATCACTTTCAATACACATCAATGCTTTACAGAAGTCTTCCTTTTGTTCTCCCATCGAGAACCAGAACTAGCAAGTTTACCGTACCCCAAAACTTCATTGTTCATGGAAACGAATGAGGAAAATNTCTTCCTTTTGTTCTCCCATCGAACCAGATCTAGCAAGTTTACCGTACCCCAAAACTTCATTGTTCATGGAAACGAATGAGGAAAATCCCTCAACTCCCTAAGACCACATCTTTTATTCCACTCCCCTCAAGATTTGGATGAATTTGACAAACATTATCACTCCCTCTACTAGACCCTAAACCCCGACTCCCCGAGATGCATAATACCTACGTGCTTAAATTGGGTAAAGAAGACATATTGTTGCTCATTAGTGAGGCATACCTTCAAATTATCTTTTGAATTTGGACCCTCCACTCGATTTCTCCCCAAACTAGCAACTATTCTTCATTGTTGAATAACCCCGCAATCTGACAATCAGAATCTTACCCTTTCATTCTCTTCTCAAATGCCATGTCTTCCATCTGAAAAGAAGCATCATAACTATCATTATATCACCCAGACACCTGTATGAACCTCAAAGAGATCAATTGACAGCTTCGAAGCTATTTGGTCCCTCTGGAAGTCGCATTCCCTAGTCGAACTCTACTACCATTATCAAAATCTTCTCTTTCTTTAGACCATTGGTCATACTCATCCACCTCACCTTGCAAAACCAGATCATCCATCGATTGTTGTGCTACATCACTCACCTTCATCTCTTGTTGATCATTATCTGAATCATAAGCCGACAAGATCTTCTTGTTTTTAAAGTAATTTTGGTTCTTCAGCTTTAAAAGGGCCCACCAGTATTGGGCTACAAATTAAGTCCATAGACATGTTAAAGGATCCAAATGTCAAATGGGTATTTTATACAAAACCCATTACAATATTCCCAGCCCACCAACTCTCTTTCCGCAATTACGCCCGCATTAACTCCACTAATCCTTTTTTTGTCAAAATAAACGAAAAATTATTATTAATAAAAACAAAGTTTACATTAAAATTGTTGGATAAGAAATCCAACCAATAAAAAGCAAAACATAATCAAATAAGGAAATACGTAGAACAACCTTTATATCACAAGAAGCATGTCATCCCGAAAAAATTGTAACAGGCAGGTTTCATTTAAAATCCTTTGTAACCGAAACCCAAAATGATGCCAATAAATGAATATGGCCCCATAAACCTTCCACACGCTCATCTCAATTTTCGAAGATTCTCACATTTCTCTCCTTCCAAATAACCCACAAAGTCGTCATAATAGTGCAATTCCAAAGCGTCAATCCCTTATCATTCCTCCCAAGATCTACCAAATCTAGAACAAATAAAGATGTAGCCAATGGGGAATCACTCAATTCAAACCTACCAATCTAAATAACTTATACCACAAAAACAATGCAATAGGACAATGTAAAAATAAATGATCAATATTTACATAATTCCCTTTACATCTGACACACCATTGCGGGTAAAGACAAGATTAAGGTCTCCTTTTTTGAAATATATCAACTATATTAATCTTGCCATGTGCAATAGTCCATGCAAAAAACTTGCACTGTCATTAGCACTTTAGTGTTCCAAATCATCATAGTAGGTATAAAAAGCAAACAAGAAGAATCATCAAAAAGAGAATCATAGAAAGATTTACATGAAAAACACCTTCTAGCACATCCCCTAAGCACAAAAAAAAAAAATCATTTAAGAGTATTCAAAGGAGATATCACATTCCTGGTATCTCTATCATCAAGATTTCTAGGAAACCAATGTTTGGATAACCTCGTCAATCCATGAGATATAAATTTCCATGGGCGTTAAAAACTTCCCCTTTTAACCCAGTTTGGGTATCATCCATTGGCCGGTGCAATGTTATTTAAGGCGTAAAGCAAATCGAAGCGAACCTGTCTCTTGAGAGCCTAGGCGAGAAGCGAGAAGTGAAGCGAGCACTTCATTAAAGTAAAGCGAACAATATACAAAATAAGTAAATATTTTAGTTTCATACTTTAATTACTCCAAAATATTCAAGTTTTAAGGTTTTAGTTTCATATAAAATATTAAATGCAATCAAAATAATAAACATCAACATATTTTAAATAGACAAGATATTAAATATTGAACATTATTGTATTCTAAAAATAATCAATTGACATAACCACGTCATCTAAATGTAAAATTAGCAAATGTGAGTTCAACTTTCACCGTGATTGATTAATATCACCACTAAATANCCACGTCATCTAAATGTAAAGTTAGCAAATGTGAGTTCAACTTTCACCGTGATTGATTAATATCACCACTAAATAAAGCACTCACAAATTGATTAATCAAATAGAGCATATAGCAAATTGATTAATCAATTTGATTAACCAAGCAAATTGATTAACAAGAACATTCACCTCAAAACAAAGCATTCAACATTATCTAATCACAATAAGACAGATTGTCATATGATACTGTTACACGAATCAATCAATTTATTTTATACATATACACATATAACATCAGCTCTGCTAGGGTTTGGTTAATGTTAAAGAAGAAAAAAGAGGAGGAGAAAATAAAAAAACTGTAGCTAGGCGTTCGCTTTTCTCGCCTGGCTCGCTTCGTCACCTAAGCTCGCTTTTTCCTCGCTTNTATATAACATTAGCTCTGCTAGGGTTTGGTTAATGTTAAAGAAGAAAAAAGAGGAGGAGAAAATAAAAAAACTGTAGCTAGGCGTTCGCTTTTCTCGCCTGGCTCGCTTCGTCACCTAAGCTCGCTTTTTCCTCGCTTTATTTAACCTCGCTTCGCCTTGAATGTTCAAGGCGACCACGGCTCGCTTCGCTTCGCTTCGCTTCTCGCCTAAGCGCTCACCTAGGCTCGCTTTTCACAACACTGNCTTTTTCCTCGCTTTATTTAACCTCGCTTCGCCTTGAATGTTCAAGGCAACCACGGCTCGCTTCGCTTCGCTTCTCGCCTAAGCGCTCACCTAGGCTCGCTTTTCACAACACTGGGTCGGTGACCTATCCTCACCATTACTCTCCTCATCACACTCCTTCCATACGTGTGGTATAATATTATCTAACTCTTAAATATTGCCCCTTCCTCANTGGGTCGGTGACCTATCCTCACCATTACTCTCCTCATCACACTCCTTCCATACGTGTGGTATAATATTATCTAACTCTTAAATATTGCCCCTTCCTCAATAATAGCATACTTAATTCTGGAGTAATTGTGCGCTTATTCAAGCTAATACACCCCTAATTACCTTTGGTGCAATAAAACTGTGCGACCACTCCATCCTGAGTACCATGTGACAAAACCCTAACCAACTCATCATCTTCAACCTCTCACCTTAGTGTACAATTTTTGAAGCAACTAGCAGTTATTACCAGAAAAGCCAATTCTCGAAAGGGCCCTCACCTGGTGTTGATAGCATTTCCCTTCAAGTTCCACCATAAACAAAGTTGAAATAAAGCCTTTTCACATTTACCCACCTTAATTTTGACTTGAAACAAATTTTACAAAATTGTTACCAAAAACGTACAATCCACGATTCGATTCAATTTAGTCCTCATTCAATTTTTATCTTACTATAGAATCATTTTGGTCAAGAATCACACATGAATCGTACGATTCNACAAAACCCATTACAATATTCCCAGCCCACCAACTCTCTTTCCGCAATTACGCCCGCATTAACTCCACTAATCCTTTTTTTGTCAAAATAAACGAAAAATTATTATTAATAAAAACAAAGTTTACATTAAAATTGTTGGATAAGAAATCCAACCAATAAAAAGCAAAACATAATCAAATAAGGAAATACGTAGAACAACCTTTATATCACAAGAAGCATGTCATCCCGAAAAAATTGTAACCGGCAGGTTTCATTTAAAATCCTTTGTAACCGAAACCCAAAATGATGCCAATAAATGAATATGGCCCCATAAACCTTCCACACGCTCATCTCAATTTTCGAAGATTCTCACATTTCTCTCCTTCCAAATAACCCACAAAGTCGTCATAATAGTGCAATTCCAAAGCGTCAATCCCTTATCATTCCTCCCAAGATCTACCAAATCTAGAACAAATAAAGATGTAGCCAATGGGGAATCACTCAATTCAAACCTACCAATCTAAATAACTTATACCACAAAAACAATGCAATAGGACAATGTAAAAATAAATGNACAAATAAAGATGTAGCCAATGGGGAATCACTCAATTCAAACCTACCAATCTAAATAACTTATACCACAAAAACAATGCAATAGGACAATGTAAAAATAAATGATCAATATTTACATAATTTCCTTTACATCTGACACACCATTGCGGGTAAAGACAAGATTAAGGTCTCCTTTTTTGAAATATATCAACTATATTAATCTTGCCATGTGCAATAGTCCATGCAAAAAACTTGCACTGTCATTAGCACTTTAGTGTTCCAAATCATCATAGTAGGTATAAAAAGCAAACAAGAAGAATCATCAAAAAGAGAATCATAGAAAGATTTACATGAAAAACACCTTCTAGCACATCCCCTAAGCACAAAAAAAAAAAATCATTTAAGAGTATTCAAAGGAGATATCACATTCCTGGTATCTCTATCATCAAGATTTCTAGGAAACCAATGTTTGGATAACCTCGTCAATCCATGAGATATAAATTTCCATGGGCGTTGAAAACTTCCCCTTTTAACCCAGTTTGGGTATCATCCATTGGCCGGTGCAATGTTATTTAAGGCGTAAAGCAAATCGAAGCGAACCTGTCTCTTGAGAGCCTAGGCGAGAAGCGAGAAGTGAAGCGAGCACTTCATTAAAGTAAAGCGAACAATATACAAAATAAGTAAATATTTTAGTTTCATACTTTAATTACTCCAAAATATTCAAGTTTTAAGGTTTTAGTTTCATATAAAATATTAAATGCAATCAAAATAATAAACATCAACATATTTTAAATAGACAAGATATTAAATATTGAACATTATTGTATTCTAAAAATAATCAATTGACATAACCACGTCATCTAAATGTAAAATTAGCAAATGTGAGTTCAACTTTCACCGTGATTGATTAATATCACCACTAAATAAAGCACTCACAAATTGATTAATCAAATAGAGCATATAGCAAATTGATTAATCAATTTGATTAACCAAGCAAATTGATTAACAAGAACATTCACCTCAAAACAAAGCATTCAACATTATCTAATCACAATAAGACAGATTGTCATATGATACTGTTACACGAATCAATCAATTTATTTTATACATATACACATATAACATCAGCTCTGCTAGGGTTTGGTTAATGTTAAAGAAGAAAAAAGAGGAGGAGAAAATAAAAAAACTGTAGCTAGGCGTTCGCTTTTCTCGCCTGGCTCGCTTCGTCACCTAAGCTCGCTTTTTCCTCGCTTTATTTAACCTCGCTTCGCCTTGAATGTTCAAGGCGACCACGGCTCGCTTCGCTTCGCTTCTCGCCTAAGCGCTCACCTAGGCTCGCTTTTCACAACACTGGGTCGGTGACCTATCCTCACCATTACTCTCCTCATCACACTCCTTCCATACGTGTGGTATAATATTATCTAACTCTTAAATATTGCCCCTTCCTCAATAATAGCATACTTAATTCTGGAGTAATTGTGCGCTTATTCAAGCTAATACACCCCTAATTACCTTTGGTGCAATAAAATTGTGCGACCACTCCATCCTGAGTACCATGTGACAAAACCCTAACCAACTCATCATCTTCAACCTCTCACCTTAGTGTACAATTTTTGAAGCAACTAGCAGTTATTACCAGAAAAGCCAATTCTCGAAAGGGCCCTCACCTGGTGTTGATAGCATTTCCCTTCAAGTTCCACCATAAACAAAGTTGAAATAAAGCCTTTTCACATTTACCCACCTTAATTTTGACTTGAAACAAATTTTACAAAATTGTTACCAAAAACGTACAATCCACGATTCGATTCAATTTAGTCCTCATTCAATTTTTATCTTACTATAGAATCATTTTGGTCAAGAATCACACATGAATCGTACGATTCGATTCGAATCGAAGGAATTATACGATTCGTTTTATAATTTTTTTAACCTTATTTCTAGTTAAACAAATAGGCCCACCCCAATATATAAAACTCACGTCTCTCTCTGTATCTCCTATGCGCGTCTCTACCTCTCAAGTGACAGTTCAAGCATCTGTAAACATCACACAGAGATGACATCTTCTTCCCACTAGGTATGTTTCTTCTTCTTCAAAAACAAATACCAAACCGTAACATACCTTACTTTTTCTTCAATAAATGGTCAGATTTTTGTTTTTCATCAAAAAAATATTTTTCAATTGAATTTCGGAAGTCATTTTCTAAGTTTACATATTTAAATCAATATCGGCTTTTCCCAATTTAATATAACTTCATTGGTAGGAGGGCAATAGCAATTTATCGATTTTATGTATGATGTTTCTTTCATCGTGGCCATTTTGAGGAAACAATTTATCATGCATTAAGAAAGAATTAACAGAGGTAAAAACTCAAGTGTAGGTTTATAAAGATCTATAAAGGCTAGCATCTTTCCATTTAGACAACATAATCATGTCAATACTGTCATTTGATTATTTTTAAAATACAATGACGATTAATATTTAATGTCTTGCCTATTTTAAATATGTACATGTTATTTTTTATCAGTGTTGTGACGTTCCAAAATTTGGGGGTCCTTTCTCAGCCCATTGATCACCCATCAACCTGGAAAAATACTTGTGAGTACCGTATAATCCAATACCGCGTTGTTACACCTCATTCACCGGGATCATAACCAAAATGAAATTTTGGGTAGTCTCCTTTGTACGGGAACTCTATCCAATACATATCTCGTGCATACAATAATCATATGACCATTCCAAGGTCCACATCCCAAAATATAGACTTATAATTTAATCATTTATATCACCCTAAAAAAAGAGCTCAAGATGTGAAGGCTTGGCAATGTTTCATTTAAAATTTCAATTTTTGGGAAGAGGTACTTGTACCTTGGATAAATAGTACCGGTACTTGAGCCTTCAGTTTACCAAGTATTGGTACTTGTACCTAGGCCCACTGTCTACAGGGTAATGATACCTGTGATCATAGATATCGGTACTAGTGAGCATAGATACCGATATCTGAGCCCACTGTCCGGGGTACCGATACCTGTGAGCATAGGTATCGGTACGTGAACTCTCTGGATGCCAGGTACCTGTGGGGTACCAGTAACTAGAACCTAGATTTTTCCAAATTTTCAAAAATTAAACTTTTAGCCACACAACTCATACAACACTCATTCCATTCATTTGTTTTATATGAGATTACATGTTGGGCCCAAGTGAGGGCCATCTACCGAAACTTGTCCTACACCTTAAATATGTCCCCATAAAGGGTGAGCGTGCTCAATAAGGTATCTCTTAAGTAGGCTACTCCCCAACCCAAACGTATATGGAATGTCACATGCAATTCATTACATAAAACATCCATTTAAATACATACAGATCATAACTGAATACTACTATTTTACACCATGTCATGAGATGAACTCACGCATGTAATGCAAACCCGAGCCCTCCACAGGCTCCCGTAACACGTCATGCACATGCATATGGTCATTCCAAGCTACCGTCATTGATGTTAAACACTCAACAACTATTTTATAAAATCTTGTGTCTTACTTGGGGTAGGTATTTATGAATTTCCACCAACGAGTACCTAACCGACACGGCATCTACAGACTTCCACCAACGATTCCGCGCACCTTAACGCACTTTATGGACTCAATACCAACGGGAATGTGTATTCAAAATTATCAAATCTTGCACCCGAGAAAGAATCTAGCCCTTGCTAACCCCGACACATATTTTCAATACAAATCCGTGCAACTCAGTTGAACCTAAATTCAACTTTTTAGAACCTACGTCTTAACCCACCAAGGATGGTATTTGATTAAAAACATGCACACAGACTCACACTCATGTCGAATACCCACGAATGCGATGTTACCTGTGTATATACAAATGTAAGATACAATTACATTTCATGTCATTATGCACATGAAATGTTGCAAGGCATATAATGAACATATTCATTTCCCACAAACATTTCTAATTCCACAAATGTCAATTATATCATAAAACATATATTAACATTTCATACATCACTAAGCATGTTATAACACATTCAATGCAAATAACACACTTATGGTCTATTTGGTACAAAAGATGAAAATACAANCATATATTAACATTTCATACATCACTAAGCATGTTATAACACATTCAATGCAAATAACACACCTATGGTCTATTTGGTACAAAAGATGAAAATACAGAATGAATAAAAAGTGAAAGGAATAAATTTTTCATCCATGAAAGAAAAAAGTTATTTTCTNAATATGTACATGTTATTTTTTATCAGTGTTGTGACGTTCCAAAATTTGGGGGTCCATTCTCAGCCCATTGATCACCCATCAACCTGGAAAAATACTTGTGAGTACCGTATAATCCGATACCGCGTTGTTACACCTCATTCACCGGGATCATAACCAAAATGAAATTTTGGGTAGTCTCCTTTGTACGGGAACTCTATCCAATACATATCCCGTGCATACAATAATCATATGACCATTCCAAGGTCCACATCCCAAAATATAGACTTATAATTTAATCATTTATATCACCCTAAAAAAAGAGCTCAAGATGTGAAGGCTTGGCAATGTTTCATTTAAAATTTCAATTTTTGGGAAGAGGTACTGGTACCTTGGATAAATAGTACCGGTACTTGAGCCTTCTGTTTACCAAGTATTGGTACTTGTACCTAGGCCCACTGTCTACAGGGTAATGATACCTGTGATCATAGATATCAGTACTAGTGAGCATAGATACCGATATCTGAGTCCACTGTCCGGGGTACCAATACCTGTGAACATAGGTATCGGTACGTGAACTCTCTGGATGCCAGGTACCTGTGGGGTACCAGTAACTAGAACCTAGATTTTTCCAAATTTTCAAAAATTGAACTTTTAGCCACACAACTCATACAACACTCATTCCATTCATTTGCTTTATATGAGATTACATGTTGGGCCCAAGTGAGGGCCATCTACCGAAACTTGTCCTACACCTGAAATATGTCCCCATAAAGGGTGAGCATGCTCAATAAGGTATCTCTTAAGTAGGCTACTCCCCAACCCAAACGTATATGGAATGTCACATGCAATTCATTACATAAAACATCCATTTAAATACATACAGATCATAACTGAATACTACTATTTTACACCATGTCATGAGATGAACTCACGCATGTAATGCAAACCCGAGCCCTCCACAGGCTCCCGTAACACGTCATGCACATGCATATGGTCATTCCAAGCTACCGTCATTGATGTTAAACACTCAACAACTATTTTATAAAATCTTGTGTCTTACTTGGAGTAGGTATTTATGAATTTCCACCAACGAGTACCTAACCGACACGACATCTATAGACTTCCACCAACGATTCCGCGCACCTTAACGCACTTTATGGACTCAATACCAACGGGAATGTGTATTCAAAATTATCGAATCTTGCACCCGAGAAAGAATCTAGCCCTTGCTAACCCCGACACATATTTTCAATACAGATCTGTGCAACTCAGTTGAACCTAAATTCAACTTTTTAGAACCTACGTCTTAACCCACCAAGGATGGTATTTGATTAAAAACATGCACACAGACTCACACTCATGTCGAATACCCACGAATGCGATGTTACCTGTGTATATACAAATGTAAGATACAATTACATTTCATGTCATTATGCACATGAAATGTTGCAAGGCATATAATGAACATATTCATTTCCCACAAACATTTCTAATTCCACAAATGTCAATTATATCATAAAACATATATTAACATTTCATACATCACTAAGCATGTTATAACACATTCAATGCAAATAACACACTTATGGTCTATTTGGTACAAAAGATGAAAATACAAAAGGAATAAAAAGTGAAAGGAATAAATTTTTCATCCATGAAAGAAAAAAGTTATTTTCTCTTTTTTGTTTAGTAAGGGGGATGAAAAATAAAAGGAATATATTTTCCATTGTTTGATATTAGATGGAAATTAAGAGAAAGGAAAACCATGCATACCCAATTTTACATTTCTACCTTTTAAATATATGAAGTGAATTTTAATATTACAAATCAATCCAATCAATTTTGTCCAGTTTTTAATCCCCTTATTTTTGTTTATTGATTCCTCCAATGGCTTTTCAATAAATAATATGAAAATTTCGGTGTTCATTTCTTATGTGTACCACTATATGCATGTCAACAAATTAATATTTCGATCAAAGGTGGCTCAATACAAATATTTTTTAACATGCATGTCTAAATTATTTTTCAAATAATGAATGTTAATAAAAATTTTGAAATATAAGTTACGCCTACTAACTCTATTTTTTAGACATTTTGTGTATTTCTTGTCAGCAAAAAAATTTAACCTAGAAAAAATAGATGAATTTAAAATGATTGTCGAAGAAGGTATCCTCAATAACACCATTGGTTTTGCCAATTGAGTTCATCGTCTCGTTGTCCTTGTCTAAGAAGTGCAACTCATTGTTCATTGTTTGAGAAGTGGGTTTTGTTTTGCAGAATATTTATTAGAATACAACAAAGGGCAAAAAAGTAAAATAATCCTTCAAAAGTCAAATTGTTATGCCTTTTTCTCATTTTTCGGCCATTTTTGGGGGGAAAGCAAATTGTGGGCAGGAGGAAAACACCCTCCCTCCAATTTTCCTTTCCATCATTCTTTCCTTTAATACCAAACGATGGAAAGCTTTTCCATCCACCCCATTTTCCTTCAAACCAAACATATTGTTAATCATCCATATACATTTATTAAACACCTATAAGGCATAATTGTAAACACATAGCATGTCCAAACAACACATCTTTCATGAAATTTCAAATCAAGCAATTTCATCAAACCCAAATCATACAAGAATTGGTTTAGACATACTCTTATACCTATTTTCCATATTCTAGCTACACTAGGTGTATGATAAACAAGAGAATTCATCTATAGTCATCCTACCCATGTCATATACAACCCTAGGTTGAAAATAAACCTAATTAGGAAAGAATCCCTACCTCTTGTAGCGTATATCCATGTAGAAGAAATCTCAAAGATCCCAAATCAAGTTTTCACAGCTTTATCTCGAATTTTTCATCTTTGAAATTTTGGTGAAACTCACGATCGTTAGTATTGTCTCGTAACTCTCGCCGCGTAGAACGACTTTAATTCTTGACTCAAAATAATCCGTTGGTTGGATCATCATAGATTGGAGAAAGAAGGGTGAAGAACTTTCAGATTTCTCTCTTCTCTGGAATTTCTTGCCTGAACAATGGGAAAGAAAATCTAATTTTCTTCCCCTTTTATACTCTCCAAACGCTTGGCTCTCATTGCGTCATACGTCTCGCTTTGTTTGATCCAATTTTATCCCAGATTGACTAAATCTCATCCCGTGTTGAGTTTAGTGTATCTCTATTGAGCTACCTTTAAATTATTTCTTAGATTTCAAGAAAAAAATTTGAACACATTTATTTTAGTCGCGCAACGCCCGATCGCATCTTAAAATGCAAAAAAAACGACTGTATCAAAATTCGACGAAAATTGACAGGATAACCAGATTTGGCAAGACAAATACAACAGTGAGGTCCGTTTTTTCCTCCAAATTCTAAATAAATTAGAGTTTTTTAACTTGTACCGTAACTACTAATTACTGTTTTACCCTTAATAAAATTTTTATTTTTGTCAAGTTTTACAATTGTTCAAACATTGTGTCGAATCTTAAGAATCTCAATTCAATATGATTCTCGATTCTCAAATCTAGGATTTCGATTCCCGATACGAATTTCAATTTGATAACTGTTTTACAATAATAGAGTACTTTGATCCAGCTTAACAAAATCACCACAACAGTCACCGTCTTCCAAAAGACATCTTCTCTCAACATATGGAATGGAAACTTTTCAATCCCAATCTATCCACCCAAAAAAGACATCATATCCCTTCCAAAGTTTAACTTCTGGTACCCATTTCGATAGTTCAACCATACCAACCTCCTCCGAGAAGAACATTTTATCACTATATATGGCATGAACCTAATTCCCATTTTCACAAAAGAATACGGCTTTGTTAACTTGAAAAGGTTTCGACACAATATTGAAATTCACCCTCTTGATCAAAGTTTCTAAATCTAGACCCAAGGAACAAAAATGATTTCCCTACTACAAACTACAACATTCTTCCACCTACCAAAACAGAGAATTCCTTACTCTTCTCAATTACGGCACTCTTGTCGCTGTACAAAGGCACCCCTTCGATACTATTATTCTTCGCCCCCTTTCTACCACATCTTAGAAGTCCATCCACTATGCTTGAAAAGTTTCTCCAACCATAAAGATCATTCTCCTATGGTGCAGTTATGAAGACTCTCTTGCTTGAAGAATGGTTTTTGAATATGGTAAGGAATTTCCCATTCCTGTTGGACTTCACCACCCATAGTTGGTATGTGTTACTTCTAAACTTTCTGAAAAACTTACTCGATCCTCTCCACTTACTAGCTTCCTTAGCCATTTTGCACAACTAGGAAGTTGCCCCTAATCTCACAAAAATTGAAAAACTAGCATCGAGTTCTTTCAATAATCTTGATAGCATCCCCGCAAAACCTTCATCCACTTCGACAATGAATATTTTCCAAACAATTTTAACGTCATTTTTAAGATGTTTGAAACTCTTACAAACTGAATCCATTTACTCATGAACGGAATTTCAAAACCTTTGAACCTTACCCCAACAATCTAAAGCTTAATTTGATTTGCTAAAATCCAAAATTGACTGTAAATGTAATTTCCATTTTGNTCTATCCACCCAAAAAAGACATCATATCCCTTCCAAAGTTTAACTTCAGGTACCCATTTCGATAGTTCAACCATACCTACCTCCTCCGAGAAGAACATTTTATCACTATATATGGCATGAACCTAATTCCCATTTTCACAAAAGAATACGGCTTTGTTAACTTGAAAAGGTTTCGACACAATATTGAAATTCACCCTCTTGATCAAAGTTTCTAAATCTAGACCCAAGGAACAAAAATGATTTCCCTACTACAAACTACAACATTCTTCCACCTACCAAAACAGAGAATTCCTTACTCTTCTCAATTACGGCACTCTTGTCGCTGCACAAAGGCACCCCTTCGATTCTATTATTCTTCGCCCCCTTTCTACCACATCTTAGAAGTCCATCCACTATGCTTGAAAAGTTTCTCCAACCATAAAGATCATTCTCCTATGGTGCAGTTATGAAGACTCTCTTGCTTGAAGAATGGTTTTTGAATATGGTAAGGAATTTCCCATTCCTGTTGGACTTCACCACCCATAGTTGGTATGTGTTACTTCTAAACTTTCTGAAAAACTTACTCGATCCTCTCCACTTACTAGCTTCCTTAGCCATTTTGCACAACTAGGAAGTTGCCCCTAATCTCACAAAAATTGAAAAACTAGCATCGAGTTCTTTCAATAATCTTGATAGCATCCCCGCAAAACCTTCATCCACTTCGACAATGAATATTTTCCAAACAATTTTAACGTCATTTTTAAGATGTTTGAAACTCTTACAAACTGAATCCATTTACTCATGAACGGAATTTCAAAACCTTTGAACCTTACCCCAACAATCTAAAGCTTAATTTGATTTGCTAAAATCCAAAATTGACTGTAAATGTAATTTCCATTTTGCCCCATTCCTTCTTCCTACATGAGAGGAGCCATTCCATTTCACAAATTTAACATGTCCTCCTGGTCTGTGAGAACCAAAAGGCAATTACCACTTCAAACTATAGCAATTATGGAATTTGATACTGTTGCAGTAGTGAATTGACCTTCACAATATAAAGAAATTTAAACATAAACGGTAGCATCTCTAAATGTTTCCCCTTGTAAGGAAAAAAACGTTGGGGGGGTTGTTAATATCAACGTCAATTCTGTGGCTCAAGCAATCATATCTGAGTAATGATTTTTATCTCACTTCTTTTGATTGCATAATGCACAGAAACTATTTCTGAGGATGCCAAGCACCTCTATGAAATTAACAAATCTCAAAATCACCAATTAGTCCTCCAATGCTAGCTAGTTGCCTAAGCAATCAATTGATGGTTGCAAGAATAATGCTTCTATCTAATTTTCTAATTACATTTTCACCAGAAAATGTAGATTCTTTCACACTAAGATGCTTCCCAGGCTTACAAAATATCTTCATGCAAAGCAAATTTCTACTTTCAGCTAGTTGACAAAATCTATGTACTTAAAATTGAGAATCTAATATCCATGGTAGATTATGTATCATTTGCTTTGTTCTCTTTTCTGTTTTTCTCATTCTCATTTTTTCGTTTCTGCTCTTTGTCGTTTAGCTGCAAGATTTCTTAAGGAACTTATGTGTTTAATATTCAGCAAATTACATGAAAATGCTACTTGTTACTTCAACACTTGAGAATTACACAACTCTCCGACATCTGGTAGGTTAGGTGATGTTTGGTATTGGTTCGAAGGTGCACATGTGCTAGCCTACACATATACCCACATGCAGCTCATTATATTTGCTTCACATCTAAATTTACTACTTTCTTCATTATTTGTAACAGTTCTTTTCTTGGGGGGTTGGAATCTTTCTATTACGTACATATTTGTTTGGCAATATTTTCCAAAAGTAATTATTTTGGAGGAAATTTATAAAATAATGTGAATCATTACTACTTGAAAAAATTCCCTTACCTTCAGCATTTGAACCCCTTCTTGAAACGTAAGTCGTAGGGTCTTTCGCAAGTACTGCATATTCAACAATTATCGTCAGTAATCAGTTTCACTACGAGGGCAAAAGTAAAAGAATTGACAGGTTTACTCCTTAAACACGTGGCAGATACAAAATTATACTTTGCAAGATCATACTATGCAGAGTGCATCGAACATTTGTTCATTGTGTTTTTGTTTCCAATTTGTGAAATATACTCTTGGGTAATGGCGGGATCCTTTTGGCGGTTCCAAATTGTAATGATTTGGTGCTTAGTGGGAATTTTGATGGATTTGGTTCAAGTCCTAAAGCCAAGGTTCTTTGGAGAAGTGTGGTGTTGGTTTTGGTTTGGGTGGTTTGTGTGGAAATAAATAGGCAGATTTTAAAGATAAGGAGGCTCTAGGGGAGTATATTGGGATAAAATCTCCTCCATGACACCTCTGAGTGTCAACATCCAAAGACTTTGAAGAGATTCCATTATTTTTAAACAAGAACCATTGGGCTAAAGTGTACGAATAGGGGTGCCACCTGAATTTTTCATATTTTCATTGTTATTTTGCTCTATTGTGACCTTGTTTAGGCTTCCCTTTTCTTCTTTCTTGATGTATCTATTGAAATCTCCTTGTTCTCTCATGTACTCGTCCCCTTTTTCATTGTAATAATATTCTATCATTTCCTATATATAAAAAAAAAAGGAGCCTTTATTTTCTTGCCAGTAAAAAAAGCATGTATTGCATCGAAATTAAACCATTATATAATGAACTTTAACCGAAAGTAGGATGAATGATTAGACGTGATACGGTTCTAACTTTACTATGACTACAAGAAGTATCACATAGAATTGCGACCTTCAAAGGCTCAAATGGATACTGCTTCCCAATAGCTTCAAGCTCCTTTTGGCAATTCTCTTCCAAACTGTCAAACATTGTAACAAATAAACGGTCCACGATATCCATCACCTGCATAAATATAGTCAATACCCAACTAACTCAACCATGTGCATTGTAAATGCAGGCCTTATGGTAAACAAAGCCATACCTCAGAATAGTGCTCCTTAATCTCCATTTCAGCATCAAGACCAGTAAATTCACACAAATGCCTGTGAGTAAAAGAGTCTTCTGCTCTAAAAACAGGGCCAATCTCAAAAACACGGCCAAAGTCTCCACAGATTGCCATTTGCTTATGAAGCTGAGGTGACTGTGCCAGGCATGCTGGTTGCCCTTTGTAATCTAGTTTGAAAACAGCTGAGCCACCTTCACTAGAGCCTGCCATCAGTTTTGGTGTATGGATTCCAACAAAACCTTCATATAGCAAAAATTGCCTGAATATCTGCACAANCTGAGCCACCTTCACTAGAGCCTGCCATCAGTTTTGGTGTATGGATTCCAACAAAACCTTCATATAGCAAAAATTGCCTGAATATCTGCACAACAATAGAAGAATATTACAAAACCCACCAAAAAGATTTTTCCAATCCATAATGATGTACCGAACAATACCAACATTTTTATTACTTGACTATCCATCGGAAGAAACAAATACAAAAGATATGCTTATGTAAATCCTGGTATCTATGAAGCATGGACACTCTCAAGAAGATGACGTATCCATGTCAGACCCTGACACTTCTCAGACACCCTCGGGCATGCGTCTGATACTCTTTTATCCGTGTCCATAATTAAATGACAAAATTTTAATTTCAAACACGTGTCCGATACTTCTTTAGACTATCTATAATACTAAACAATAAACATGTGACTTACAAAGCTTTAAAAAATATCTTATACTATGACAGAACATATAATTATCAAGACTAGACATATTAAAGTTGTCTTCAAAATATAATAATAAAAGCAAAANGTATAATACTAAACAATAAACATGTGTTGACATGTGACTTACAAAGCTTTAAAAAATATCTTATACTATGACAGAACATATAATTATCAAGACTAGACATATTAAAGTTGTCTTCAAAATATAATAATAAAAGCAAAACATGCAAAACAAGTTTTAAACAAGAGAAATTGAGAAAATAAGAACAATTCTCTAACCTATATATATTGGGTGCATGTTGTCTACAAAAACATTTATGATTATTTGACTATTATGATGATTTCGTCAAAAAATTCACACTAGATGACTCGATATAACATTTACTTATTATAAAACACTGAATTTTTTGTGAATAGTACAACATTATCACTATATTTGCCACAAATTATATAATTTTATGTATCATACAACAATTATCTGCAGCGTATTCCCAACGCGTCCATGTTCTATTTTTTTAGAAATATTGTGTCTGCGTGTCCGTATCATATCCTTGCTCCTTNCAACATTATCACTATATTTGCCACAAATTATATAATTTTATGTATCATACACAATTATCTGCAACGTATTCCCAACGCGTCCGTGTTCTATTTTTTTAGAAATATTGTGTCTGCGTGTCCGTATCATATCCTTGCTCCTTTTTAGCTCAGTATTTTAAAATTTCTCTAATTAAACTTAATTAATGATTAACATATGGGTATATGTAAATTCAGTGAAATTAAGTCTCTAANTTTTTAGCTCAGTATTTTAAAATTTCTCTAATTAAACTTAATTAATGATTAACATATGGGTATATGTAAATTCAGTGAAATTAAGTCTCTAATCCTTGTGGGTAGCATGCAACAAACAATCATAGTTTAAATTTCGCTTGAAATTGGATTCTAGGGATAATTGAAGGATGGAAGCTGTAATTAGGCTAGGGAAGGTAATTAGACACAAAACTAGATGTTTGTAGGTCAAAATAACATGCCATTAAATCTGGAATGTCAAGAAACATTGGGATTAACACTTGGTCGGTGTTAATATCCTAAGAGGTAAAATAATAATTTTGACATATAAGGTATAAATAGACTTGACTTGAGAATTGTGATTAGTCCTTAATATTAATGTTTTTAGGCTAAATAATATTACCAATAGAACCGAGAGGTAAAGAAACCTTAAGATAGATGATTGATAGGTTGCACGCTTAAGAAAGGGTAAAATGGTCATTTTTGGCATCTTCGGGATTAATTCAGCCTAAGTTTTTGGATAATTCATAAACATAAATATTTTTGGGTTAAAATAATATTAAAAATAGATCCAAAATTTCAAAAAAATCTTACGATGCCATATAGGTCAAATCGGAAAGTGTAGGGGTAACAAGGTCATTTTGTAGGCTAATATTGCTCCTTGGATAAATTGGGTAGTAGACTAAGGTGGCCGACTGATATGAAGGCAGTCAACCAACTCCCTTTGTGCTTGGGGCAGATTCTTTCACCGTCTTAGGTTATTATTTCATGTGCCTCTAAATATTACTTTGCATGCACCTACTTGACATGGAACACAACATTCCTTCAAATGTCAAAAATTGTCTATAATTAGTTAATTTTTAAGGTACAATTCTCAATAATTTCCTTTTAATGTACATAATTATAGAGTCTACAACAAAATTATCTTTCATTTTATTATGAAACTTAATTGACATTATCCTCCATCTTAATTAAAAATTTATTCTCTTGAAATAATAGAAAATGCTTTTGGATTAGAGAATTTTACCTTTTGTATCTAACTGTATTTTACTGGGTTATGGAATACTAAGTCACCGTAAATTATTCAAGGACAAGTATACAACTGTTTTAAAAAAGTAAGGCAGTGTATTCATGTTTTTTATCAATATATATACAAATCAGGTCAGGTCATTTCACGCCTGTTTTAATCAATCCAATGATAAAACATTTGATCATTGGACCACTAATTTACTGAAAATAAATAAGACTAATACCACTACACAAATTTTCCAAATTAGGGGCGCAAATGAAGTAAATTGAACAAAATTATGGCCAAATTAGGGGGCAGATGTATTAGATTGAACAAAATTATGGACTCATTTCAGCACACACATATAAGGATATTAGCGAAGTCATTGTTATCCATGTGTAGCTCCGCCACTGAAAGTTGTCAAGATATTTGGTTAGTACTGATTTGACTAAATGTAAATTGATTATTTTTTGGAAAGATTTTGCCTAAATTTAAACTCGGCTTCAATTTTTAAGAATAAGTGGATTGATTTACAATCATGCCATTTATTTTGAAAGAAAAAAAAACGGGGCACGACAGCTAACCAAAATGATTGATGAAATAGCAATTAGTGCGGAAACATCTAATTGAGCAAAGCTGGCACAATATATTCAATATTCTAATTATATGATAAGGAACTTCATCAAGTAATTAACTATACTTGCGTGAACCCAGAAAAGAAAGAAAAAAAGAGAGTAGACCCAAAAAGGATGAAAACAATTGTGAAAAAGGAATATCCAAAAAACAGGTGTTTAAAGATGATAGTACCCAAACCACAACAACCATTTAAACACTAACCATTGCTATCCCTTATCTCTACAAACCAGTGTTATGAAAAGCTCGCCTAGGCAAGAAGCAAAGCGAGGCGAGGATGTCTCGCCTTGAACAACGAAGGTAAAACGAAAATGACTGAAGTGATAAAAAAAACGAGCGCCTCTGTCTTAAGCGAAAGGCGAGAAATCGAGCGCCGTAGATAAGCGAGGCGCGATTGTCTTAGATTGTTTTATTTTTATTATGGACCATTGGATTGGGACAATTGAAAAAAATTATGAGATGTTTATACACCCAATTACCCCTTTATCCCAATATATACAGCACCCAAACCCTAATTTTGCTCAAAGGGTTAGACGACGACTTCTTCTGCTGCTGCTCCTTCCTTGCTGGTCGACGACTACTGCTGCTCCTTTCTCGTTGGTCCACACACAGGTTTGTCTCTTCTTTTTCTTCTCTCTTGTTTCTCCTCTTCTTTTCAATTTCTTTTTCTTTTTTTTATTCTTCATCTTCTAGGTCCACAACTTTGCATCTACTACTGTCTTCTATTTCGACAAAAAAAAAAACCACACATAGGTACTGCTTCTACTTCGACAACAAAGGTGCGTTTTCTTCTCTCCTCCGTTCTCTTCTTCTGTTGGTTCTGGTTCTTCTTTTTCTTCTCTTTTTCTGCTTCTAATTTGCTTCTCTATTTCTGTTTCTCTTCTTCTTCATCTCTTTTTATGCTTCTGATTCTACTTTTTCTTTTTTTCTGATTCTGAGTCTACTTCTACTTCTCTCTATTTGATGCTGATATTTTTTGTAAACGCTTATTTTGCTAATTCTGTTTTTTTTTCTACTTTTGCTTTTTTTTTTTTTCTGCTTCTGCTTCTACTGTTTTTTTTTCTACTTCTGCAATTATTTTCTGCTTTTTATTTTTTTTTAACTGTTTGCTTTGCTTTGGTAAAGCGTGTCGCTTCGCTTCTCACTTCTCATCTACGCTTTAGGAGCTTTGGTCGCTTTGGTTCGCTTTACGTCAGACCACCATCAGTCCCCAATCCAAGCCCCATTCTCTCTTCTCTCTAAAATCGTCTTCCTTATCGCCACCACCGGTCAGCTAAGGTTGGTGCCAACCAGCTACGTGTACACTGTCTAGTGCAGCCATTCATCCCCCCTTCCCTCCTCTCTCCCCCACCCACAATCTCCGAAGAGATTTAGCCTTTCCACTCCTCCTAAGACCTCAAAAATCAATTTCAAACATCGAAGTATTGGACAACAAGAAGCTAGCACAATCCAACACATCTCTACAAAAGCAATCTACTACATAAAGAGTAGGCAAGTGGGCAATCAAGCAAAGAGATGATCAATACTTTCCTTACTCTTTTTACACATGATGCACCACGTAGGAAGCACACAGAGCTAAGATCTCCTTCAAAGCAAATAATTAGTATTAATTCTCTTTCAAGCAACAGTCTAGAAGAATACTTGAACTTTAGTATGTGTTTTAGCTTTCCCAATCATCTTGGAAGGTTCAAATTAGGGTATATAGAAAGATTATCAATCAAGATGTCAAAGAATGATTTACGAAAGAACTCCCGCAATGAAAGAGTAGCTGCCCCCTTCTATAAGGAATATTTTGTCCAAGTATGACACCATCCAATAAAGACAATAAAGAAAAAAGCTCAACAATCTTCCTATCATTGAGATTTCTAATAATATTAAAACACCAACTTATGAGAGACGAGGGACAAGACACCACAAAAGCAATTAGTATATACCGAGTTCAAGAGACACGATACTATCGAGGAAATGCTAGAATTTTCAATATTCGGTCTCTTCCTTTTGATTTAGTATGAGAACCATTAGTTTTTATGGCTTCACTTTGGACCAAAGCCACAAGAAATTTTAGAGGGATGTCTTTGTCGGATCTTCAAAGGAATTAGATGGTAACTTTACTTCAGTATTCTCTTTTTTGTTGGCCTTTTTCCCTATGTTATGTTACTTTACTCATTTTCTGAGGATATCTTGTCCTCAACATTGTATTGTGTTTCTTTATTCCTTTCTATAATAAAATTCTTCTTTTATTAAAAAAACACTCCTCCAAGCATCTTCCAAAATCAAATGACTTCCCCATTGTCAACAAGGAAATTAATATCCTAGAAGAAAGATTACAATCCCTCCAAAATGTATTTCCATGGACTCCGAGCATTCCCCCAATTAACCACATGAGAATCTCAACCATTATCATGAGTTCCATATTTACCAATTTGTCAAACCCTTTGTACTCCTAGGTCTAGACACTCTCTCACTTCACCAAATGGCCTTTTTTCCCTTCCCCATTACCCTCCCACAAAACTCTCACTTTTTTCAATCTTTTTTGTCACTTTCAAAGCCTAAGGCTCCCTTAAAAGGTCAAGTATTTGTTTGGTTGCTTGCACATAAGAAGCTCAACACCAATGAATTGCTCCAAAAAAGAAGACCATCCTACTCTCTTACACCGCATGGTTCATTCTATGAAAGTGTGCGGAGGAATGTATGGATCACCTATTCTTGCATTGTTCCTTTGTCAATAAGTTGATGAATATGCCTTTTGGTATGTTTGGTATCCCTTGGGTGTGCCCTAAAGATAGCGCATTGATCTTTGAAATTCAATTTGATGGCTTTGGTCCAAGTAACAAAAATAAAATTTTATGGAGTTGTGCGGTTTCAACAGTGTTTTGGATGGTGTGTTTTATAAAAAGAAATTTATGGGAAAATTACTTTCTTGGCTTCTATTTGGTTTCCACATCTAAATACTTTAAGGCATTTCATTCATTTTGATTAAGGATCATTGGGCTCCATAGTCTACCAATTGTTGAAGATGCAACATCTTGTTTTATACTATACTTTAGCTCTATAGTTTGAGTACTTGTACTTGCATGTATTTCTCATATTTGTTATCAATAAAACTACCTTTTTTTCCTTTCAAAAAAAAATATTTAAAATTTATTAATTTAAGATACTACTCAACTTCACAGCATTATCGCAAGATCTATCCAACAATTTATTTAATTTTTTTTTTACTTTTCAAAAAAAAAAATGCAAAACCAAATTTATAAAAAAAAATAAAAAAAAAAGTGTTAAGGAATAAGCATTTCTTTGTGATAAGTATATCATTGGTAATCACTGGACATCGTTGGTAGCTTTTTTTTCTTACCTTCTTTTCAAAAAAGTATTATTTTTTACCTTTCATTTAAAAAAGTTAAGGGTTTTTAAATTATCATATTTGAGCCATATATAAAAAAATGTATCCCAAAGGTTCCCAAAGTATCCAACATTAAAAGATGGTCTCTATTTCACATGTTCGAGGGTGTCTGATGCATGTCCAGGTCCAACACTGATACAAAGGAGTGGGAGAGGTGCTTGTGCTTCCTAGCTTACATGACTAAAGAATATGAGCAAACAGGTTTCAATCTAAAGGAACAAAATGATGCCACAAATAAAACTCCTCTATGGAAATGAAGACGATCACTGTGGACATGACATCAGCACATGTAAAAAAAGGTATCAGCGCTTCCTAGCTTACATCAATAAAGAATATGAGCAAAAACGTTTCAATCCAAAAGGAATAAAAATGATGGCAAATTTTTTTAAAATTATCAGCGCATCTAAAATATAATGCCAGAGCTGCCCTAAACTGCATAAAAACTTCCCAACAAGCTTTGATACAAAATCAATGCAGGATACGTAAAGGATGACTTGGAAAAACACCATCCACAGTGATTTCATGACAGATAAAGGTTGTGAAAAGAGTTTGGAATTGGAGGTAAAATGGGTAATAGAAGGTTGCAGATTTTCTAGATGGTTTGCTGTCACAATTAGCTAAGTTTCAAAAGTGATAGATTGCATGAATCACAATCTATGTAACTTGAAATTCAAAGAAAGATGTGTTCTAAATTCTGAAAAGATTCAGCCGTATAAATCAGAGGTCAATGAATTGGGGTGTGGTTGAGGTGGGCTTTGGGGGGTGGGGGGCCAAGATTGATTGAGGCTAATTAAGTTATAGAGACAGGACAAAAGTTTACTAAGAACTGGTGTTGTTGCAACTTGATAAGAACAATTCTTTTTTGCACTTTTTGACCGAGGTTTTTGTTTGAAAAATATCATATAAAAAACACTTTTATAAATTATGAAAATAATACATATATTTTTTAAACTCATAAGGTTTCTTTTTTCTTAAGCAATTACTATTATTTCCCCAAGAGACTATGCTGCAGATTATGATATAAGCAAATGCAGAAAACAAACAATGAGTAATTACATTTTCAACTTGGCACTGGATGCGAAAAATCCCTTGATTAGCAGGAGTTCGTAAGTCCAGAACCCTGAAGTTCAGACGGGTATCCTGATTGACACGAACAAGCTGTTCTCCAGCCTGCATTTTTCAAGAGGAGAAATTAGCATACACATTTAAGGATCCATTTGCTGGAGCTTATTTGACCACCAGACAAACATGCTTACAATTACCATCAATGTAAAATAGCCATGAAAGTGCAAAACTATTTCATTATCACTCAAAGTGGCGTTCAGGATAGCTTCCAGAAAATACATACCTGTAATGCCTTCTCAATTTCTACTTCACTTCTAGCAGCATCCTCAATATTAATAGGTAGTGTAGAAATAGCCTTACCGATGCAATAAAGTTTCCTCACTTGAACCTCCACCTGCAATGAATAAATATGTATCCTCACAGACACTCAGATTGGAAACAAAATATCTTAAATAATTCACAAACTTCTTTATTCAACAAAAGAAAACCCAATTTACCCCCCATACTTTTTTCAGTAAGTAATTTTAATTTACCCCATATCTCTTAATGGATACTGAATATTGCCAGTACCATGCACATGGAAACAACTTGCAATTTATTCAAGTGACCAAATAGCCATTTCAAATTATAATAGTACACCAACAAATTATAAATAGCCATTAGCTTGGATAACGGAATACCACAGCAGATCTTATTCCCATAAAAAATCTCCATAACCAGTTGCCCATAAGGGCCACATCTGTTGCAATCAAATTTCATACCACAAGGCCACCTTTATGGCCTTTATCTCTAGACCAGAAAACCAATTCCCAACTTATCAAATGATCTCGCGTCCCTTTTCCACTCCCTTCCCACAAAAAATCCCTCCTCATCTTTTGTATCCATTGGTCACCTTGAATGGCATCTTAACGAGAGGCATATAATGAATAGGATACTAGACAAGATAAATTAAACTAAAGTTAAGTCTCCCCCTTCCAAAAATTCAATCTCTGTTCAATTTTTTCCCCAACTGGATCCCAAAAACGAGGCAATGGAGATGAATTCAACAACAATTCCATGATCTTCATCTACTCTCCATTTCCCTCAACTATAACAAGCTACTTGCTAATTTGAGGATATGTTTATTTAAAAAAAGGATGAATTACAAAGCAATCAAGCTGGATTTAGGAAAGGTGTAAAGACAAAGTTCGGAGCTCACCCAGTAATGAGTAAATATTATTAACAATAACAATTGTTAACCTAATAGTCGTACCATTTAAATACCGCATTGCAAAACTTTAAGAATTTTTTAAATAACCATCCAAATTTAATATAAATATACATTGAACACACAAAAAAATAAATATATATTTTAAACATACTTAAACCAACATCATACTGAGAATGTATGTACCTGCTGAGTAGCCCCTTTGATTGGAACACCGGGTATCGAGACAATGCCTTGGATATCAACATAACACTCCTTGCTCAAACCCGTGGCATACTTCACCATTTGGCCACTAACTAGGTCAGTTGCGACAGTCAACACGCATTGGACAGTAAAACCCTTCTCTCTCACCACCACGAACGCTATCTTCTTCCCCACCGCCCGGATTGTCTGCGCTCTTCCCCGTATGAGCACGGAATGGTCCTTCAGGTCCTCCGTCAGAGCCCCGACCTCGGTCCACTTTTTACCGGTGACGGCCTTCGATTGGAGGTCCTCGAGCGGAACGTCGCCGTAGTTGGCGACCAAAGGGTCGGTCTCGTCAATGGACACGGCGGCAACGGAGGAGGCGGCCGCGAGTTCTTGGCGGCGGCGCTGTCTTTCTAGCTTGGCAGCTTCTTTTTTGGAAGCTTTCTTGCTTTGAAGACTGCCTTCGCTTTGTTCATCTTCAGCTTGTGGTTGTGGGTTAGGTGGTTGTTCCTCCATGGCTGGGTTCGTGGTTTCAGAGGACATAGGGGGTTTTCTTGAGTTGACGAATCCTGTGATTTTTGGGGTTTTTAAGATTGGAAGTGCTGGCGGCGGCGAACCTATTTTATTCTTCCAGCTAAATTACACGATTTTTTTGTAGGAAGGGGCAAATTGCAAATTCCACTGCCCAAGTTTAATTTCTTTACACTTGGGCCAATCAAATTCGGGCTGAAGCGAAAAAAAAGGTGCAACTCCGGCGGATTAGGTAGGTTGAGAGGTCAAATTTAAATACTATTTAAGTTTAATTTGGGTAGGCTTTGGTTGAATTTGGGTTATTTAATTCGGGCTGAATTCGAATTAAAAATCGAGTTGGACTTTAGTTACTTAATTCGGGTTGATTTTTTGAATTGTAAATTTGATTTTTTTAAGTGTAGATCTAATTTTTTCAAGTGATTTGAGATGAAAGGTGAGGCGCAAATAAAAAGAGAGAGAGTGAGAGAAGGAGTGATGAGTGAGAGAGAAAAGCTGAGAGTCTGAGATGACTCAGACGAGTGACGATTGAAGGAGAGATTGAGAGAGGCAAGAGTGATGAGTGAGAGAGGAATCTAAGAGTGATGGAGACATAGGTGTAAAGACTAAAAGTGAATTGAAAATCTGGACTCTAAAAAGTGAAGATAAATATTAATCATAGTTAAATATGTTTACATATTTTTGTACATTCGGATTCAACCCGATTTTAATATTAAGATTGAACCCAACAACCCGAAACTTGCCCAAATTTAATTTCGATTTGAGGTTTTTTTGCCCAGACCCAACCCAAATATTAAAAATTCTAACTCAAGCCCTATTTTTTTTTGGATTGACCCGCTCAAGTTGCACCTCTAAGTGGAATCGTTATAATGAAAATTGGGATTAATTCTTCCTTAAAGTAATTATAATGAATTTAGAGCGTGTTTGAGGTGACTTATGAAATCTCATAAATACGTTTTTAATAATTGTTTATCAAAAGTGTTTTATTAAAAAAAAATCCTTTCATTAAATAAGTATTGTTTGGATATTCAAAATCAAAAATACTTAAATTAATATATTTTATAAAAAATATGTTTGGATGTAAAAATATTTATTTATGTCACAACTGTTAATAACATTGAATGTACATATACGGACATACACTACACATATATTGATATACAAAAAAATATCATATTAATAAAAGTATCATACGAAAAAATAATATAGTCCAACTAAGTATTATCCACCTCCGTAACACACAATTCAAAAAAAGTTTTATGACTCTTCGCAGTCCAACTTGCTTTGTCTTTGTCATTGCTAGAACTACCCGAAGTCATCTAAAGTAACATCACAAAGTATATAAGTTATTCGCACAACCCATATAACAATAATTAAATTCAACAACTAAATTGAACAAACCCATATAATATTAGCAGAATTGATTGTTAAATCAAACTATAGGTCCATGTCAAAGCAAAATTGTTTCATGAAACCAAAAAAAAAAGAAAAAAAAAATTACAACTACCACTCTGTAAACCAAGGCATGGATAAAAAGTTGCAACGATGCAAATAATTGAGCTTCAAAATTTGGCAAAGTCTTTGGCTAGGTTAAGCTCATCCCAAACTTCAATCCATGTCACCATGGCGTCGGCAAGCTTGACAAAGTAAGGGTTTACTTTCCCAAGCTTTTAAGGTTCACAAATAAATTGCTAGCTTTTGTTGTGCCATATGTAAAGCAGCCCTAACTTGATTCCGAGTCCCAAATGGTCACACATCACCTTTTTTTTTTTTAAGAAAGAAGAGAGTTTATTTCAATGAATCAAAGAATTACATAAAGCAAAAAAGAAGAAAGAAACCTCATTTACAGCACAAGCTATTAGCTTAAATCCTTCAAAACACCCGGCTACCAATAACATTACCATCGAGAATCAAACAACCCCCACCCATTGCCCAGCTGGACAGTCACATGGGACATCCTCTTTCGGAATACAGGAAAGCCAACTCTATCTTTCAGCAACTCCATCTTCACAGCAGCATGCAAAGTAGAGACAACAGAAAAAATCGAAGAAACTCCATTGTGCACAACCATCTTTTCCAAGCAGTCAACCACATCATTTGCCCCTTTGTAAACATGACAAATCTGAAAGTCCAACCCCTCAAACAACCTTAATATCTTGGACAAAATACCCCCATAATTTCCAGGGCCATTTAAATTCTCCAAGCACCAAGCTAACCAATACTTGAGAATTTGACTCAATGCACAACTTGCAACCACCCATATCACCTTGAAAAACACATACAATCATCTATAACTTTCTCAGTGTCAAAGGTCCAAGTATCAATACACATTAAAAAATAAAAAAGATAAGACAAGTTAGTGTTGAAATTTCAAAAAGTAGATGGTGGGACTGGGCTGGGGTCATGTACCCTTAAGCATCTAGACATGACACAAAATTTAAAACAATCATCACTACCATAACAAAGAATTACAACATTAAAATGAAAAATTGTGCTAAAACCAGAAGTAATAGTCCCAAAAACCAGCAAATGTGGTATTCTGATGTAATGCAATCTTTGTACTTTTCTATATTTTTTTGGTGTTATCCATTTTTTATTTGCTAGTTGCTCAGTTCATGCTAACATGTGAGCTAGAAATATTTGCTTCAACTGACATGTGGAGTAGTTTAGGTAAGAATTGGTCATAGGTTTAGTAGTTGATTTCAATGATTGATTGGCAGGTGCTCCCTCATATTTGGGGCATCTATTGTGCAGGATAGAAATCTGAGTGAGTATAGCCCCTCCAAATCAAACACTAGCAAGCACCTATCTTGCAGCCATCAACTATGTGAAGGCGGTCCAAATTGCAAAAGTCTAAAGGAGCCCTGCCTTTATATTGTCGACTATTTATCAGAAAATACCTCAAGTTCTGGATATCTTTTCAAGGACCAATTACGTTTGGCATCAATCACTAGACATAGATCTCAAAGCTCAGTGCAAGCTTCAATTATCATAGGGTGTTTGTATCTTCCACTTATTAATGCTTTTGTTGAGCTCATTCTGCTTGGCCATAAATCAAACAATTGGTGGGCAGTGGACAATGGGCAATACAACTGTTATCACAAATCAACACAAATCATAAAGATATCACATATCTAATATATAATGAACTCCCATAGTAATCATTAATCAAATAAAAATATTTTTTCCTAAAATATTCAATGATTTCTACAAATTTCGTCATAAATGTTACCCAAAAACCTCAAACGAAATTATAGAAATACACAAGAAATCAAACAAAAAATATAATTGTTGCTTTGTGATAATGGACCTGTGAAATAGAAGCTATAAAATCACTTAAAATGAAGAGGTTGTACCTTTATTGTAGTGGATCTTGATCAACAATGAACCAAAGATCCGTGATAGAGGAGGCTACTTTTGGCGTCGTCGATGGTAATACACTCTCGAGCGTTGTCGACAGTCATCGGCGGCGGCCGGTGGTTGGTGGTTAGTGTCGTCTGTGGATGTCGAGGAGGCAAGGGTGTTGACCGCGAAAAAAAAAGTGTTTTATCAGAAGAAAAAGTTATTTTTTTTGAATCCTCCTTATTAACTAATTTAATTGTTAAAATTACTTTTACTTATTTAAAAATGTCATTGAGAAGTTATCCCGAGCACTACTTTTTTTTTAAAAAGGGACTTATCATAAATCAAAAACTTTAAAAATGCTTTTTTTTAAGTCATCTCAAATACACTCTTACTCCATCAAGAAAATTTATTTGGGTATAAGTCTATTTTTAATCTTATCAATAAATAGTTAAGTCTACTTTTTTTTTTAAACTCCAAAATACTCTTCCTTGAAAACAAATTTAAATTAATTTCCTAATTTGAAAATTATTATCCCTTAATTTACTATCAATAAAGATATGCCAATAAATATTTTTACATAAATTTGAAATTTAGATTCAAAAAACAACTATATATATATATATATATATATATATATATATATATATATATATATATATATATATATATATATATATATACCATGTTATTATTTTTGTTGAACATGTTACTGTTCATTTTACTATTTTTGTTGAACATGTTATTGCTGTTATTTTTTGTGATTAAATATTACTACTTTTGTTGTGTTTAAATGGTACTATTTTTTTATTTGAATGATACTATTTTTTGTGTTTGAATGATACTATTTTTTGTGTTTAAATGTTACTATTTTTTTAATATTACTATATATATATATATATATAATAAATAAAGTTACGTTTATTTTAGAGACAAATAGAGGTTTAGATCGTTTTGAGACAAAATATAAATACATCCAATGAACAACATAATCCCAACATAAAAGACGGTTAAAATCATCTCATAAATATTTATATGACGGTCTACAGTGAATACTGAATTTTGTTTTCCCGCGCCAACAACATTTCTTGACTCAAGCCTCTCTCTCCTCTGAAATCTCTCAAATCTTCCCCAATTCCACTTCTGCCTCTCTCTCCCAATCTCTCAAGTCTCTATCCCTGCCTTCCAAACTCATCCCCAAAATATCTCACATGAAATCCATCTCAATCTCACTTCTGTCAAACCCCCAATCCTAGAAGAATTCTGACCTCTCCCTTCTCTCTGTCTTGCGACTCTTACCTCTCTCCAGCCGATGAAGCCACCAACGGTGACGCATTAAGCCACCATCGACGACAAGCGACTCACCACCGATCTTAATTCTCCCTCTTCTCTCTTTGTCATGGATCCACTCACCATAGATCAACCCCTCTTCTCTGCAATGGATCCAAGTAATAACCCACACCCACTCATAGACATAACACACACACACACAAATGCACACGCAAACACATAGACAAACGCAAACTCATAGACAACTCCCCCCAACACCACCATACAAAAAAACCCCAATGCACGTATACGTACTCTGTTTTTTGCACACCTCATTGCACACAAAGACAATACCACAAATTTATTTGATTTTTTTTTAATTTGGTGTTCATTTGGGTGTTAATTTGGGTGTTTTTTCAAATAAGTTTGATAAGTTTTTTTATAGTTTGAATGTTATAGTTTGGGTGTTTTGAATAGTAAATTGGTTTCAATGTTATAATTTGGGTGTTTTGAATGCTATAGTATGAATGTTAAATTGGTTTTGAATGTTATAGTTTGATTTTCAAGTTTTAATTTGGTGTTAATTTGGGTGCTTTGAATGTTATAGTTTTGGTGTTTTTTAATGTTATGGTTTAGTTGTTAAATTGGTCATGAATGTTATATTGGTTTGAATGTTATAGTTTGTGTGTTTTGAATGTTATGGTTTATGTGTTAAATTGGTTCGAATGTTATAGTTTGGGTATTTTGAATGTAATGGTTTAGGTGTTAAATTGATTATGAATGTTATAGTTTAGGTGGTTTGAATGTTATAGTTTGGGTGTTAAATTGGTTATGAATGTTATATTGGTTTGAATGTTATAGTTGGGTGTTTTGAATGTTATGGTTTAGGTGTTAAATTGGTTTTGAATGTTATAGTTGAAGTGTTTTGAATGTTATGGTTCAGGTGTTAAACTAGTTATGAATGTTATAGTTTATGTCATTTGATTGTTATAGTTTAGGTGTTTAATTAGTTGCGAATGTTATATTGGTTTGAATGCTATAGTTTAGGTGTTTTGAATGTTATGGTTTTGGTGTTAAGTTGGTTATGAATGTTATATTGGTTTGAATGTTATAGTTTACGTGTTTTGAATGTTATGATTTAGGTGTTAAATTGGTTTGAATGTTATAGTTTAGGTGTTATATTGGTTTGAATGCTATAGTTTGGGTGTTTTGAATGTTATGGTTTAGGTGTTAATTGGTTATGAATGTTACATTGATTTGAATTAATGTCAATTAATGACCTTTTGAATTTGGTGATTGTAGGCTTAAGGTTGGTGCTCAAGGATGAAGTGTAGATAAAACTTTAACTTTGGGAATTCAGGTGATTGAAACCCAAAATTCCAGTGCTCTGTTTGTGTGTGTGTGGGTTCTGTGTGCAAATAAAATAGTATAAACACAACACATGCATATATGATCATTTGTTGCATTTTCTCCATGATCTTCTTTTTGTCTTCATTATGATATGCATTTTATTGGTGGGTTCATGTGATTGAGTTTATTGATAAACTGATTTAGCAACTTGGACTTCTCCGCAATCCTTCCACTCAAATTGAAGTATGTTTCTCAATCTATGTGCTATTATACATAGAAAATTCTGGAGATAATTTGCTAGAGTTCAAAACTTAATGGCAATAATTGCAAAATAGAAGTACAAAGCTCTAGGCCTTTACCATTAATTTTGTTTCGTGCAATTTTTAGAAATAGTTAGTATCTGTAATGAGAAAGTCACTGTATGATTTGTAATTTGTTGGTAAGTTTGTTCTTAAGAATTTGTGACAATCGCTATACAGCTCAACTATATGTTGATTATATTTAGTCTTGGATTGATTTATATTTTTTTAATAATGTTGCATAACTGTCGGTAGAAAGAGATTTGAGATAATAAGGGGTTGATTTGTTAAGAAATTGATATGTGTCGGGTTTTTTTTTATCTTTTGAAGGACAAAGGAATGATAATCTTGTAACACCCCAAAATTCACCCTGGAAGACATTACTATCTACAAACCATTCAACCATGAGAACAACTAAAAATAATCATTAAGTAATAAACCGTTCATCCATTTGACAAGGAATAAATAATAAAGCCAATAAAACATTGAAACTTCTTCAACTTACAATTAAAAACCAAAAATATTTAACAGCGGAATAATAAAAACTGGCTAAAACATTGTTTTATAAAAATCTCTCAAACTCTAAACCAAAAATAGATCAACTCTATCCCTATAGGGTAGGATCCACATCTTGATTCTCAAATGACTCGTAATCAATTTGCTCATCCACATTGACATCCTCTTCTATGCCAAAATTGTAAGTGGTGTTGTAGGAGGTGAGCAAAAGCCCGTAGGAAAATCTCTCTCAAATCACAACAAGGTCTAAAAACAATAAAAGATGACAAGTCTCTTTTGGAAAATAATATATATAGATTTTGAGAATAAAACCATGATAGTTGTAATGATCTCAAGTGTACGAAATATAGTAAATCAATGATAGGAATAAACTTGTAAGAGATTAAAACAATCAATAAATAACTCAGTAACATCATTTCATATTCTCATATATGTTGGTTCATCCCTATTATCATGTATGTTGGTTACTTCTCAGGAATTTACACAACGATTCTACCTCGTTCACCTATTACAACCACACAATCTCAATCATTCCCCGTAGGGCACATCACAAACACTTTAGGAATGACGTATACTGTCCCCCACGACATTAATGAATCTTTCTCAGAAAAGGTATATCATCCCTCAGTCTCAAACCTATGTGAACAATAGTGGTTGCTCTCATAAACAATAATTTACTACAAGTGTTAGGAAACCATCTCACCCCCACTAGAATAAACTAACTTCTAACACTTTATGGTAGTTCTCGAAGGCAATTCAAGTCCGTCACAACAAACCATACAAAAGATGAAACCAAAATATTCTCAACAACCACAATCTTAACCAATCACAATTTTCATTACCAATTTAAGTATCACAATTTCTCAATTCTCAATATACTATAGTAATAGGAGATTAAATTATGCAAGAGATCATCTCAAGAAAACCTTCATAATTTTGATATTCAAAATTCTAGGATTTTGCCAAAAATCCTAATTTCTTGGAACAAGAACAACTATTAGATGAGAACATAATTTAATCAAGTATAAGAATTTATAAATCAAGAATCCCTATGAATTTCACAATAGAACATGTATTTTGGAAAAATTAGAATTTTGGAAATTCAAGAACGAATATTCCTTAAACCCAAACATATATTTTGCTCAAAACTATGTTCCATTGATAAAGAAATCAAGAACTCATGTATATCTATCATATAATTATCAAAGAGATTGGAAACATATATAATTATACCCTAAGTCTCAATGAAAGGACTTGAGAAGAATCCTCTACCTCTAATCTGATGATTGCAGATAAACCTAGCGTGTTCGAATCAATCTCGAAGCGAGAATCCTCCTCGTGTTTCCTCTCTTTCTTCCTCTCAAGCTTTCTAGGGTTTTCTTGGATGAACAATTGCTAAACATAGGCCTAAGGGTTGTTCCTTAGCTATTTATAATTCTAAAAGTGAAGAAAACACTCAACAAAGATCGTCCAAGTTCTGCCCGATGCGTTCGCACGCTTGTCCATCCTGTTTGGACGCGTCTGACAGCATACCCAACTTTCAGCTTGATTTTGAACTAATTAGAAGTAGATTCACAAAAGTTTTGTGAAGTACACTGTTGTAGCCCTTGAAGTCTAGTTTCTGCTATCCAAAAATTAGCTGAATAAGAGTTAAGATTAAAAAGTTACGGCCAAATTACTAAGGTAGTGTCAAATTTCTTTCTACCAAAATCTTTTCCAAAATAGGTTTTAACTCCAAAATACTTCCTAACTTTTAATACACCCCATATTACCTCTTCCAAAGTTTCTCGACCTTCTGGATTCAATGAAACCTTATTTTGACCTAAAAATATTTACAAAATTACTCAGCCATACTTTTCAATCCAAACATCTCCAAAACTCCATTGGAGTGCAATGGTTTGTGTTGGACAATGCAATGTTTTGTGTTTGACAATGATACATACAATGAGATATATTAGCAATGTAGACAGGTTGAGATTTATTTGAATTCTTATTTTCAAAGGAAATTTTGTCAAATTTTTTTTGAAAAAATAATAGGGGCTAGATTTATTTCAATTTTTTTTAATTAAAACAAAAGAAAGAAAACTAATTTCAAATTAAAGGTTTTTTTAAAGTTGCAAAGTGCCTTTAGGTACGGGTTATTACTAGTATATATGTCAATTTTTTAACTCTCAAAAACATTACTCGTATTCTAATACCACCAAAAAATGTGCTATTATACTCCAAGCTAAATGTATTGTATTAAAAATTTATAATTATAACCCCACAACTAGTAAAATCCAACTATTAATGACCCACAATATACTTCATCTGTTGGAATTCTCTCATTCCCACTTCCACTTCCGCTCCTATCGTTCTTCGGTTTTCACAAATACAAAAAAGTTCTTTTTCTTTGCTTCAACATCAACAAAACAACAAGATTAAAATAAGATATGCGTCAATCTAGAGTATTAATCCGTAATCCGGCTTGAAAAATATTTCTTCGATGTGTTTTGAAGCACATAATTCAGGGGCTTCTTATTTTTGTTATGGGTTTTGATATTGTTTCATATTTTCAGTAATAGAGAGAGAGAGAGAGAGATCTATTTCTATTTTTTGATCATCCAACCTTGTATTATGATCCTTTAGATTTGCTTGTTATTGGTCATGTCTTTTTTGAATGCTATCTATTGGTGAAATTTACTAAATTGTGTTAGTGTAGTCATTATTTTTTTCCTTTCCAGTATTCATTGTTTTTTTTTTGCTTTCTTTAATGGAGAGACAAGCTCCTCACATTTTCCTTGGTGTTGTCACCATTATTTTGTGAGGAAAAAAATCTCTTACCTTAGCGTTCTAGAGTTTGACCGGGAAAAATGAGCATAGATTGCACCGTTCCTCCTGCAAAATGAGTAAACTGCTAGAGACCAGGGTTGGACCGATCAGAGGCACACTGATGCTTAAGTCAGTAAAGGCTCTAGCAATAGATAATCCAAATAGTAGGGAAGAAGTGCGTACCTTTGACTCAAGTTGTTGCCGGGTATTTATAATATCACATAGTGTACCCTCTTCTAGGATTTTTTCCTTTTGGCTATGCTAGGTGGCACACCTATAAAGATAGTCAGACTCTTCATTTCAGCGCTTATTTCCTCCGAATTTTCTATTTCTTTACCAAATTTAAAATTTTTTCCAATAATTTGGGCAAATTCCTTACGAATCTGCCATTACCTCTAACTTATGGGGATCATCTTGCTATCATCTTTAGGGAGTATTCTTGGTAAAGGTCCTAATTGTCATCTTGGGTCGGTTTTAGTTCGATTTGATTAATAACTTGACATATTCGTCAAAGCACTTCAATTTGTTGCTCGGTTCATCTTGCTGAGTATTGAGGTTATTGACTAGTTAATCATGAACAGTAATTTTATGCCCCTTCATTTGATCCTCAGGGAATGTCTGCCATGTGACAAATATTATTTGACACTTTTTTATTTTTCATCATTCGACATTAAATGCATATCATGGTTTCCTACAAAAGGACGTTTTGCACTTCTTTTCCTTTGCATAAACGCATCATATCTTTTATTATGAGTGTCCTTTCGCTTGTAGGTGTGATTATTTTGCACCTTTTTTGTGTTGTTTTTAAATGGTCGTCTTCCTTCATTTTCATATGTTATTGTACATTCGATATTCTCCTTCTTATGTAAGTGCCTCATTTCTTATTTTTCCTTTTCTATTTTTTTTCATTGGATCTTTTTAAGAGAGAACAGATAGCTAGCTTTCGATCCAAGTATGTTATCCCAAACGATGTGTTTATTAGAGTGGTGGGTGAGGATGAACCTCTATTAGGGTCTAGGGAATCCATCCCATCCCAACTAGAGCCATTATGGAGGGTGGAATTAGTTTTTCCCTCCACCTATTGATCCTTTGGGTCCTTCACTCACTGAAGCTTTGCCTTATTCTGTGCTGTCAAATTTCTTCAAGATAGTTATGGGGGTTGTTGCTTTGGAACATCTTAGGTGCCAACTTAGGTTTTTGGGAGATTCACTACAACTATATGATTGCCCCCACCTTTGAGAAAATTTATTATTTTAGGGCCAAGAAAACCAGGCGTTATTTGGTCACCCACCTTCATGATTCAGATAAAGGTCATGAACATGATTTTTGTCTGTCTCCGAGATCTAGGAAAATTGAGATGACAAGAAGGCTCGCTAAAATTGTCTGTTTAAGGAGGTGCATCAGGTGATTTTCATCAGTGCCCTAATTTTTCCTATGATTTATTTCTAAATCTCTAAATTTATTGTAGGAGAGTAAGTGAAAGGCAAGGTGCATGATTCAAGGGTTAACTTCTTAGATCTACAAAAAGTTTGGGAGTTTGGAGCTATGGACGTTTTTTGTTGAGGCGTGCATGCGCTTCTGGGATACGAACCTATCCACAAGTCCTTCATAATAGTCCCTTTATTGTCTTCTCAGAAATTGGCATCTCTAAAAGTTGCTTGGGGGAGTGAAGCATCGTCATCTACGCCGCCAAAGAATACTAGGAAAAGAGGGATGAGGCGAGATAAAGCTATGAGGAATTTTATTGATCTGGTGCTTGGTCTGACTTTGGGGCCATGTCTATGTTGGGTACTTCATTAGTGGTGGTTTATCCTCTGGTAGCACAAACCAAACTTGTTCCTCCTAATGCACAAATATCCTCATCTTTTTCATGGGAGAGTCTTATTATCCCCTCTTCAGGACGTCATTCTGTGCCAACTGAGGCGGAAGGTGATCGTGACCCAACAAAGGACTCTAATTCCATTACCAAGCTAGTTCGAAGGCAAACTGCTGTGAAGAAGAGGAAAGCCACAACTGAGCCATCTGCTGATAAGGCTAGAGGAGATCTGGAAGCCTTGGACGAGGGATCATGGTAGGGAGATTCATTTGAGGGATTCGGTGGTTAATGATGTCAATGTGGCAATCAGTCTGGCTAAGGTTACAATCCTTCCACCTGATCTATGGATTTTTGAGGATTTGGATGATAATTCTATGGCTCATAGTTCTATTCATCTAATGGTGGTGGTAAGTCATTAATTGTTCCTTATTTTCCCATGATCATTCTTCTTTCAATACTTCACCCACTTTTTGTTTCGATTAGGGCTTGCAACGAGTGCTTGATTTGGGAGCCCGAGCTATTAATAGGGGCAAGGAGGTAAAGAAGACCCTTCTGTCAAAGTCTTTGGCAGTGGAGAAGTGTGGGGTATTTGGAAGAGGATCCACAAAGGCTTGGAAGAGATTGCTTAGCTCTAAATTGAAGTTAAAAAATTGTCCAGTCAGAATAAGGAGCTCGATCAAAAGCTAAAGGTAGCTGAACAATCTAAGAAGGCAGCTTGTGATGTGGCTACTCTGGTGAAGGAGCTCAATTCTTCCATCCAAGTTGACTTGGAGACCATCTAGGCTTTATTCAAAGAAGTTGAGGACAAGGCTTATGATGAGGGCTTTGAGAAAGATGAGAAGGTGATGAAGGAGCAGGTTCCCGTGATTGAAGGGTTCTTTTTTAAGAAAGTATGGGATGCTGCCTTGGTGGAGACTAAGGTCCCTACTGATTCTAAGTTCTTCTCTAAGCATGTTGTGACCATCCTTTCCTCTTTCGGTGCGTCCCTTCCTCCTGCCGATCCTCTTGTCGAGCCTTCTATGATGAATGTCGCTATTGTCGATTCTCCTATCACTGGTCTCATTGATTCATCTGTTGTTAACCTTGTTGATATCCTTCTACTATTTTTGACCTTGCTACAAGTTCTTACAAAAAAACTTAGTTACTTATTTTCTCAGTTGTAATTCTTGCTCTATGAATGGAATATCCCGGGTTTTTGTAGTATTTTAGTGCAGAAATAAGCATGCTGTTAAGTTTATCAAATGCTGATTGAAAATGCATCATTCCAATCAAATGGTATATCTTGACATATAAGATTACACATTGGTCTGGTATCATAGTAAAATCTTTAATAAATCTTCTATAGAATCCTACATGACCTAGAAAGAATCAAACATCTTTTACAGTCTTTGGTGGAGGGAGTTTGACTACTACATCAATCTTTGACTTATCAACTTTAATTCCCTCTATAGAAACAATATGTCCTAGAACAATGCCTTGTATGACCATGAAATGACATTTTTCCCAATTCAAAACAAGGTTTGTTTCCTCACAACGAGTAAGGACTTTTTTGAGATTTTCTAAACATAATTCAAATGAATCACCATATACAGAAAAATCATCCATAAAAACTTCTTAGAATCACTCCATCATATCACTGAAAAATACTCAACATACAACGCTGAAAAGTGGCTAGAGTATTGCACAACCCCAAATGACATTCTTTTAAAAGCAAAAGTGCCAAAAGGACATGTAAAAGTGATTTTATCCTGGTCCTGGTCATCAATTGTTATTTTGCTTGATCTTTTTCTCTAATCTCTAAACACAAACCTAGATTTTGTGTATATGACTTATAGAATTTAGTAAATGTCAATCTCCCTCGAGTTCAATGCAAGAAATGGGGAGAATCATGTGGATGAATAAAAACGTGTGTGTGTGCAAAAGTACTCCCCAAGTGTAAAGAGACTTGCAATGTCGTGTTTTACTTGAAATGAGTATTCCAATGTCGTCTCCTAAGGGAAGGAAAATTCAAATGCTATTGAAGGGTGATTTGTAAAGAAATGAAAATGGAAAAATTTTGTGAATTTTGGTAAAAATGCAAGAAAGCCAGGTTGGCTAATCCATAGAGGTCATTCCAATGAGAATGCCAAATCGGCTCAATTCATTCAACCAATGGTGTCTCAATATTTGGTTTATTTGTAGGAAGTGAGGAACTAATGTGGTTGTGTTGGACAAAAGCATGCCCCATGATAAGTCTACGGTGTATCAAGAGTCCACAACTACGTCTGTACTCAACCTAGTCAAATCAAACACTTTACACTACGAGGAAGAATGAAAGAGAGTCGTTTTCACATGCCGAAGAGGAAATTCCCCTTGGATTAGCCAACTAAAAGTTTAGCTACTCATAGTAAAGGTAAGAACAAACATAATGTAAAGAAGCATGGTAGTGAAATGAAACATGAAACTTGTATTGATGCAAGAAAATGTTTAAACTACAAGAGCAAATTCATTCATACCCAAAATACAAAGCTTGAAGATAAAATACCCAATTGTAGAAATGGAAATACAAGAACACTTAGCTAAGCTTGATTACAACTTGAATAAAATAGATTAGAGTGCAAAAGGGAAAGATTAGAAGTAAAATAAAGCTTACTACAATGAAAATGATGAAGGAAATTTAAAAACCCAACTTTATCTCTCTAAAACTTCATCTTCAACCTTGGAGTTTCTCTCTCTAAAAATATGTAATAATTGAATAATGGTGTAAGACCCTCAATTTTTGGCCATCCTCTCACCTTTAGCATGTGTGAATTGAATTGAAATGATTGGAGAGAGGTTGTCCACTTGAACAAGCAATTTTAGTCCAAGCATGCTCCTCCCATGCTTTTCCAACCACCATCATCTCTTTCTTGCTTCCCTCTCTCTCTTACTTCAAATCTGACTTTAGGGGTTAGGAGAGCATCATGGAGTGTCAAACATGTCAGGGTATGGTTTGGTGGACAAGAGGTGGGCCCCCGGAGTAGGTGGAGTTGTGTGAATAGGTGTCTGATAGATCTGGGCAATACCTACTAGTAGAACACAAAAAACCTACTGGTAGAATGTAGAAAACCTACCGTTAGGTTTTTTCCAGTAAAATTTTCTATCGGTAGGTTTTTGCATGGCAAAGGTAGAAGATTTCCAATAGCATTTTCTACCAGTAGGTATTGAGTCTTTTACTGGTAAGTTTTGAATGACTTCTACCAGTAGGTCTTGGTTGCGTTCTACTGAAAGATTTTGTTCTACTTTGGGATTTCCTTGGTTCCTTGAGGTCCTGAGCCACCCGTTAAGTGGTCTCTTCTTCCCCATTGACTTTGAGCACTTGATGGGATGCTTTATACACGACATTATTTGTTTTTTTTATCTACAATCACACAAATCTCCATTAATTGTGAATTTGAAACCATTTCCCCAATTTTCACCACAAAACAAGTAATATGGGTGCAATAGAGATGCATGGTGTGCAATATTCTATACTCATCATTTTTCAATTTGGTTATAGCCGAAATATCCATCCAAAAAATAATAATATGCAAGTCCAGATATTCTTTCCAAAACTTGGTCTAGGAAAGGTAGGGAAAAATGATTTTTTTTTGGTAAAAGAGTTTAACTTCCGATATTCAATACACATACGTCAACCAATGACTGTACGCATAGCGACTACTTCATTTTCTTGGATTCTCACAACCGTAACACCAAAAGTTTTGGGTACTACTTGTGTAGGGCTAATTGATTTTCTATCAGATATATGATATATAATATCAACATCTAATAATTTAAGCAATTCAGCCCGAATGATTTCCTTTAAATGTGAATTTGATATTCTTTGTAACTGTAGGGATGGTTTAGATTCTTCTTCCAAGTATATACAATGATTACAAAGAAGATGACTTATTCCCTTATTGTCGATCACTATTCAACCAATTGCATTCTGATGATTTTTTTATAACCCTTATCAATTGCTTTTCTTGAATTTCTGACAACTTCGAAGATATCACCACTGGATAAGTTTCATCTTCTCCCAAGAAAACATACTTTAAGTTAGTCGGAAGTGGTTTCAACTCTAGTTGAGGAGCAATAATACTAGACTCAACAGACTTTGTTCCAATGGACAATAACTTTTCAAAATTTTGAACCCATGTTCCAATAGTGGACATAGACTCAATAGACTCAACATTATTTATAGACTCTAACAATGCATGTGACTTTTTCCTTATACAAGCATTTCAAACAGATTATGAGTTAATGACTCAGTGCAATTTAGTTCATGCAATTCTTCTTTCTCTTTGGGTTGCTTAGCAATATCACATACATTCAATTCCACATTCATATTTCCGAATGAAAGTTCCATGATTCCATTTCTACAATTGATCAATGCATTTGATGTAGTTAGGAATGATCGTCCTAGAATGACAGGAATTTGTGTAGAGACATACAAGACTGTCTATGTATCCAAAACAATAAAATCCATTGGAAAATAAAACTTGTCAACTTGAACAAGTATATCTTCAACGACTCCTCATGGAATTTTCATAGAATGGTCAGCCAACTATAATGTGACATTTGGGGTTTTTAATCCTAACTACTCATAAACTGAGTATAGGAGTAAGTTGACACTAGCTCCCAGATCAAGCAATGTTTTCTCAATTCTGAAGTTCCTGATTATGCATGAAATTGTAGGATTCCTGGATCTTTGTACTTTAAAAGGGTCTTGTGCTGAATGATAGCACTTGCCTGTTCAGTTAGAAATACTCTTTTCTGTACATTGATCCTTCTCTTTACTGTGCAAAGGTCTTTCAAAAACTTTGCATATGATGGGACTTTCTTGATTGTATCCAACAAGATGATGTTAATCTTCATTTTCTTAAACAACTCAAAGATCTCAGCATGATTATTTAATTGTTGAGGTTTCTTGATTCTTTGTGGAAAAAGGTAATGAAACCGGATTTGATTTTTCTTTTTCATAAGGCAAATCTATTTCCTTTTCAATCATTGATTCAAACTTGGTTGGTTCATTGACAAGGATTGAATCAGCTACTGGCTTGAGAGTTTTCTATTTGATGCTCTTGTTAATCACTTTACCACTTCTTAATGTGGTAATTTAGAACTGACTCGGAGAAGGTTCAAAAGATACAACATTAGCCTAGTTTTGAACTTTTGGAGGTTTAGGTTGAGATGAAAATTTCTCTTTTTGTTGTGCTCAAAGGCTGGGTCAATTTGGCTAGATGACTCATGATATCCTTAATACTTTGTGAAGTTTGAGCTTTAAAATCAATGAATATATGAGTAGACTAAGTATTAAAATTCATTTGACTTTGAATGAATTGATTCATGGTGTCTTCTAAACTCCTCTTATGTGGGGTTAATAAGGCTGGTACGACTGCTAAGTCTGAGGTTGTGGTGGAGGTGGACCTGGTTGTTGATTCACAGGCTATATGTTTTTTCAACTGAAATTCAGGTGATTTTGCTACCATGGATTGTAAGTTTCAGAGTATGGGTTTGAATAAGACTTGTTAAAGTTTGAAATGCATTGATTTATTCCATCAGAACCTCCTTGAAGGCTGGAATGGTGGGACACTCCCCCGTGGGATGTCCTGCCAAAGCACAGATTCCACACAACTGATCAGTAGGTGACACAACATAAACTTCCTTGACTTTTTTCATCTCTAGAGCATCCAAATTTAGAGACAAGATAGCCATTCTAGCCCATAGGTCATCATCCTCTTTTAACACATATTTCCCTTCCTGAGATTCGGATGACTTGGTTTCAATAATTTTTGGTGAGGGCGAGTTCCACATTTGGAAACTCTCAGAAATGGTATCAAAAAACTCAAATGCCTTATCGAGATTCTTGGCCATGAATTCTCCTTGGGCCATCATTTCAACAAACTGACGCGTTGTAGAAAGAAGAGCGTCATAAAAAAAATCAACTAAGGTCTAACTCTTAAATGCATGATGTGGACAAGCTTGGAGAAGATCCTTAAATCTCTCCTAATATTGATAAAATGTTTCTCTTTCTTTCACGCAAAAATTCATGATTTGACGTTTTAATGCATTACTGTGATGTACATGAAAAAATTTCTTGAAAAATTTTATTTTCAAAACTTGACAACTTGGAATGGATTGTACTTTCAAAGAATTTAACCACTGTTTAGCTTTATCCTTTAAAGAAAGAGGAAAAAATTTTAACCAGACCATTTCATAATTATTTTGTAATGCACCACAAACTTCCTCAAATTCTTTCATATGCAAATAAGAATTTTCAGACTCAAGACCATGAAACTGAGGTAAAAGCGGTATTGTCCCTAATTTAATGTTAAAATTTGGAGCATTTGCGGGGAAAGCAAAACATGAGGGGACATTAGTGAGGGTAGGATGCAAATATTCTCTCAAAGGTTTGACATTCTAAATCATCTATTGCTCTCTTTAACTATTATTAGCCATATTTAACTTAAAAGAGTCCGAAGATACTTGTGATAATGAAGATGATGAAGACAAAGGACTAGATTGATTTACAGACCCTACTAATAACTTAGCAGACATAAACAACAAAGATAAAACAAATAGTATATACACATAAAATACAGAATAGACAACTTTCCTATTTTTTTCAAATTTGTAACTCCCCAGCAACGATGCCAAAATGTTAACCTGATTTAAATCATACACCAAAGTATAAGTGGTCAAATTGTAGTATTATTTAGTTAAGTCCGAGGTCGAACCCACAGGGAGCTATCTGTTGGAATTCAAAATAATAAAGTAAGATTGTCGTGCACGTAGTTTGCCTTATAATAGCTTGTGGTGCAAACTAGGAGTTGATAAATAAATACATAAACTAAAATTTTTATTACAATAATTGAAAAGCTACTCTTTAGTTCAGGGATCCAACATGCATTCCATTGCTTGATTATGAAAATGCCACCTTACAACAATTAATGTCCATATTACTGAAAAGTTAACCGGTAGGTTTGATGTATATATTGAACCATACCATAACAATTGGTTAGGTTAGTGCTTGATGTTTTTCGTTGTTGTTCCCTAGTCTCCTAACATCACCCTCAAATATGTGTATGGGGTTTATGTGTATAAGGGAGTGTCATCCTCCCTCGGAATGATGCAAGAGATGGGGCAACGGAATGGTGGATGGAATGGAATGAAATGGAATGTACAAAATGTGTGTGTGTGTGAACAAAAGTGCTCTCCAAGCGCAAGGAGTCTTTTGAGTGTCGTGTTTTACTTGGAAAAGTATTCCAAGGTCCTCTCCTTAGGGATGGAAAGTTCAAGTGTGGTAAAGGTGATTTTGTGAAAACAAAAAGTGTAAAATCTTTTGGTTTGAGTTTTGCGAGTGAAGTTTTGATGAGGACGAAATGAAAAATAAGTGTTGGCTAATCTGAAGGGTTCGCTCTAAAAGGAATGCCGAGTCAACTCAAAACCTTCCTCCAATGGTGCATAGATAAACGATTGATTCGTGGGAAGTGAGGGACACAATGGTAGTGAGGATCCAAGCATAACCTGTGACCAGGTCTACAGGATATCAAAGACTGACAACCATGTCCGCACTCAACCCAATCAAACCGAACAATCGTACACTGAGAGAAGGAAAGAAAATGAGTTCAAATGGCAAACCCAAGAGGATGTCTCCCTTGGAGTAGCCAACTAAAACTCTAACTACTCATGCTTGAAGGAAATACAATGATATAATGTAAAGATACATGTAAAAGAAATGGAGATGAAAATGAGACGAAAATGAACTTAGAACTTGTATTAATGCTAGGAAATGGTAAACTACAAAGAGAAGTTCATTAACACTAAAATGGAAAAGTTGTAAAGAAGAAAATTGAAACCCAGCAAAGATTATGGAAATGCGAGAACATTGCATTAAACTTGGTTACACTAGAATTAAAAGAGATTACAATGCAAGAAATAAAGATTACAAGAAAACTACAACTTACTACAATGAAATGGGTGAAGAAAATGCAAAAACATAAATTTTATCTCTAAAGCACTATTCATGATCTTCCTCCTTGAACTACTCCTAAGCTTAGGTAGCCTGATGTGAAGCCCACCAAGACTAACAAGAACCAACAATGAAAAGGAACCCAAGATCGTTGTACGATCAGATTTGATGCTAGACCTTGACCCGTTGTTTACGACAAACAAGAATCTTGGTATATAGACCTCAACCTGCTATTTGTGAAACAAGAACCTTGGTATAAAGGAAGATGCCACAAACGGTGTGGAAACCAATTTGATAAGTCGCTGGTGAATGCCACGGAAAATCCCGATAAGTTCGTTTAGTTCTTCAAAGAACCGTAAAGAATAATAATCTCACAATTTGCTGAATAATAATCTGATTTTTCATTGATTTGAATGCCTATTTATAGGCTAGTCATTACAAGGATTAGGAAACTTCCTAAATTAGCTATCCTATTTAAAAAATATCTTTTACTTGTTGGTAAAGAAATATCTCTTACTTTCTTAAGACTCTTGAAAAAAAAAAAGACATTCAGCCCTTTAATTGGCTGATCACATGCCTAAATAGAAAAAGGAAAGTACTTGACATTCAAGCCTTACAATCAGACCCCAAAAAGAGTGAATAATGCATTGTTATTGTAGCGTGAACAGTGCGACGCTAGAGTAACTACGAAAACCCTACTTCATAAGAAATAAAACATGTGGGCTAAGCATCCTCAAACCCACTTATAATAATACTTCTTTAAACAAATTGGAGGCATTAATAACAACAGGCCAATTTAAGCTTAGCCTTAGCCCCTAGCTGGATTCTTCTAGAACTTGAATCAAGTTGATGAATATTTGTTGCCCAAGTGGATCATGGTCAATGGGCCTCCACGAACTTGCTTGATTCCATGCCTCTTGAATTAGTCCATTAAGTACCTCTTCAAACTTCCTTACTCGTGCTCTCGTAACTTGTCCAATTGGAACTTGAACTAAATCCCTTGAAGTTGTGCCATGATTTGCATCATTCCCCTCCTCTTGAAAAGGATTTGCCCTCAAATCATCACTTATATCAAAAGGACTCAAATCAGTAACATTAAAAGTAGCACTTAGATTGTACTCACCAGGTAAATCTAGCTTGTAGGCGTTGTCATTGATGCGCTCTAGGACTTGGAAAGGACCATCTCCCCTGGAAAGCAATTTGGAACATCTTTGTGCCAGAAATCTCTCTTTTCTCATATGCAGCCAAACCCAATCTCCGGGTTCAAAATCAAGCTGATCGTGCTCTCGTAACCGGCTCAATGGGAACTTGAACTAAATACCTTGAAGTTGTGCTATGATTTGCATCATATCCACCCCTCAAATCTTGTGTAAATGTTGAAATATGGTGAAGAGCCTCTGCATTTTTGTCCATAGGATCCTCTAGCATGAGTGTGCAGGCCTCCCATCAATGGAAGGTGAGTTGATGGCTTGCACAGGCTAGGAACAGCTAACCTAGCAACTCTCCAGGCTCCCCTTTTCTCTCTCATCCACATTAATGCATTTGCCTTCAAAGTCTTCAACTAGGGTGTAGGAGGCATGTAAATGTGTAAGGGAAGTCAGGGGCAAGTGGGAGAATCAATGGTGGGACCCCAAAGCAAGTGGAACATGATTTTCAGGCATTTTGGGCTGTTTAGCAGACAGTACTGGTACTGTGTACCCCGAACTCTAGTGGCCAAACTGTACCGGTACTGTCAACTCCAGACCAGTTTTCATAGAATTGTCATAACTATTTATCCAACCATCTGATTGAGCTAAAATTTTGACATAATATAGAAGACATCTAGATCTACAACTTTTATTTTTTTCACTTTTCAAATTCGAAGTGAATCATGGTCACAAAGGAGAAAAACCGAGGTACTTCTACAAAATGGTGTGGGTGCTATGCCTATGTTACTAAACACCAATACCTCCTTGATTTCTTTCACTTTTAAGCCTCCAAATCCTCATGTAATGTGTCCATATCTTCACCACACATCTACACTTAGTTTCAAGGTTCTAAAATTCATCATTTAAGCTATAATTACCTGTAACATTAAAAATTCAACATTATTCATAATTTCGGCTAGCTCTAAGTACTTAGATGCAAAAGTTAGAGTTGAAATGCATGTAATGAGGCCATTAAATATGCAATGTTATAAGCTCATTAGTTAGTCAGAAGGTCTATGCACCATACAACAACCAAATAACCCTAGTAAACCCGAAGGTGAACCATTTAAAAGGTTTACTTTGGCTTTTTGATCAGCATGTCGACGATTCAATGAAGATGGAGTTCCAATTTATGAATTGAATCAAAAGCATTGGCTATGACAAGATTTAACCCATCTATTACCAATCTCTCGACTATTACATAAAATCCAACTACATGCATAATTGTATCATGCATGAAGTACTTAATAACATAAACATGAACTGGTATATGATAATAAGCTTAGATCAGTGTTGTAAGCATGAGCATATAGTAATACGATACCGATAGGAGATAATAATAACTATTCATCAATTAAGGGATGTATAAACATTAACGCATAGGCAAAACATCGACATTTCCATAATATAAATAATATTACACATGCCTTCACCCACTAAAGAGTATAAATGGACTATTCACACTTCATTGTTATAAACAAGCAAAAAGGGTGAGATAATCTCATTTCAACGTAACACAAATACAAAAACAAACACAAGAAATCCTTCCCCAAGGAATAGTTGAAACATCCTCATTTTTATTATCGACTAGGGCACAAAAGTGAGAGGTTCAATCTGCCAAGTAAAAAGCATATAATAGAAATGTAGAAGAAGAAAGATTTTGGCTTAGGGAGTGTTTATGGTAGGGTTTATTCTTCTTTAATGAATTCTCTCTAAAAAAATACCGAACTCGCCAATTTATAGGCTTTAGGGAAAGGATCAGGAGTGGCAGACACCCAGGGCAACCAATTAGGATCTTCCATCGCCTTTTTGGACTAATGGGATAAAAGAAGAGCTTAAGACAGTTTAGCCACCGTCTGGACGCCACCACCACTGTTCGAATGGTGCAAAACCTCTGGTTTTTTGAATGTACCCTCCTTTGTTGACCTGGTTGACTTGTTGGTGTTGGGATGGCGGTTTACCATCTAGGTGGTGAGTCCTTATGCTGATTTTACGCTTTCCTCCCTTTCCTATTTTCACTTCGTAATTTCGTCCTTCCAAGTTCTGATAATTATACATGAAACCCTATAAAATATATAAATTAAGCATTAGACATAATACTATTCAAATGAATCATTTTAATTTAATTAAAGCACACTATTAACTGTAAACCCTAATTCAATTCTAAACTTTTTAGGGTTGATCATTGTTCCCCATAACATTGAGGCTTAGTGGCTTAGGTCCTTTTATGCTTAGAAAAAATAACTGATAGGATCCATTTCTCTATAGCATTGAGGCTTAGCCCCTAAATAAGGGCTAGGGCCTCTTTTTTAAGAAGAACAATTTGTAGTTCCTTGTTCCCCTAGCAATGAGGCTCGGTCCTTAAAAAAGGGCTAGGGTCTTAGTCCCTAGTTTCCATATTGCAACCTTTATACCAACCCACCCATCTAATCAGGCTCAGCACTTCACCCTTCAAACTTACACCACCGTGCCTAGTTTTAGGCCTAAACCTGATTGGGTGGCTACACATGATCTAGGTCTTTGCATCTGTTGGGATTTTTGATCTCACTACCTTGGCAGTAGGTTGAATTGTTCCTAGGTCTACCAAGTATTTTGCCTAGAATTTCATTCTTAGGACTTGTTCATTTGCTTTTAGCAAAGCCTTGTTGTGCAATCAATTTTGGGGATCTCTGAAGAAACAAAAAAGCATTTTATAACCAAGATTTTTATTTATTGAAAATTTTGCTTTACATCATTGTAAAAGACTGTCTGGGTGACCTTGAAGGTATTTCAGGTTGACCTTTGATGGAGGTAATTTAGTATTATTGATTAGAGGTTTTGAAATTTGTCCCATTCAAAAGAAGGTGCTTCAAAAGTAGAATTTTTGGAGATTGATAGCATTCCAGGGATGTGGAACCACTTTCCCTTATATGGTCTCGAGTTTGTAAGATCTAGAGCCTCCAACCAAGGTAATTATGTAGGGGCCCTCCAAGTTGGCCACAAGGTTCCCTTCACTGGTGTATTTCACAATGCCCATAATTATTTTCAGGACTAGGTCGCTCACCAAGAATCCCCATGACATTATGTTTCTGTTATAAGCTTGTGCCATTTGCTTTTGGTAAGACGCTACCCTTGTGAATTCTAATTCCTTTTTCTTATCTTCCAAGTCAAGGTCTTTGGCAATCACATCCTCTCTCTTCCCACCGTCAATTAGGTTAGTTTTAAGAGTAGGAAGACCGATTTCTAAGGGGATCACAACTTCCATCTCGTAGGATAGCATTAATGGAGTTTCTCCCTTTGCTTGTCGAGGGGTGGTTCGATACACCCATAAGATGACAACTTTTCTACCCACTTTCCTTTGGCTTTCTCCAATATTTTCTTAATCCCATCAAGAATTATCTTGTTTGAGGATATGCGAAGGAGGAGTAGTGATTCCTAATCTCATAATGCGGGCAAAATTCCTTGAATGGTCCACTTTTGAATTGAGTGTCATTGTTAGAGACCAATGCCTTGGGATACCAAATCTTGTGATGATATTTTTCCATTTTTGCATCTGCATCTCGTATGTGATCAAGGGGTTTGGCTTCCACCCATTTCATAAAGTAGTCCGTTCCCACAAACAAGTACTTCTTGTTCCTGGGTACTTTCAGTATGGGTCCAACAATGTCCAATTCCCACTGGATGAAAGGCCAATAGGCTCCCTAATGGATTCAAGTCCTGTGCTAGTTGTCTCAATATAGGGGAGAATTTATGGCACTTCTTGCATTGTCTTATATATCTTTGGGCATCCTTCTATATATAGGGCCACTAGTACCCTTAGGAAATTATTTGATGCGCTAAGGACCTTCCTCCTAAATGAGCTCCACACCTTTCTTCATGAAGATTGAAAAATAAATCCTCAACTTTATTTGGATGTACACAGGGCAGGTATGGACTTATGAAGGATTGTTTATAGAACTCTCCACCAAATGATATCCAGAACCTAGCAGCTTTCAATTTTAACTCATGAACCTTTTTCCTATCGTCAGGAAGTTTTCCTTCTTTAAGGAACTACACAATTGGGTCTATCCAACTAGGGCCTAGCTCAGTGGAGAAAAATTTAGTTAATACTCCTAGCTCAATGCTTGATTAGTTTAGGTTCTCCACAAGGATTGTTCTAGTCGGATTCTCCCCGAGGGCCGATGCCAGGGCAACTAGGGCATCGGCGTGTGCATTCTCGGCCCTTGCAAGCTACTACAAAACTATATTAGGGATCCTGCCTAGCTCTATGATTGCTAACTTGTGGTATGCCATCATTTGTTCATCCTTTGCTATGTATTACCCATTTAGTTGGTTTACAACGAGTTAAGAATTGGTTTAAATATCCAATTGTTCGGTGCTCAAATGTACTATGAGCCTTAATTATGTTAGGAGGGCCTCACACTTTGCTTCATTATTATATGTGCCGAATTCTAGTCTCACTGCCATCTCCAGCATGTCTCCTTTTTGGTATTCTAAGACTATCCCTACCCCAGCTCCTTTTTGATTTGATGAGCCATCCGTGAAAAGCTTCCAAGGGCCTCTATGATATGAGGTTTTCTATTTGGCTATGTCTTCCCCCCTCACACTGCAGACTTCTTAGTACTTTGAGCCTTTTGAAGTTGATCAGGGACTCCACAGGTCCTACGGGAAAAATCTGCCAAAAATTTGACAACCACTTATCCTTGTATGGTAGTTCGAGGTTCAAAGTTTGCGTCGTATTCTCATAGCTCTATTTCTCGGATAGGTCGGCCTTACTAAGTGCCTTCAGAGGTTGATCTATTAGCACCGTACATGCATTAGCCCAAAAGTAATGTCTAAACTTTCTTACTGAGTTTATTAGGGCTAGGCCTAGTTTTTTCGTTGGCATATATCTAGTTTCTATGTCAAGAGTGGTTTGCTTATGTAGTAGACTAGTTTTATCTCCATTTGAGATTTTGTCATTAGTGTTTCGCCCACAGTGTGCCTAGAGATATCTATATAGAGGTATAACTATTCTCCTTGCATAGAAGTCGTCAATAAGGGAGGTCTTGTCAGATATAAATTTAGGAATTTGAAAGCTTCCTTGCATTCTTTGGTCCACACTCCACCCCTTTTTATCCTTAGTGCTTGGAAGAACAACCTACAATTGTTGGAAGACCTAGATATGAGCCTGTTGAGCATGATAGCTATGCTAGTTAGCCTTTGCAAATCCTTAGTGATCCTTGGTGACTAGAGTTCTATTAGGGCCTTAACCTAGCCGGGTTTAGCCTTAAATTCTTATTTGGTGACCAGGAAATCCAAGAATTTTCTTGAATTGACCCCAAAGGCACATTTTGAGGCATTGAACTTCATTCGGTATTTCCTTAGCACGTCGAAAGTTCTCTATAGGTCAGAAAAGTGGTCGACTAATTTTTGGCTTTTGACCATCATATCATCAATGTACACTTCCATAGTGCTTCCCAACATCCTTTTGAACATTCACGTAACCAGTTATTGGTATGTCGTTCCTGCATTCTTAAGTTTGAATGACATCACCTTGTAGTAATGGACCCCTTATGGTGTGATGAATGAGGTTTTCTCTTGATCGGAATCCAAGAGTGAGATTTGGTGGTTGCCTCTTTAAGTATCAAGGAAACTCATTTGTTTGTGCCCTGATGTAGCATGGATTAGTTGATCGATCTTTGGGAGAGGGAAGCTATTATTGGGGCACACTTTGTTAAGGTCCATGAAATCCACACAAACCCTTCATTTTCTCATTCTTTTTCTTGACCACCACAGTATTGGACAACCAAGATGGACACAAAACCTCCTTGATGGAACGTGCCTCTAGCAACTTTTTGACTTCTTCGTTGACAAGTTCCATGTGTTGTGGTGCTAATCTCCTTTGGTTCTATTGGATTGGCTTGAAGCTTGGATCAACATTCAAATGATGGAAAATAACCTTAGAGTTAATGCCTGACATTTCATAGGGAATCTAGGCTTAGTAGATTTTCCAGAGCCCTCTGCTTGTGCTCTGCAAGTAACGATCCAATTAAGAAGTACTTCTCAATGTTCTCTTCTAAATATACTGTCTTCAAGTCTTCCGTAGAATGCTTGGCTAGGCTCATCATGGGCTTTTCTAGGCCAGGCCGTTCATACTTTGAATGCTATTTCTGTGTCGGGACTCTAGCTTGGCGTCATAATCTTCTTTTATACCTCTTTCCCTTATGGACAAAAATAAATGATTAACCTTTAAAAGTAACATTTCCATATACATTATGGAGGTTAATTACATGCATTTCATACTTAGTTTTAAAATAAATGATTTAATTAGTATAGGGTAGTTTTGAGCACTAATTTGATTTGCAGGGCAAGAAGGTGATTTGGCAAAGTTTAGGGACAAAAAACGAATTAAGAAGGAGAATTCAAATAAAGAAAATAGGGAAAATCAACAAGGACTAGGCATCCAAACACTTGCATGCACAGTCCGGATGCCATAACCACCTTAAGATTCCATGACAGAAGGTGCAAGAAAAGGCGACTGCAATAGTTTGCGTAAACAAGAGAATTATTGGGGTCCGGATGCTTGCCACCATTGTCCGGATGCCCTTGTTGAAATTGGAAAAAGGTTTGCATAGTTGAAGCTTCGAATCATTGGCTCTCATAGCCACCCATTGCCGCCCATCATTCTCTATAAATGCCCCTATGTTTAGAAGAGATCCATCACTTTTAGAGTTCCATTTTCTCTTCCATTTTACTTCAAGTCTTGTAAAGTTTAAGAGAGCTCTAGTTTCTACATTTCTTTAAGTAAGATGAACTTTGCTCTCCTTTTTGGATTCCATTGAGCTTTGAAGGGTGAGTTGTATTTCATTTGAACTTTAATAATGAAACAAGTCTTGCATTTACTTATTGCAATTTCAATGGTCTTCTAATTCTTACCTTCCGTAATCTTTAATTTCCTTAACTTAGAGGGTTGAGGTTCCCTCACTTTTCTAGCCTACTTATGGCCACAAAGGGTGAGTAGTTTCTCATACAATCTATAGTAAAAGGAGATGGATTTATGATGAAGGGTTTGAATAATATATTTGTGCAATTTCTAATATGATTACTTGCCTAATCTAACTTATGAATGGTTGAATGAATCTAGCAAGCTAACATACTTTGTATAGTTGTTTGATTACCTATGGGCAAGTTAAGTCTTGCTATAGGGAATGCTTATAACTTCCTACAAGTATTTAAGCTAGGTCTTTATGTTATCCTTCAATCTTCACCTACATAGTTCTTAACTATATGATTGATTATCTAAGCCAACTAGATGTTTTGTTTATGTTTAATTAACTATAGATAGATGAAGTCCTGACATCTTTGATATTTATAACTATGGGCACAACGTCAAAGCTACGTTCTATAACCTTAAATCAATCATCATCTTCCAGTTCACCCACTATTGACATGGGAGTTAGCTAAGAGTTCATTGTTGCACAAGTATTGCATTCAAATACTTAGGCATGATTCCATAGCCCTGAGCTAAGGGGTGACTTTTCCTTATCGTCACACACTTTACATTATCTCTTGCACGTAACTTTGCACAACACAATCACTAACTTTTAAAGCTTTTTCGTGTCTTTGTGTCTATTGATCTTTTGTTTACAACACCCCCATTATTTCCCTGAGGATTCGATCTTGGACTTAACCAAGTATTACTACAATTCAACTGCTTATACTTGGATGTGCACTTCTTTAGTCGAGTCAAGTTTTTGGTGCCATTGCCAAGAAGTTATAGTATTTCAAAAATAAAAGTGAAAGGACTTTGATTCTCTTGTATATATTGTTGATAACTTCATTTTGTTCTTCTGTTTTAATTTATTTTTATGTTTGATTAGTTAGTTGGGTCTGTAAATCTATCTAACCCTTCCACACCCTGATCAGTCATAGGATCTTTTGATAACAACATGTTTCATTATCAGAGAGACTAGGAGATAATCCCAAATGTGCGCACTCTGAGGGAATACTTGCATCCCACACGGAATAGTGTCCCTTCTTGCTTTGTATTCCCTAAAAAAGAACCAAATTTCAATGTAAAGCCTAGCACTATCCAATTACTATCTCAATTTCATGGCCTCAAGTCAGAAAATCCATATTTACATATAAAAGAGTTTGAGGAGATATGTGTGACATTCCAAGACAACTCTGAGATGGCCCAGTTGAATTTTTTTTCTTTTTCTCTAAAGGATAAAGCTAACAATGGCTAAATTCTTTGAAATTACAATCCATACCTAGTTGGCAAGTTTTACAAAATGAATTTTTCAAAAAAAAATTTCTTCTACACCGCACTAATGCACTTAAAAGACAAATCATGAATTTTTCAATCAAAGAGGGAGAAACATTTTATCAATGTTGGGAACGATTCAAGGATCTTCTCTAATTTTGCTCTCACCATGCCTTTGAAAGTTGGACATTGGTGGAATTTTTCTATGATGTCTCCCTTCACATTTAAGACAATTTATAGAAATGATGGCCTTAGGGGAGTTTATATGAAAAAGTTTGGATGAGGATTTTGAATTCTTTGATACCATTTCTGAGAGATCCCAAATGTGGGACTCGGCCTCACCCACCTCTAATATCAGACCATCCACTTCCTAGGGGAAAAATACTTTTTGAAGGAAGATGTTGATCTAATGGCAAAAATGGCCACATTGTCTCATAAATTAGAAGCCATATAAATGAAAAAAGTGAATGATGTAGCTGTTGTGTCTCCCATGGAGCAAGTATGTGGGATTTGTGCCTTGTCAGATCATCCCACTAGGAAATGTCCAACCATACTAGTATTCAAGGAGGTTTTAATGGAGCAATCCAATACAATCTCCAATTTTGGCAAAGCCTTACTCCAACCCCTATTCTAAAACTTATAATCTGGGATGGTAGAACCACCTTAACTTTAGTTGGAGAAACACACAACAACCTCCTGTCAACCATCAACCACAAGGACCACCACCTTCAACTCAAGGCCCTCTTGCAAATCTATCATACCAACCACCACACAAGAGGAGTCTCAAGGACACTCTAAATCAATTCATGTATAGCCAAATGAGTTTTAATACTCAATCGACACATTCATTGAATGACTCCAAGTGTAAAACCCAGAAAAATTTCAATTTTTAAGAAAAATGGCAAAACGGTAATTAGTTGTTACGGTACGGGTTAAAAACTCAAATTTTTCTACAACTTAAATGACGAAACGGACTTGACCGCTGAATTCGTCTCGCGAAATCTAGTTACCTAATCAATTTTTATTGAAGTTCGAGACAGTCAGATTTTTTATGTTTTACAAGATGATCGGGTGTTGCGTGACCAAAATAAACGCGATTGAGAATAAATTACCAAATGTGAAAAATAATTTAAATTTAGTTCAAATAAAATATGTTGAACTTAAAACAGGATGAGATTTAATTGATTCAGGATGAAATCAATTCAATAAATGGCGGGACGAGTGGTGTGCTGTGAACCAAGCATCCAAGGGGTATAAAAAGGGGGAAAATCATATTTTTTCCCCAATTTGGCTGCTGAATTTCAATAGAAAGAGAAAGAGGAAAGAAGAGAGAGAAAATCAAGGGTTTCTTCTTCTTCTTCTTCTTCTTGTGATCTAAGGCCAACCTTTGGTCGAAATCCTTCAGGCCAAGAACTAAAGTCCATCTACTCAAGGACAGCTACATCTACATACCAAAAATTAGGGATTTGATGAAGTCTCAAAGACAAAATTTTTGGAAATCAAGGTTTGAAGCTTGATTTGGGTTTTCTTGGAGTTTCTTCCACTTGTATCGCGCTTTAAGAGGTAGGTTTTTCTCTTACCAAGGTTTATTTTCAACCAATGGTTTTATATGAAATGGGTAACATTACTTGAGATGACACCTCTTGTCTCAATGTATTTCTAGTGTAACTAAAGTATGGGAAATGGTATAAGAATGTATAAAACCAATTTTTGCATGAATTAGGTTTAGGGTGAAATTGCTTATTTTGGTAATTTCGTGAGAAATGTGTTGATTGAGCATGCTATGTGTTTACAATTATGCCTTGAAGGTGTTTGATAAAATGCCTATGATGAGTTGACATATTGGTTTCATTGAAAATGTTATAACATGCTTGGTGGAAATTGTGTAATGTAATTATATGCTCATGATATGATTGACATTGTGAAAATGGTGTATTTCATGCTACACTCATGATATGATGAACATGACATTGAAATTGCAATTGTAGATTACATTGTATAGGCATGGAAAACATCACATTTGTGGGCATGTGACATGGGTGTGGGTATGTGCATGATTTTGATGAAGCATCATTCTTAGTGGATGATGTGTGGGCTCAAAAAAAGTTGGACCAAGGTTCGACTGAGGCGTATGGGTTACATTGAAATTAGGGTCGGGGTTAGCAAGAAGAGTTAGATTGTACCTTGGGTGCAAGAACCGGTGATCTAGATACACACTCCGTTGCCATTGAGTCCATAAAGTGTGTCGACAGGGAGCTGGTGGAAGTTTATAAATGTCATGTCGGTTGGGTACTCGTTGGTGGAAGTCCATAAATAACCACCCTAAGAAAGACCCGAGATTTATAATAGTCATTGGATGTGTAACATCAATGATGGGGCTTGGAATGCCTGAATTTATACGCATGACATTGCATGTGTTATGGGAGCTAGTGAAGGCTTGGGTTGCATTGCATGTGTGAGTCTCACCTCATAACATGACATGACATTATGACATTCATTCTTAAGTTGTATGTCCTTGGAAGAATGCTTGTTTAATTGTTGAACTGCATGTGAGCATTTCATATGTATCTAGGTTGGGGAGTAGCCTCTATAGGAGATGCTGACTTGATCCGACATATGTACACCCAAGTGCAGGCGGTTAAGTTGTAATAATAATCTGGTTAAGTCCGGAGTCGAATCTACATGGAACTATGATTAGTGTTTTGAAGTAAGTAGTGATAGAGACTAAGTAACTGGAAACCTTGAGAGTTTGAAGTTATAGGATTTCCTGAACATAATATAATATTCTTTCCAAGAAGTTTTCTAGACAAAATATAAAATAATTTCAAATGTAAACAGTCACCCTTTAGCTTAAGGATCTGAATATATTGTTAATCATTCGGTTTATTATACTTGTGCTTGGTAACTCAATTAACTCCCTTGTCAACGACAAGTTAATCAGAAGATAAAGGTGGATTGTGAGACTTAAGCACATGATTCCGATGCCTTTCTAGAAGTTTACAAGAATTGTTTGTGCTGAGACTCAACCCGTCTACAAACAAGCAAGTGTTTCTACAAGACATCCAACTATGACGTTAATATTCCATCTTTTAAATGAAGTCCAATAATGGTGAAGATTGAAAGGTAGTCATGAAGATCTAGCCGGAGTACTTGCCTTGACACATGGATCTTTCTATGCAAGAGTCATCCATGTCATAGAAAGAACCCACGGTTATACAAAATAGCTTAGTTTTGCTAGATGCATTCAATTATTCAATAAGCAGGTGTAATGTAAAGCAGTAAAGTATAAATGAAATGCACAAAATATAACTTTTAGATGATTTATACATGTCCATCACCTCTTACTAAAGAGTGAATGAGAAACTACTCACTCTTCATGACTTTGGTAAAGCTAGAAAAGTGAGTGATGCTCATCCCTTCAAGTAGAGGACTTACAAAGTAAAGCACAATAAGCGAGGAGCCGATCTTCGACAAAGAATGAGTGAATCACATTCCACCCTTCACGGTTTTGGTAAAGCTCTAGAAAAGTGAAAGAGTTTCACTCCTCTAAGGGAAGAAGGAAGCTCAAGCAATGGAAGTGAAAGACAATTAATGAAAGTAGAAGAAAGCTAGTCACTTTTGGAGGTTTCTGCCACAACCAAAAGATGATCTATCTCCCTTGATACAAGTAAATATAAGACTAAGTCTAAGACTAATTCTACAACTACAAGTGGGAGTCTAAGCCTCCTTCAAGCTCTCTACTAGTTCTGGGTTTAGTCTAAGTCTAAAAACCAAGCTCTAGCTTCCTACCCTAAACTCTTTCCTTCAAAGCTCCCACAAGGGGAGTATTTATAGGCAAGGAGGAGGGGGCTCAAAGAGTATGAGGGAATAATGTAGGGCATTAAAGTCTTCTGAAAGCTATCCACTCTGCAGTCTGCCTGGAGACAACGTTCGAACGTTGTTTAGCGTTCGAATGTGATTTCTGTCTTTGCTTGAGAGGCGTTCAAACGCTAGATGGGGTTTGAACCCCTCCATTCAAGTGGCCTGTGTTTTTCTAGAGGGCTAGTTTCACACTCCACGTACAACCTGACTTTGCACTTAACTGCCTGGTCCTTGATAATTTAGGGGAACGTTCGAACATTGTTTGGAGTTTAAACGTGGTACTCAAGGACCTTAGTGTAGCTGCAACACGCTATGTCTCAGTAGCTTGGTCTTCAATTAATTCAGGGGGACGTTCGAACATAATTTAGCGTTCGAACATTCTTGCTTTGTTCCAAGCTTTTCTAATTTTGTCCCTCAATATGCTGGTGCTACATTCAAGTTTGATATATGTTGCTTTTTTAGTACTTGTTCACTTTAGGACTTGAAATGTTATCACTTAAAATCCATGAAAATATAATTAGTCTTAAAAAGACATAGTAATATGCTAATTTTAACTACTAATCACACCTCCAACCTAAATATTGCTAGTCTCTAGTAATACAACAATGATTTAATAAAAATCTATTACTAGTGCCATTTTCATAGGTCATCCGGTTGTATTTAGCATATGCAACAAGCCGTTGAACCACTAGATTACCCTAGTGGACGAGTGTTGTCTTGTGATGGTTTGTAGTGAAGCTACCTACAAACTTTAGTTGAACAGATGTGTATGTGAGATTACTGGTTAAAATAAGTTAGCATCATGGTCGTTGGGACACCCAACACTCAATCTTGACTTATCTCCAACATATTTCTTTTCTGTAGGTATTAAAATTAGCATATGTTACATTGGCATTTTGGACTTCCCTGCGTAGTGGGAATGATCATTCTAGAAACAAAAATTGTTATATAACAAACGTTCCACTTTACCACCTTTCATAGATAGCTTTGATTTCAAACCTCTCTTAGAGTGCTCTCAGCAAAAATTTGCTCCGATTATAGTGACTTGTCTCTCAAAGGGCATGTGATCAAAAGATGGTCAATTGAAAAAATCATATGCACAATTAGTATGGGAGTGAAACTTTTAGAAAGTAGACTAATCGTGTTCTTTGCATAATCTCATGGAAGAATATTGATGCAATTAAAGAAATACTATTTAACATACCCTAGTTTTCGGTCGACAGCACACACATGCATCAGACTTGAGATCAATTAGGGCTTTGTATAGGTTGTAATGTGGCCAAAGGTCAGTGGCTAACGAAATGACATCAATGGTATTCAAAAACTATCCCCTTTTTATGTAATGTAGCACACCTCTTTCTAGCTTTTCAACATTTTGCCTAGAAGTGATATTTCTTTCTTTCATTTTTCTCATTTTTCACTTTCTTGGCGATATTTTATTTTTTTGTCTCTTTTCTTTCTCGGTTGTTCCCACCGACCTTTCTTTCATTGAATAGTAGTCACCATCATCTTTTCTATTTTTCTTGCTTTTCTGTATGAGACTAATTTATAAGAGGGTGCAAGAAAATTAGATAGCAAAGGTATGTCAGAATATATTTTTCTCTAGCTTGGTTATCATATGGGTTTCTTGAAAAAGAAATCATTCATTAAAGGCTCAAGCATGGATAACTAGGGATATAATTTTGAAAAATAAATGGATAAAGCCCAAAATCAAATCAAAGATGGCCTAAAATCCTTTCTCAAGTATATGCATATGTATGTGTCGCATGAATAGATTCCTGGTGGGACATGTCAATAGATTGCTTTAGTTGCATTAATCAAAACAAGTTTAATGAGATTATTCAAAAAAATTGAGAGGGAAAAGACCTTACTTGAGTGAATGTTGATTGTCTCTCAAAAAGCATCGCAAGGCTCAAAACTAACCATGGTATTCTTCGTTATCTCCGTTGGGTTTTTCAGGGAATGTCGGTTATATATCGATTCCATTTTCGAGTCTAATCATCTTGTACCTTAAGAATAACAAATACTAATGTACATTTGACATTTTGAGCATAGAGAAAATACCATTGTTTAAGGATATGTGGTTTTAAGTGTAGATTGCTAAGTTAGGTGTCAAACTGATCATGTGATTAGTTACTTTAACAAATAGTCTCAGTATCCACATTTGTTCCGTCAATTATTAACACATAACAATATACTGCTAATTCTACACATGCTTTTAAACAGATAAAAATGATAAACTGAACCATTCATTTCACAAAATATGATCGTTTAACACAAACTCCACAGATTCAATTTATCCACAAAAGAAGTGACAAAACACAAAAACTTTAAATATCCACAATAAACCACCAAAGAAGAAGCTCACCTACAAAAGAAGAAACAAAACATACATAACTCTACTTAAGAATAGAAATCCCCCTCTCTTACTCTCCTCTAGCTCCACTAGGTCCATCTATCAGAAGGCAAATAATCTTATCCTGCTTAGCTTCGATGCTAAGCATGATATCTCTAAGTGAACGTCGGGTGCTGGTACTTGGTCTTGCCTCCTCTTGTCTCTTCATCGGGGCTCTCTTTGTGTCTAAATCTCTCTCCTCCTCCTCATCTAGGACATCTTGCACCCATCAACAACTCGGGTAGGGGGCTCCTCTTGTCTAGCTACCAGGCCACCACTGTGACCTTGGCTTTGTCAGAAAGAAGCCTTGTTAAGTGGTCCCATTGGCCTTTGTATAGTCATCTCAGAACTTACCCTAATCCCATGGTCCTTGCATATCTCCATGACCAACGTGCCAAAGGAAAGTGATTTTCTTTTCACGTCGCATCCTTTCTTCATCTCTGTCAAAATGAGGGAGGGGAGGTCTATGCTTAGGCCCTTCCCAAGTGCGTAAATCAACTAGGCCATCTCGGGGAGGATTTTGTTCTTTTGCTCAATTGGGGCGAGGTTCGAAACCATAATCAAATTCAACATTTTATATTTATCAGTCAGCTCCCCTTGACGGAAAAATCTCCGTCGCCTTGCCCATGAAAAAGTAGCCACCCCCGTTAAATCTGCTCCAACCATATTCATAGCCACGTTCTTCCTTGGGGAATATGTTGAATTTTGTACCCGAGGCACTTCTTGCCTCAACTCTCGAATGTAGTCCTCATCAACATCAACATGGGCTCCCCTCACATGTCCTTATTGCCTCGTTGATGATCTCGGCGTTGGAGTAAAACTCCTACACAAAGTCAATCACGGCCTCTCCACTGTTCCACAAATACAACATCGAGCCCCTCCTTTCCATATTTGCTAAAATACCCAACTCCTCAAAGTCACTCAAAATCACATCGCTCTCACAATCTACGGCTTGATTTCGGTAAAAATTTTCATACTTGTCTGTCTTGAGTGTGGTGGGGAAGCGGGTTTGATCATACCTTTGGACTATAGGCCTCCTTTCCCTCTCCTCGATGAATTTTTCCACCATATTGGGCTCCTGAGTTGATAAGTTGCACCTGGCAACTAGCTTGACTCTTGGAGGCATGGTGTTTTGGTTTTGAGGTTGTGAGGGCTTTGAAAATCTTGATTTTTGGTGAGAGGGTTGATTTTTGATGTGGGAATACTTTGTGAGGGTTGATTTTGGGTAGAAATTGGGAATAAGAGGTGTTTTAAGGGCTGGGTATTGAAAAGACACTCTAGGGTTTGAAGGTTTTTGAGAGACTTAGGGGTTTTTGAAATGAAGAAGACGAACCAGGATTTTATAGCTTGAGAGTTTACGTTCGAACGTTAATAACGTTCACACGTATGTAGTAGAAATTGAAAATATCGTTCAAACATGGTACTGACGTTCTAACGTGATGAGGTTCCAGTACTTTTGAGTTTTGTCAGAGATGAAAGTATTGTACGCTTATGGAGTTCGAACGGGCTATTGGCGTTCGAATGTTATTTGTTTGTTCAAACATTCTATTGGCGTTCGAACGTAGTAAGCTCCCAGTACTTTTCATGTTTTCATCAGAGCTTCATCAGGGTTTGAGTACTGCAACCAGGTGACGTTCGAACGTTAAAACAAAAATAAAAAATTCTTCTGCACATTAATATATACAATAAGAGAGGGCTATACACACAAGTTTGAAAAACTTCATGGCGTCTCAGGATAAGTCCCTACCCACGCTTTAGGTTGGTATTTTGGTACATTTTTTACTCGGCTCATATTTTCATTTCAGTCAAAAGAGTTCTGTACAAAAAAGGATTTTTACATTTTTTTACAAAAATTTAGACCCTTGGCTTTCATCCCAACAAAAACACAGTTTTCTACAGAAAATAATCTAATATGAGTCTCCCTCTATATCCGTGTAGTTCAAACAACCAGTGACTCTCCCCATTTTCTCTCTCACAATCGGTTAAGTAAAGTATTGGAATAGCATGGCGTCTCAGGGTAATCCTTACTTAACCCATTCACTTTCTAGTCCAATCGATCTAGTGTGCGACTGAAAATTAGTTCAGAACATTGGTTATATCTTTTCTCGTGAAAGACTCTGCCACACTATTTATAGGCACCAAGCTTTTTGGTACGACGACGTTTAGCAAAAGTACTTCTACTGCACAGTGGTTTTGCTTGCTGTTCTCGGATCTCAGTTTTTCTTACCAATCTTGCTTTTCTCATGATCATAGTATGTGCATTAGATGGAAAAGTGCGTAGAACTCTCAAACTAAACCAAAAAAGTTTGACATCCATGCTTTTTAAACTTTAAGACTCACTATTTGGTTCTTTAGCATATACCAGTCACAAAGACGATTGAAGCTGACTCACATATATGATCATCAATTTGTTCAAAATACGCGGCAAGGTACACAATATGATCGAAAATAGCAACAACAACAAAAAAAAAAAAAAATTTACGGGCACAAAATATGAACTGTAATTCTCACCCCCAACCTAAACTGAATATTGTCCCCAATGTTTCAAATTTACTGGTATATAGAGCTTGGAAATGAGGTTGAAAGGTAGAGATCTGTTCATTTGCTGAATCCAAGAAAAAGGCAGAGTCTTGAATTAAACAATAGGACTTTTTGAGAAGGTTCAAAAGACTTTCACACAATGTTCTTGTCATGAAAAATTTTCATCATTTCCTTTGCAATTTTTGCATTTCCTATGCCTTATTTCTCAATTCCTCCAATTCGTTGATCTGTCTGCTTTCATGAGCAGGGATGCAACATCTTATGATTTGATCCTTACAGTACTTGAATACGTATGGGTCCTCTCAAAAGAAGTTGCGAACCTCCCTCAGAAATTTATTTTTTTCCATTATTGTAAAGGATGGAGGGGCATACATGTAGCAAGAAAATTAGCAATATCAGCTTACCATGGTGTCTCCTCGACGATGAACAGTTTTTCATTGAGGAAATTTTCATTAATTGGTACTCTATTCTCTTGAAAGTCATATGTTAATTTGGACAGATGATCTGCCACTACATTCTCAACGCCCTTCTTGTCCTTAATGATCAGATCAAACTCTTGGAGTAAGAGTATCCATCTTAAGAGCCTTGGCTTGACGTCCTTCTTTGTGAGCAAAAATTTCAGTGCTGCATGGTCAATAAATACAATAATAGAAGAACCAACAACATAAGAATGAAATTTCTCCAAAGAGAAAACTACAGCAAATAATTCTTTTTCAGTGGTGGAATAATTCATTTGAGCTTTATTCAAAGTCTTACTTGCATAGTAAATCACATATGATTTCTTGTATTTTCATTGCCCCAACAAAGAACCTACAACATAATCACTGGCATCACACATTAGTTCAAAGGGTAGGGTCCAATCAGGGGGTTGCATGATTGGGGCAGAAATTAACATGCCTTTAAGCTTGTCAAAAGCTTTATGGCATGCTTCAGTCCACACAAAATTTACATCTTGACTCAGGAGATGACACATGGGTTTAGCTATGGTATTCAAATCTTTTATGAATCTCCTGTAAAACCCTACACGTCCCTGAAATGATTGGACATCCTTTACAGTCTTTGGGGCAGGTAGATTTTCAATCAAATCTATTTTTGCCTTGTCAACTTTCATGCCTTTAGACGACACAACGTGACCTAAGACAATGCCTTGTGTTACCATGAAATGAAATTTCTCCCAACTAAGCACCAGATTGGCTTCCTGACATCTTATCAATACCTTTTCTAGTTTGGCCAAACACAAGTCAAATGAGTCACCATAGACAGAGAAGTTATCTATGAACACTTCCAAATTTTTTTTGACCATGTCACTGAACAAGCTCAGCATGCATCTTTGGAATGTTGCAGGAGAATTACAAAGTCCAAATGGCATCCTTTTGAATGCAAAGGTGCCAAAGGGGCATGTGAATGTGGTTTTCTTTTGATCATTTAGTGCTATCTCGATTTGATTATATCCTGAATACCTATCCAGAAAATAGTAGAATTCGTACCCTACGATTTTCTCTAGAACCTGTTCAAGAAAAGGAAGAGGGAAATGGTCTTCCGTAGTTACCAAATTGAGTTTTCGATAGTCGATACACATCCACCATCCTGTGAAGACTCAAGTTGGTACTAGTTCATTGGTTTCATTCTTGACCACTGTGACGTTAGAATTTTTGGGCACAACTTGGGTTGGTTAACCCATTTGCTATCGGAGATGGGAAAGATTATCCCCACATCTAAGCGCTTGAGCACCTCAATTCTCACTACTTTTTTTATTTGAGGGTTCAGTCGTCGCTACATTGGACGAGAGGGTTTTGAATCCTCTTCAAGGTATATTGCATGATTACAAATTAACGGGCTTATACCTTTCAAGTCAGCGATGGTCCACCCAATGATGCTTTTATGGCTTTTAAGAACTTCAATCAGTTTAGACTCTTACAAGTCTGTGAGCTTAGACGAAATTACCACTGGGTATGACTCTTTCTCTCCTAATAATGCATATTTGAGGTCAGCTGAGAGAGGTTTCAATTCAGGCTTTGGTGACCTGACACTTGATAAGAGTGGCTTTGTACCATTGATGAAAGTTCCTCGAATTTAGGGGCCCATGTCTCAATAGCATGAGTGGGGCAATTCTTTGGATCATCATCTGTTGTCTCAGATGTAATAGATTTCAACAGAGCAGATTTAGTAGAATTTTCATAGAATGTGTTATTCAGATGTTCCTGAACTAACGACTCAATGGAATTTATTTCTCTCTCTTTTTTGTCCTCACCTGGGTGTTTGACAACGTTGAAAATATTCAGCTCAAGAGTTATATTCCCAAAGGTTAATTTCATGACTCCATTCCTATAATTGATTAGTGCATTTGAAGTTTCAAGGAAGGTTCGACCAAGAATAACAGAAATTGGGTTCTCTAAATGCTTTGTTGTTGAGCATCTAGAACAATGAAGTTAATAGGGAAGACAAAGTTGTCCACTTGGACAAGCACATCTTCAACAATGCCCCTTGAGATTTTGTGATCTGTCTACCAACTGGAGTGTGACACAAGTTGGTTTGAGTTCACCCAGACCCAACTGTTGGTAGACAAAAAAGGGTAGCAAATTGACATTTGTTCCAAGGTCTAACAATGCTTATTCAATTCTTCAGTTTCCAATGACACATGACACAGTCAGACACCTCGAATCCTTTTATTTTGGAGGGATTTTGTGTTGCAGTAGAGCACTAGCTTGTTCTGTCAAGAAGACTCTTTTTTAAACATTCTGGCTTCTCTTGACTGTGCACAAGTCTTTCAGACACTTGGTATAAAATAAAACTTGTTGATTATATCCAGAAGTGGGATGTTGATCTTTACTTGCTTAAAAAGCTCGTAAATTTCTGGCTGGTTATTCAACTTTTGTACATTTTTGAGTCTATGAGGAAAAGGAGCAGGAATAGGACACAAAGGTTCCTTTTATTTTGATGGCTCTGGTTCTTGTTCAATCATAGGCTCAGGCTCTTCTTCAACAAGTTCAGGCTCTACTGGTGCATTGATTGGGACTGACTCAGGTTTTGACTTGGGGATTAGCATGTCTCTAATGGTCTTATCAATGACTCTTCCACTTCTTAGTGTAGTGACAACTTGGGCTTGGTCTTGTGGATTTTCCATAATTGAAAGATTTTTCACCTGAAATTGGCCTTGTGGCGATTTTGGTTGAGCAGGAAACTTGCCTTTTTTGTGTGTGCTCATGCATTCGGTCAACTTTTGGATGTGGCTTTTGATATACTTGAAAGATTGAGTGGTTTGAGTTTTGAAATTAGTCAAAGCTTGAATGAAACTATTGTTATAGTTCATTTGGCTTTGCATGAACTGATTTAGGGTATCCTCAAGGCTCCTCTTTTGTGATGGTTGGTATGGTTGATACGTGGGAGGTCCTTGAGGTGGTGGATGTGAACCTTGTGGTTGGTTCATGAGAATGGTTTGTGTGTTCCTCCAACTAAAGTTTGGGTGGCCTAGATTGTATGTTTCAGAGTTAGGATTAGAGTAAGGCTTGTTGAAGTTGGAAATGACATTTGTTTGTTCCAACAAGACTTCTTTGAATGACAGAATAGTAGGACACTCCCCAGTAGGGTGTCCTATCAGCACACAAATCCCACTCACTTGTTCTATAGGAGGGCCAACATCAACTTGATGAACCTTTTTCATTTCTAAACCTTCGAGCTTTCGAGATAAGGTAGACATTTTTGCTCTTAGGTCATCATCATCTCTCAAGACATACTTATCCCCTTGGAAAGTATATGGTTGGGCTTCAACAATGGTAGGGGAGGCTGAGTCCCACATCTGAGAACTATCAGATATGGTGTCAAAAAAATTGAATGCCTCCTTGAGCCATCATTTCAGCAAACTGACGTAGTCTAGTAGACAAAGAGTCATACAAGAATCCTACCAAAGTCCAATTCTCAAAAGCATGGTGTGAGCAGGACTGGAGTAGATCCTTGAATCTCTCCCAACTTTAGTAAAAGGTTTCTCCTTTGACCAAAAAATTCATGATTTACCTTTTCAGTGCATTAATGTGGTGTATAGAAAAAAACTTTCTAAAAATTTCATTTTGTAGTGCCCGCTAGTTAGGGATTAAATGAGCTTTTAAAGAATTTAACCATTGTTTAGCTTTATCATTTAGAGAAAATGATTTTTTTTTTATTTTGGCCAGCTCAGAATTGTCTTGAAAGGTTTCACATACTTCCTCAAACTCTTTTATGTGTAGATATGAGTTTTCTATTTTGAGTCCATGAAATTGAGGGAGTAGTTGAACTGTCTCCACCTTCACAGTAAAGAGGGGGTGTATTTTCAAGAAAGATAAAATAAGAGGGGACACTATTTCTTGTGGAATTTAAGTAATCCCACATAGTTCGGATGTTAGGCACTTCCCCCTCTCTCATAGAAATTTCTCCTTGTCTCTCATTATTTGCTATATTATTATCAAGACGGTCTACTACTAATCTAGGTGAAGATAGTTTAGATTGATTCACAGATCCAATAGATTCTGCTGACAAATTTTGAAAGTGAGGATTGTCCTCAGACATAAAAAATAAATTATACATAATAAAGCAAAGAAAGAATATATACAAAAAGGAAGGTCTTCTTACCTTTTACCTTAAAACACCTTTTATGGTTCTCCGACAACGGTGCCAAAAACTTGACTTGATCCGATATGTGTACACCTAAGTGCAGGTGGTCAAGTTGTAATAATAATCTGGTTAAGTCCGGAGTCGAATCCACAGGGAACTATGATTACTGTTTTGAAGTAAGTAGTGATAGTGACTAAGTAACTGAAAACCTTGAGAGTTTGAAGTTATGAGATTTCCTGAACAGAATACAAGATTCTTTCCAAGAAGTTTTCTAGACAAAATATAAGATAATTTCAAATGTAAACAGTCACCCTTTAGCTCAAGGATCTGAACATATTGTTAATCATCCGGTTTATTATACTTGTGCTTGGTAACTCAATTAACTCACATGTCAATGACAAGTTAATCGAAAGATAAAGGTGGATTGTGAGACTTAAGCACATGGTTCTGATGCCTTTCTAGAAGGTTACAAGAATTATCTCTGCCGAGACTCAACCCATCTACAAACAAACAAGTGTTTCTACAAGACATCCAATCATGGTGTTAATATTCCATCTTTTAAATGAAGTCTAATAATGGTGACGATTGAAAGGTAGTCATGAAGATCTAGCCGGAGTACTTGCCTTGAACACATGGATCTTTCTATGCAAGAGTCATCCATGTCATAGAAAGAACACACGGTTATACAAAGTACCTTAGCTTTGCTAGATGCATTCAATCATTCAATAAGCAGGTGTAATGTAAAGCATTAAAGCATAAATGAAATGCACAAAATATAACTTCCAGATGATTTATACATGTCCATCACCTCTAACTAAAGAGTGAATGAGAAACTACTCACTCTTCATGGCTTTGGTAAAGCTAGAAAAGTGAGTGATACTCATCCCTCCAAGTAGAGGACTTACAAATTAAAGCACAATAAGCGAGGAGCCGATCTTCAACAAAGAATGAGTGAATCACATTCCACCCTTCACGGCTTTGGTAAAGCTCTAGAAAAGTGAAAGAGTTTCACTCCTCTAAGGGAAGAAGGAAGCTCAAGTAATGGAAGTGAAAGACAATTAATGAAAGTAGAAGAAAGCTAGTCACTTTTGGAGGTTTCTGCCACAACCAAAAGATGATCTATCTCCCTTGATACAAGTAAATATAAGACTAAGTCTAAGACTAATTCTACAACTACAAGTGGGAGTCTAAGCCTCCTTCCAACTCTCTACTAGTTCTTGGTGTAGTCTAAGCCTACAACCAAGCTCTAGCTTCCTACCCCAAAATCCTTCCTTCAAAGCTCCCACAAGGGGAGTATTTATAGGCAAGGGGGAGGGGGGACAAGAGAGTGTGAGGGAATAGTGTAGGGCGTTGAAAGTCTTTTGAAAGCTATCCACTCTGCAGTCTGCCTGGGGATAACGTTCGAACATTGTCTGACATTCAAATATGATTTATGTGTTTGATTGATGGGCGTTCGAATGCCAGATGGGGTTTGAACCCCCCACTCAAGTGGCCTGTGTTTTTTTGGAGAGCTAGTTCCACACTCCATGTACAACTTGACTTTGCACTCAACAACCTAGTCCTTAATAATTCAGGGGAACGTTCAAACGTTGTTCGGCGTTCGAACGTGGTACTCAAGTACCTTAGTGTAGCTGCAACACGCCATGTCTCAGTAGCCTGGTCTTCAATTAATTCAGGGGGACGTTCGAACCTAATTTAGCATTCGAACGTTCTTGCTTTGTTCTAAGCTTTTCCAATTTTGTCCGCCAATATGCTAGTTCTACATTCAAGTTTGATATATGTTGGTTTAGGACCTGAAATGTCATCATTTAAACTCTATCAAAGTATAATTAGTCTTAAAAAGGCATAGTAATATGTTAATTTTAACTACTAATCAAATACCTTATTGAGCGTGGCTCACCCTTTATGAGGACAACATTTCAGGTGTGGGACAAGCGTCGGTGGATGACTCTCACTTGGGTCCTCATTGATGAAGAAAGTTGAGTTGTACTTTAAATCACATTTTGTAAAACAAGTGTGTAATATTGTATGAAGTATTATAAAACGAACTCATATGAACTGTATTTTGTTTAAAATTTAATGTTATATAAGTTTGGATGGATGTTGTATGAGATTGGATGAGTTGGAATTGAAAATGGAATGAATTGGGGTCAAATTGGGCTCTTCTACTGGTAGAACATTGATTATCTACCGATAGAAAAATTTTAGAGAGCTCTTCTACCTGTAGAACGTTGATTGAGCTCTTCTACCGGTAGAACGTTGATTATCTATCGATAGGTCCTCTTAAATTTTTAGAAATTTAAAATAATTTTGTCAAGCCTTCGGGCCTTGAGTCTTTTTGTTCAAAAGGTGTAAATGGAGTAATATTAAAGACAAATTGATATATATTGGACCTTGGAATGGTCGAGTGATTGAAATATACATATGTTATGCGTTTGGGAGTGCCCGGTACAAGGGAGACTTTACCCAAACTCTGTGTTGTTTATCATCCTGGTGAAGGGGATGTTATGCCATATTGTTGGGTTATGCAGCGTTCACGGGTACTTCTGTGGGTTAATTGGTGATTAATGGATTGGCAATGGGCCCCCAGTTTTAGGGCCGTCACACCAAGGCCCAAACTTCACAATCCATAAATGAAATTAAAAGTCATTTAGCTAAGTTGACCCAATCACTGAGCATATCAGAGAAGGAAAAGTTGTCATCTCAACCTAAACCACCACATAGTCAATACCAAGTTGATGCCTCCTCTCCATTTGAGTAGCCAAGTTCAAGTAATTACCACATTGAGAAGTGGTAAGGTGATTGACAAGACCATTCCTCCTAAAGAACATGAACCATTTGTCAAGTCTACACCAGAACCTTAAGGGAAAACCGTGTCACAAGAGGAAAAGGAACCACCATGCTCTATTCCTTTACCTGTTCTTCAGAGAGTACAAAAGTCGTAAACTTTGAATACCCATTCGGAGATTTTTGAACTTTTTAGACAAGTAAAAAAATAACATCCCCCTGTTGGATGAAATACAAGTGCCATTATATGCCAAATTTTTGAAATACTTGTGCATCATAAAAAGGAAGATCAATGTGTAAAAGAGGGCATTCCTCATAGAACAAGCAAGTGTTATCATCTAGCACGAGTCCCCTCCTAAGTACAAAGATCTTGGTAGTCCAACTGTTTCATGCATAATAGGAAATTTTAAGATTGAGAAAGCTCTGCTTGATCTTGGGGCAAATGTCAATTTACTCCCATACACTATATATGAACAACTAGGTCTAGGGGAGCTTAAACCTTCCTGTATCACTTTACAACTAGCTAATCAGTTTGTCAAAATTCCAAGGGGAGTAGTTGAGCTTGTTGGTTTTATTGTTCTGGACACCTAACCTGTGATGCATACTAGCATTCAAATACTTGTCATTCTAGGCTAACCATTCCTAGCTACTTCAAATGCTTTAATTAATTGTAGGAATAGAGTGATGAAACTTTCTTTTAGAAATATGACATTAGAGCTAAACATTTTTTATATTGCTAAGCATCCAAGGGAAAAGGAAGATATTGCATTGAGTCATTAACGCAAAACCTTTTTGATGATGTAGTTGTTGAAAATGAGTTGGAGTCACATGTATATGTTGAACTGTTCATGTCTGTGATTGATATTAGTTCTGTAACTACTTCTGAGTCTTTTGTAAATATGTCTTCTGTAGGGACATGGGTCCCAAAGTTTGAAGAATTATCATTAAATGGCACAAAGTCTGTCTAATCAAGTGTCAGAACACCTAAACTAGAGTTGAAACATCTCCCAACTGACCTGAAATATGTTTTTTTGGAAAAGGAAGAAACTTACCCAATGGTGATATCCTCAAAATTGTTGGAGTCACAAGAATTAGAATTGATAAAAGTCATTAAAAAACTTCAAAATGCAATTGGATGGACCATCGCTGATGTCAGAGGAATAAGTCACTTTCTCTGTACTCATTGTATATACTTGAAGGAGGATTCAAAAACCTGTCATAAACCTTAGCGAAGGTTAAATCCTCATCTGAAAGAAGTTGTAAGGGCTGAAGCACTGAAATTGCTAGATGCGGGTATTATCTACCCCATCTCCGATAGTAAATGGGTAAGCTCTACCCAAGTAGTACCCAAGAAATCAAGTATCACAATGGTTAAAAATGAAGAAAATGAGTAAGTCCCAACACGTACTATCACATGTTCGTGTATGTGTGTAGAATATATAAAATTAAAATCTCTTACAAGAAAAGACTACTATTCTCTACCTTTTCAAGACCAAGTTCTTGAAAGGATGGCCGGACATGCTTTTTATAGTTTTTTGGATGGGTACCCGGGATACAATCAAATTGAAATTGCACTAGATGACCAAGAGAAAACCAAATTCACATGTACTTTTGGTACTTTTGCTTGTAAGAGAATGTCATTTGGACTATGCAATGCTCCAGCCACATTTCAAAGATGTATATTAGGTATTTTCAATGACATGGTGGAATGCTACTTAGAGGTTTTCATAGATGAATTTTCTGTATATGGTGACTCGTTTGAATTATGCTTACATAATCTTGAAAAAGTCCTTATGTGATGTGAGGACACAAATCTTGTTTTAAACTAGGAGAATTGTCTCTTTATGGTGACACAAAGAATTGTTTTGGGTCCTGTTTTCTCATCGGAGGGGATTAGGGTCGATAAATCTAAAATTGAGTTGATAGGTAATCTTCCCCACCTAGAATAGTGAAAGATGTTAAGTCATTCCTAGGTTATGTAGGCTTCTACAGAAGATTCATAAATGATTTCAGCTTAATATCTAGATCAATGTGTAATCTTCTATGTTAGGATACATCATTTGAATGGAATGATGCATGCCAAGGGACTTTTGACAAGTTTAAAGGCATTCTTATTTTGGCACCAATCATGCAACCTCCTGATTGGTCTTTACCTTTTGAATTAATGTGTGATACTAGTGACTATACTGTAGGAGCTATTCTAGGACAACGAAACGATAAAAGACCCTATGTGATTTACTATGCAAGCAAAACTTTGAATGATGTACAAATGAATTATTCTACATTAGATAAGGAATTGCTTGTAGTAGTATTTACTTTAGATAAATTCTGATCATATTTAGTTGGATCCTAAATCACGGTTTTTACTGAACATGCAACTTTGAAGTACTTACTTGCGAACATGGATGCCAAACCACGCCTCCTTTGATAGATACTCCTACTTTAGGAGTTTGATCTCATTATCAAATGCAAAAAAAGGAGTAGAGAATGTGGTAGCCAACCATCAGTTAAGGCTGAATTATGATACAAAAAAGGAACCTCTACCAATTAAAGAAACTTTTCCTGATGAGCAACTCTTTGAAATTATTTAGGTACTGTGGTATGCAGATATTATCAATTATTTAGCCTCAGGTACCATTCCTTTTCACTACACCTCGGCTGACAAACAAATTTTTTTAAGAGAGGTGTGAATCTTCTTCTGGGAGGATCTCAACTTATTTAAATACTGTAACAATCAAATTATAAGACATTGTATACCTAATCATGAAATCGACTAGGTCATTTCTTTTTATCATTGTGAAGCTTGTGATGGGCATTTTTCTTTAAAGAAAACCATTGCTAAAATCTTGTAGTGTAGATTTTATTGGCCCACTCTCTTTAAAGATGTACATGTTTTCTGTCTAATTTATAATATATTCCAAAGGTTGGGATGTATTTCTAAAGGAAACATTATGCCCCTAAACCCTATTTTAATCATTGAATTTTTTGACTGTTGGGGTATTGAATTTATGGGATCGTTTTTCCTTTCTTTTGGATATCTATATATTTTAGTTGGCATTGATTACATTTTCAAATGGGTTGGGGTGATTACTTGTCGAAATAATGATCACCACATGATGGTTAAATTTTTGAAAGAACATATTTTTGTCCTGATTGGAAATCCCTCGAGCCATTATAAGTAATGGGGGTGCACATTTTTTGCAATCGTCCATTCTAAAATTTGATAAAAAAATCTTTGATTTCGCAGAAAGTGGTTGCTCCTTATTACCCACAGACAAGTGGACAGGCTGAACTAGCCAATCGGGAGATCAAACACATCTTGGAAAAAATAGTAAACCCAAACTGCAAAGATTGGTCCTTGTGACTAACTAATGCACTTTGGGCATACTGCACTACTTGCAAAATAATTTTTGGAATTTCTCTTTATCGACTGGTTTATGGAAAGCCTTATCACTTGACTATATAATTGGAACATAGAGCATATTGGGCAATCAAGATAATGAATTTGGATCCAGAAAAAGTTGGTGCATCCAGAAGACTTCAGATAAGTGAATGGAGAAATTACGAAATGGGGCATATGAAAATGCCAAGATTACAAAGGCCCAAATGAAATTTTTTCATGATCAAAACATTGTGCAGAAAATCCTTTACCCCCACCTAGAAATTCTTACTATACAACTCAAGGGTCCACCTATTTCCTAGCAAGTTGAGGTCTAAGTGGACGAGGCCATACATTGTTAAACAAGTATTTGGACATAGGGCCGTTGAAATTGAAAATCTGTCAAATTGTAACATTTTTATATTAAATGGTCAGCGACTTAAACCATTTCATGAAGGATTTGTTGGAAATGTGGATTTCATTGACTTAATGGAACCACAAATTATACTTTGAACCAAGCAATTATTTGTAAATAATGTATATACCTTGTGCTAATATCAATTTTATTGTTTGTTTTGTAGGATCATGAATATATTTTTCTCCTTTTACTCTTTTATTTTGAACTTCTATATAAGCATTTTCACGTTGGGGACAATGTCACATTCAGGATGGGGGTGACGAACATGAGAATGATAAAAGTTTAAATGTTTCTTTTATATGTGTGCTATTTTGAATTTTATAAATAGGGGTGTTAATTTTATATATTTTTTATGCCTTTATATATATGAATGTGCTTTAATTTTATTTTATTTTTGAATTTGTAGAATAATTATTATATTTAATATGAAAACCAGAAATTACAGCCAACAGAAAGAGTCAAAAGTACGAAAACCAGAAAATAGGCAACATCCAGACACTAGGCGCAAATATGAAAGGTGTTGTTTTCACTGAACAACCTAGTTTCAGCATCCTCTTCTCCGTTTTTTGCAACCCTAGACTTCCCAAACCCTTCTCTTCCATAGATCTTCAATACCCATCCATCTTTCTTCCATTCTGGCATGATTAAACACTAAATCTAGCAATTCTAGCTTGATTTCATCCCTCAAAAGTCAAAATCAAAACCCTCATTCCATAAAAAACCTTCATATCAAATGAGTCCCAAAAAGAAGACCAATGCTGAAGCTAGCATAAGTAGATCACAAAGTGAGGCATCTCCACCACCTGAAGGAGCTACGAGGCAACAAATTCCAAGCGAGCAAGTGCCTAATCCACTGGTCCCTTCAAAAATTAAACCTAATGCTTTTGAAAATGCTGATAAAAAATTATGGTATGAACGCCATTTTGAATCTAAAATTGTTGTTAATGAACGAGCTGCTATTTTTGAGGATTTTAAACTTTAAGAGGGGAGGAGTTGTAAACCTGCACTTGCATATTAGGTATTTCATATAGTGTCAAGGGTTTAAATGTGCATGTGGCTTTTAGTTATATGATCTAAATAAAAACTATTGGAAACACGAAAAATAAATTATGAGCACCGATAATAACTTTTTGGTTTAATTTTAGAATTTGGAAAAAACATGCAGGGTGCGATGGGTTAGCTTAAAGAAGATCAAATATGGAATTGTAATTAAAGGTAGGTGGGCTTATATATATAAGCATGTGTATGTATATATATGCATGTGTAATATTGAGAAGTAGGTGCATGTGAGTCCACTTGTCCAACCCAAAAGGGTTCTAGCTAGAGACAACAGGTCGGGACTTTGTAGTGGAGACTTCACTATTGTATGTCTCTCCAATTGGCCTTAGAGAAGAACGGAAGAAGTGTAGGAGCTTTGAGAAACTCTCCAAATTTCGGTGAAATTCTTGAGGGTTGGTAAAGGAGGTTGCTCAATTAAGGTAAGAATCATTTTCCATTCTCTTAGAAATTCTCATAAGTATCAACTAGATTCAATAATTTGGATGGTGTTTGGGTTGAGTTGGGTTCAAGAACATTGAGCTTGAATCATCCGAAGACTTTAACAAAATTTCGGCAAGGTAAGCTCTTGTGGGCAACCTCTAAACTTTTCAACTCAAGTGTTTTAAACCCCAATTTATGTGTCTTGAATCTCTAGATGTTAGGGTGAGGGTGGTGTAATCGTAATAGGAGTTGGTGCGAAGGAAGATGAAGGGAAGTGTTAAAACCTAACTTTTATGGTTTCGGTATAACCACAGTTGAACCGGTAGGAAACTGCTCTATTTGAGTTTTACCAGCAAAAACCATAATTGTACCGGTAGGAAACTGTTCTATTTTTATTCTACTAGTAGGAACTATGGTTGTACCGGTAGAAGGGCATTTGCACTGTAATGTGCCCGTAGGACTTGTACCAGTACAACAAGGCCGATTTTCTGTTTGTCATGGCGACCTTTAATTTTCTAACCACTCAATCCATAGGCTTCCCAAAAACATTCTAAGAGGCTAAAAAGTAATCCTAAAGGGGTTAGCTTGATTTTAACTACACGAATTATGCTTAAATATGAATATAGTTTTAGAGGTAGGGATTAACAAAGAAGAACCTAAACGTTAAAGGAAGACGCTAAGTGAAGGAATTTGCAATGCATTAACCTAAGCATATGGGGATAAACAAATATATACATGTGCACTTAGAATATAATGTTTGCATAAGAAGTATTTAAATGCAATTGTGATAACATGAGTGTTAGGTACAGAGTCATAAATATCATCAATCATTCCACCTAAAGCTCCAACAGGGGATTGAACTTGAGGTAGATACTAACTCAAGGTGAGTGCGCTATCTCACATATCTATAGTTGTATGGTAAGCTTACTTGTTATCATATTATTACCATGTAAAGAAGTGTTGGAAAAGAAGGAAAATATTGTCTGTGTGATGGATTATGCTTGCGTGGCAAGTATAGTCTGTGCGACGAATTATGCCTGTGTGGCGATTATTATCTATGTGACGGATTATGCCTGTGTGGTGAGTAAGGTTTGTGTGACGAATTATGCCTATGTGGCGATTAGTGTCTATGTGACAAACTATGCCTATATGGCGGATATCATCTGTGTGATGGGTTAAGCCTTTATGGCAAAGATGGCATTGTCAATGGTAATAACCTATATATGTTTATGTTAGTTGCTCAAGTGGGGTGTTTATTTGGTGGTTTCACTTTCATGGGGTTAAACTAATACTCATATTAATAGAAAGGTATTTCATCACTTTAAGTGTGCATGTTCTTTCATTGAGCTTACTGTGCTCACTGTTTGTGGTGTAATGTTTCAGGAGATGCAACGAGTGGAGTCCACTGCTAAGTCTAGGATGTCATGGGGGATGTCACCTTGGAGTCTTTTGTATTTCTTTTTAGCTGTAACATTCTGGAATTGGTAGTTTGTAAATAAACTTGGTGGTCTATAAATATGTGTGGCTTAGCGGAGAGCACTACCCACTTAAGTTTGTTTCTAAACTTAAAGTTTCTTTTGACTATCTCAATGATTGTAAAGATGTAGGTTTCTATGTATATATTTAGGTGCCAGGGTTTTGTTTAAAATATTTGAGATTCTACTTTTTATAAACAAACAAAAGTACACCCCTGAGTTAGGGTCTTACACCCAAACTTAGTGTTTTTTCAACACGTTTAAATCAAACTATAGGGATCGGCGTTACACACCTAAACTTAGTGTTTTTCAACATGTTTAAATCAAACTATAGGGCTAAAGATCCTGAGAAGGCTGAAAAAGATTAGAAAGGTTGACAAGGTTTTTAAAGCTAAAAGGCCTTGGTTAATTTTTAAATAGCTTAATGCTAAAAAGCCTAAGCTTATTCTTTTGGATTATGTAGTCTGGAGCTCTTGCGCTACCTTGTAGTCTATCTTGAGGAGGATGTATGCTTGTGATCATGCTTGTTGTTTTTGACTAAATAGTTGCTCTTAAGCTGAGTGTGCTTACTACCTTAGACTGAATAATTTAATGCACCAGGGTGAGCTAATGAGATCTTAGGGTAAAGAGTTTAGAAATATCCTTAAAAAGGAACTCATTTTCCAAACACAGACAAACCTCCTTGAATAGGGAGCTCTTTAACATCTTTTAGTGACAAGATACAAAGAACCGAGTTGGATTGGCTACTGGTAATATTTCCCAAGATGTTTCGTATTCCAGGAGCCTTGGTCTTAAAATCGTAGTTTCTAGGTCTAACCACTCTTTTGACTAGGAATGCTCCTTCCCAATTTGGCCCCAACTTTGCATGTCGTGGATCTTTCATTGTTGGCAACACTTTTTTGAGGACCAAGTCTCTTTCCTTGAAGCTTCTTTTCCTGACCCTTTGGTCATAATATTGAGTTGTTCTCTACTGATAAGCAGTGATCCTTTGTAGTGCTTCATTCTTTTTTTGCCAAGGAAGTCAAAAATGAGGAGTAAAGGCTTGTCATTCTACTCTAGACTAACCAGTTTTGTTCTTGGCAAGGAAAGTCCAATCTCCACTGGAGCAACTTACTCTATGCCCAAAACCAAGCTAAAGGGGGTCTTATTCATTTTTGTATGAGTTGACATTCTATAGGCCCAGAAAACACTAAGAAGGTAGTGCACCCATTGGCCCTTTGAGGATTCCAGCATTGTCTTTAGTGCTTTCACTATGGTCCTGATTGTCACTTCTACTTGTCCATTGACTTGGGATAAATTGGTGAAGCCTAGTAGTTTTTTATGCCTAGCTCTGAGCATAAATTTTTGATGCCATTATTATTGAATTGTTTGCCATTGTTGATAAAATGCTCTTCGAATTCTAGACCAGCAAAATGATGGATTTCAAGTCAAAATTCTTCATTTTTTGCCTTGTAATTGTCATTGATGGTTCTGCCTCTGCCATTTGGTGAAGTAATCCATTGCACTCACCCACCGCCATGTGGTAAGGTCCAACAATATCGATTCACAACTGCTAGAATGGAATTGATAGACACCTTGGAATGTTTGAATGGAATTGACAGGCTTTGCACTTCTTAACCAGATTAGATGAATCCTTCATGATAGAGGGCCAATAATACTACTTGACGTTTCCCATTGTAGTATCCTAACCTTCAGACATCATCCCTCAATGTATGTATGGTGTGTATGTGAAGGGGAGTGTCACTTTTCCTTGGAATGATGTCAAAAGAAAGGGCAACAGAATAGTGGATGAATGAAATGCGTGTGTGTATGTGAACAAAAATGCTTCCCAAGCGCAAGAAGACTTTTGTGTATCGTGTTTTACTTGGAATCTAATTCCAAGGTCGTCTCCTCAAGGAAAGAGGTGAATTGTGTAGAAGGTAATTTTGGTGAAAGAAAAGTGTAAAATCTTTTGTTGTTGAAATTGGTTTGTGATTTGTGTTTTGATGACAATTGAAATGGGAAACAAGTGTTGGCTAATTCGTGGGGTTCACTCCAATGGGAATGCTAGGTCAACTCGAATCCTTCCTCCAACAGAGTATAGATGGACGATTGATTCATGAGAAGCTAGGGACGAGATGGAAGTGAGGATCCAAGCATAACCTGTGACAAGTCTAAGGGATATCAAAGACTCACAATCTTGTCTACCCTCAACCCAGTCAAACCGAACTATCATACTGTGAGATGAAGAAAGAAAATGAGTTGAAATGACAACAATGTAATGAAAAGGCATTATAAAGAAATGAAGATTGAAGCTAAATTAATGCAAGGAAATATAAACTAAGAGAGAATGCATTTAATACCCATTTTAAAACTAAGAAAATGAAGAACATGATTGTATTAATGGTGAAAGCCTGAATGGAAGATTAAACTTGAAAGAAACTTGAAATAAATGGCATTAAAGACTTCAAAAAAAGCTTAGAAGATTCTTACATGAAATTACAAGACAGTGTGTGGAAGAAAATGCAAAAATCTTAACTTCTCTCTCTAGACTATTCATCTTCTTCCTAGACTCTCTCTCTCTATATTACAATGTATATGTAACTAATGCCCAATAATGGTGAACTCAGCTCTCCAAAACATCCATGGGAGTGTCCTCTAGCTCTGTGATGTGATCCCAATCAATAGGGAGCTGAAGGGGATGGGTTGGTGTAGGCTTTGTCTCCACACCTAGCATCTTCTCTCTCCTCTCTCCACATTAATGTTTAAGGCTCCAAAAGTCCAATTTAGGTTGAGTAAGGCCTTCTAGAAGTGTGTGGAATGTCAGGGGATGTGTTGGAGAAGTGTAAGTGGGACCCCCAAGTTGCAGAGTTGAGTTGCAGGTTGTCTGGGTAATTTGGGCAAAACCTTCCGGAATGTTGACAAAAACCTTCCGGAAGATTTGTACAGAAATAGTTAAATGAAGAAGTCAACATAACAAATCTTATGGAAGGTTTATTCCAATAGACAAAACCTTCTGCAAGGTTTCACTCTAGTAGGCAAAGCCTTCCAGAAGGTTTAATCCAATAGACAAAACCTTCCGGAAGGTTTTGGCAGTGAAAAAATTAAATCCAAGGCAAAACCTTCCGAAAGGTTTTTACCCAAACCTTCCGGAAGGTTTTCAACAACTTTGGATTTTCTTGGCTTCTTCACCCTCCAAACCTTCCTTTAAGCAACCCCCCTCATCTTCATTGATTTCTAGCCACTTCTTTGGGGGCTTAACTTGAGTCATTCACATCATCTTTTGGCATTTACACAAAACTCCATTAAAACAAAGATTAAATGTATTTCTCCCCAATATCATGACAAAATCAAGTATAAAAGGAATATTAGCACACAATATATATCATGTTTTTGTGCTAACCAAATATCCTTGCCCCAATGTGGTTTCCACAAATCCCTTTGTAGATCTCTTTAGGAGCATTGCTAGCTTTTACAGGAGCAATGCATCAAAGGAGAGCTAGAGTACTTTCTTTTGTATAGCCTGCCCTGTATGATGAGGCATCAAGCTAACCTAATCCTAAGTTTTTGCTTGGGAGGATTCCCTCATGCAAGTATTCAAAAATTGTATCCATCCAACTCAAATCATCCTAAACAAGCATGACCTCTTCTTCTAAGGTTCGAGAGATGCTTGGTTCTGCCAATTGCTCTACTGGTACAGTGCACCTAAGGCTTTCTTGTGTTGTGGTGGCTAGTTTTGCCAAGGAATCCGAATTGGTCATTCTAGGCTCTTGCCACTTGTAAGATCTCTGTATGGATGAATTTGTTTAATAGTTCGTTCAAGACTTTGAGGTCAGCTATCATTCTATCTTCCCTAGCATTATACTCCTCTTTAACCTACCTCGCAATAATATGAGAATCACTCTGGATTACTATTTGTTGTACTACCATCAATAAGGCCAACTTGGGTTCTGATATACGGGCTTCATACTCCACCCCATTGTTTTTGGGGCTTTAAAATCAAATCTTAAAGCATACTCAAGCTCCACCCCTTCAAGTGAATTCATGATCAAGCAGGCTCTACTTCCCTAGGCATTTGAAGCCCTATCTATGAACAGTTCCCAGATTGGGACTTCATGTACAAAACCTTCTCTGTTATGTGGGGTTGCTGGTTCCAAATGCAAGGTGAATTATGATACGAAGTCAACAAGAATATGGCCCTTGATTATTATATGTGTCTTGAAATTGATGTAAAACTATCTAAACTTGATTGCTAACTTGAACTTAGGTTTTTGTAAAACTTGCTTCATGGGCTAGTCAGTTGACACTTATATGGAATGCGCTTAGATTTCATGGCTACTGTAACTACCACCATGACTAACATTGCCATCTTTGGATATCTCTCCTTTGTCCCCTTGAAGGTTTTTCTATATAAAATATAGTGGCCTTTGCACTCCTCCTTCATCCTTGACCAGAGCAATAATAACTGCAAAATCTGAAATCGCCTGGTATAGGGTGAGCACCTTTTGGTTTTTGGCTAACCAGGTGTTATACTCAAGTAAGTTTTTAGGGATTAGAAAGCCTCCTCGCGTTGGCCATTCCAATAAAAGGCTTTCTTCAACACCTTGAAGAAAGGTTGACACTTGTTACTTGATCGAAAAATGAAATAGTTAAGGGGTGGCAATCCTTCTTGTGAGCTACTAAACTTCTTTTGTGCTCGTTGGTAATTTGATTTCCAAGAGTTCTCAAACTTTCTCGAGATTGGCATCAATCCCTCTATGGTTTATAATGAATCCTAAGAACTTTTCAACGGATACTATAAAGGAATATTTTGTTAGATTAAGCTTCATCCTGTATTTTTTGAGGATTTGAAAAGATTCCTCTAAATGCCAAATGTGTTGTTCCCTGGAGTGATATGACGAGCATGTCGTCTATGTAAACTTCCATTGTCATGTTGATCTAATTAGTACAAATCTTGTTAACCAGTTTTAATCCAAAGGGCATGACCTGGTAGCAATAAATCCCTTACTTGATCACAAAGTGGTCTTTTCCTGATCAACTGGGTTCATGCATATCTGATTGTATCCCGAGAAGGCATCCATGAAGCTGAGCAACTCAAAGCCCGAAGTAGCATCTACGATTAAACCTATTTGTTGTAGAGGAAATATATCCTTGGGGCATGTCTTGTTTAGATCTATAAATTCAATACATAGCCTCCATTTGCCATTGGTTTTCTTGACCAGGACAACATTCATCAGCAATTTCGGGTAGTCCATTTCTCTAATAACTTGCTTGGAGAAGTTTTGCCTCCTCTTGATTGATAGAATTTTTCTTCTCAGGGTCATTATCTATCTGAATGGACTCCAAATATTTTAAATTAAAAGGTTAGATGTTTATTTCATCCCTCATGTCCTGGTCATTGACTTGAAATGTGTCCACTTCCTTTAGCTTTATTAAGGTCAGGTAGGATTCCCGTGCCATTCTTTGATCTCCATGCATCACCCCCACTCCACTCTCAATTGGGAACTTCATGAATAGATGGGAGGGTGAGGGAATGGACTTAAGCGTGTTGAGGGAAGGTCATCCTAATATAACGTTGTAGGTAGAGGGAGATTAGATGACGAGAAACTTCATGGTAATTGTAGTCTAGCAGGCCAGGTCTCCAATGGGCAATACCAACTATATAGATCCAAGGGGATACATTTTTTCACTAAAGAAACTGATGAGGAAAGATCTGATTAGTTGAAGTTTTTCCTAGCTTATGCCGAGCTGATCAAAGGCAAATGCGAAGATAATGTCATCCAAGCTGCCATTGTCGACCAAGATCCAGTGAACATTCTTGTTGGTGATAATCGCCTTGATAACCAAACGGTCATTGTGCGGGTGCTGACATCCCTTGAGGTCAGGATCAAAGAAAGCGATTCAGTATTAAGTCATGGGGCTTTATGAATAGCGAAAGTATTTGAGGAATTTCTCATCCTGGACTTGGTGCAAAAGTTGTGCCATCGAGGTGGTTAGGTGAGAAATTCTGCTTAGGTGGTCCAAGTCTGTCTCGAACGTCCCCTCTCTTTAGAGGCAAGGGGTCTTTATTCTTCCAAGGGTTTATCTCCTTTGTTTTCTTGCCCCTAGTGATAAGCTTTAGTTAAAGAGCTATGTTGCGTTTAGAGAACCTTCTTGTAAAACCCAGAAAAATTAAAACTTGATTAAAAAGGGAAAAACTGTAGTTAGCTATTACAATACGGGTTAAAAATCTAAATTTTTCTCGAACTAGGATGACAAAATGGACGTCACCGTTGGATCACGAAATCTAGTTACTTAGTCAATTTTCGTCAAATTCTAAGACAGTCAAATTTTTGCATTTTACGAGGTGATCAGACGTCATGAGACTAAAATAAACGTTATCAAATTTTATTCACAGGACCCAAAAAATAATTTAAAGTTAGTTCAATAAAAATACATTAAACCTAACACAGGATGAGATTTATTTGATCCAGGATAAAATTGAACCAATCAAAGTGAGATGTGTGGCGCAACGAGAGCCAAGCAATTGAAGAGTATAAAAAGGGAAAAAAAATAGATTTTTCCCCCATTCTTCATCCATTTTCGATACACACACACACACACACACACACAGAGAGAGAATAGAGAAATAAAAAGAAAAGGGAAAAGCCCCCTCTTCATGTTCTTTCCTTGATCTGCCAAGATCCAACTGTTGGATCACTTCGGGCCAAGAGTTAAAGTCACTTACGGAATGGGTACATAAACCAAAGATCATGATTTTCTCCAAAATCTCACAGATGAAAATTTGGAGATAAAGCTTAGAAGGCTTGATTTTGGGTTATTGGAGTTTCTACTACGTAAGCATACACTACAAGAGGTAGGGTTTCCCCCTTATCTAGGTCTATTTCCAACCTAGGGTAGAGATATAAAATGGGTAGGGTGTTAGAGATGAATTCTCATGTATAGCACACTCCTAGTGTAGCTAGAATACAAAAAATGAATATGAGAATATGTTAAAACCAATTCTTACACGATTTGGGTTTGATGAAATTGCTTAGTTTGAATTTGATGAAATGGATTGTTGTGCATGCTATATGTTTACATATTTTTGCCTACTAAGTGTTTGATAAAATGCTTAGGAATTCAAGTATGTTAATTGGATTGATATCACATGTGGCATGCTTGGGAATGTTTGTGAAAATTGGATATGTTCATGATATGATGAGCATGATATGGTGAATTACAATTGCACATTAAATTTGTATATGCACGGGTAACATCGCATTCATGAGAATTTGACATGAGTGTGGGTGTGTGTGCATGTTTTTAATCAAACACAATACTAGGTGGGTTGACGTGGGCTCGGAAAGGTTGGACCTAGGTTCGCCTGAGTCACATGGGTTGCTTTGAAAATATGTGTCGAGTATAACAAGACAGGATAGGTTCTCCCTTGGGTGCAAAGCCCGATTACTTGGTTCACTCACTTGACTGGCGATAAAATTCTAGAAAAGTGTGTCAGTATACTGAGAACCGAAGGTGTGATGCCTTCAAATACCGTTCCAATTTGGTAGACTATTGGTGTGATTTTCATAAATTACCTACCCAAAAAGACACAAGATTTTATAAAATGGTCATTAGATGTCTAACATCAATGACAGGGCTTGGAACGCTTGAATGTATACGCATAGCATAACATGCGTTATGGGACTCGGTGGAGGGCTCGGGTTTGCATTGCATGCATGAGTTCCATCTCATGACATAACATAAAATTTTAACATTCATTTATGAAAAGTATGTCTTTGAATGAATGTTTGATATGATTGACTTACATGTGACATTTCATATGTATCTGGGTTAGGGAGTGACCTCCTTAGGAGATATCCTATTGAGCATGACTCACCCTTTATGGAATACATTTCAGGTGTTGGACAGGCTGCAGCAGACGGCCCTCACTTGGACCCGTGTTGATGATGGAGTGGGTTGTGGCTCTTGAATTACATTTTATAGTCTCTTGTATATTTTTGTTTTGGCCTTGTATAAATTATGTACAAAACTTGTACTTTAACAATGGCATGTAATGGAACATTATTGGACATTATTCTTTTGTTAACAAATGAATGTAATGGATGTTGCATGAGTTTATAGGGTTAAAAGTTGAAATTGGACTTTGAACTACAACACTTCTAAGCCTTTATGTCTTGAGCTCTTTTTTTGGATCATGTAAATGGTTAAATTTTAAGTCCTGGACTTAAGATTTGGACCTTGGAAAGGTCGTGTGATTAAGATATACACAGCTTATGTGTTGAGTAGTGCTCCTGAGCAAAGGAGACTCTACCCGAATTTTATTTTATTATGATCCTAGTGAATGGGGTGTAACGACATGATATCGGGTTATATGGTATCTACAGGTATTCTATGGGTTGATGGGTGATCAACGGGTTGAGGAAGGATCCCTAGATTTTGAGGCATCACAATTTGGAATCAAAGCTTAGGTTTTTGATTACCTTGGGACTTGAGGATGGATTGAGTTAAGCCATTGCATTACATGTTATGTGCATTAAATGCTATATGTTGTATGATATGAAATTATATGCATGATTAAATGTGTATGAAAATAAGACACTAAGGTTAGAAAACATAACCTTGGGGTCATAAAAAAGGAAAGATTATGATTTGGGCATCTACTGGTGGGTGGCATACCTCCTACCAGTGAGACAAGAGGAAAAAATCCAAAATTTTAACTTTGATCCCTAATTTTGGGATACAAAGTTTGTGGTCTATTAGTGTGCATAGATGGAAAATAGAGGAAAAAGACATTGGAAGTGATCTCCTTTTCCCCTTCAAGTTTACCTACTACGGTACCGGTGTGAATATGATCTCCACTAGACAGACATAACGCTTTAGCTAGTACACGAAAGTGCATCCCATGATTCTTCTGTCTATCAATAACTGCATGCATTGCGCGGTGGATGTGAAGAAGTAGGCCATTATCTCGACAATAATGAACGGCTAAGGGGGTGGACGAAACAACCCTCCACCATCATCACTGGCCTTTAACCAACCAGCCTTCATGGAGGCTATGGGCGCAATAGCTATTACCTTTGCACAAGCTAGTGCTAACATGAGCCACAGAATATTAAGGGAATGCTTTGGGAATAGTTCCCATGAGCTCTTCATAGGCAAGTACTTCCCATCGACTCTTCAGCAAGTGAAAGCCCGAGAATTTCTAGACTTGAAGTAAGGGACCATAACGGTGATGGAATACGTAGCTAAGTTCACCGAGCCAAAAAAAAAAAAAAAATCACCGAGCTAGCCCTTTTGTCGATGACTATGTGGCAACAGACTTGGCCAAAGTAAGAAGATTTGAGGATGGCTTGAAGTTTTCCATATGAGAAAAGATTGTGGGGCACCGCTTACAAGATTTAGACTCGATAGTTGAGATGGCCATGACCATTGTGAGGGAAGTGGATGACACTAAGAGCATCCGAAAGGCCAGTGCCAAGGACAAGAAAAAGGGGGGTTAGTCTTTTTTTATTAGTTTGAGAAAGAAGTGAAGGACATCTACCCCACAAGGGTCTTAGGGGCATGACTGGGGCTATCAAGGCGAAGGCCAGAATTAGTTTTCCTAAGGAGAGAAAAACTTCAAAGGGACATACTAAGGAGGCCAAACATCATGTTATTTGTGTCATCAGCTGGGCCACTTGAAACAGTGTTTTCCTTAGAGATAAGGATCCTAGAGTTACGGGGCATCTCAGTTACAATCATTAGCGGGGCATCCATAGACATTTTTTATTCCTCCCTATCCCACTATGGGCTAGGGAAGTCAATTCTAGTTCCAGGGTGCTTCACAAGCCCCTACTACTTCACGTGTGGGGATGCCACAATTAGGCTAGATGGGCTAGGGTGTGGGCCGAGGCCGAGAACAGGGCTTACAAGTAGAGACTTTAGGGACCCAGGGGTGAGTCTTCGTAATCACACCACAAAATGAGCTGGCAGATTAGTTAGTCATTCAGGGTACCTTTTTTCTCTCGTTTATGAGCACGAGTGTTCTTTGATTCGGGTGCATCCCATTCATTCATTATAGTATCCTGTGTGAAAGATTGGGCCTAGACGTTGAGACATTAGAGAAGCAATTGCATGTGAGTTAAAGATATTAGGGATTCAACTCATGGTGGACCTTAGGTTCATCGACATGTCAGAGTTTGATGTTATCCTTGGAATGGATTGCTTGATTGTACAATGAGTCGTCATTGATTGTGATAAAAAAAGGGTCACTGCTTAGAGACTAGAGGGTGTCTGTTTCAAGTTTCAGGGAGAAAAGTACAATGCTTTACCCCAAGTCGTGTATGACTCTCGTTGGTATGGACAGTTGATGGGCTAGCTTGCAAGCCTTGCACTTGAGAACAAGGCGAGACAAGAGTTGGGTTTACCTTGGATAGTTTCTGAGTATGTGAATGTTTGTCCAAACTAGATACTAGGATTGAATCCATATCAAGATGTAGACTTCACCATTGAGTTACAACCTAATGCATCCCCTATTTCTATGACACCAAATAGAATGACACCTGCAGAGTTGCAAGAACTCAAGATCTAATTGCAAGAATTGTTAGGCAAGGGTTTTATTAGACTGAGTACCTCATCTTGGGGTGCTCCAGTGCTATTTTCCAAGTAAAAGGATAGGACCCTTAGGCTATGTATTAACTACCAACAGTTAAATCGAGTCACGATCAAGAACATGTACCCACTGTTGAGGATCGATGATCTTTTTGATCAATTGAGAGGGGCACAAGTCTACTCTAATATAGACTTGCGCACGAGATATCATCAATTAAGGATTAGGGAGGCCGATATCCCTAAGATGGTGTTTAAGACGTGATATAGGAGTTTTGAGTTTATAGTCATGCCCTTCGGTTTAAAAAATGCCCTGGTGACATTCATGGACCTTATGCATAGGGTGTTCTAACCCTATTTAGATTAGTTTTTGATAGTCTTTGTTGATGACATTTTGATCTACTCCAAGTCTGAAGAGGAGTACAAAGGTCACTTGAGGATCGTTCTCCAGACCTTGAGAGATCATCAATTGTATGCCAAGTTCAGCAAGGGTGAATTTTGGCTGACAGAGTTAAAATTTTTGGGACACGTGGTGTCTGGTTCGGGTTTCGTAGTGACACAGAGAAGGTTGAGACAGTTATGAGTTGGGAGAGACCTAAGTTAATCTTTTGAGATAGACAATTTTTTAGGATTTGTAGGATATTATTGGAGGTTCATTGAGGACTTCTCACAATTCATTACACCTATGACTAGGTTAACCAAGAAAGAGGTCAAATTTCAATGGGATACTCATGTGAGAGAGCATTCCAGGAGTTGAAGAGAAGGCTTACTTCAGCTCCTATTCTTGTAGTGCTAGAAAGGGGACAAATGTATACAGTGTATTGTGATTCCTCGAATGAGGGACTAGGTTGTGTATTGATGAAGTTCAGGAGGGTGGTAGCTTATGGTTCACGATACCTTAAGGACTAAACGAAAAAATACCCTACACAAGACATTGATCTAGCGGCTATTATCTTACCTTGAAGGCATGGTGCCACTATCTGTGCGGAGAGTAGTTTTAGGTGTTTTTGGACCACAAGAGTATGAAATACATCTTCACTTAGCGAGACCTCAACATGAGGCAGCATAAGTAGATAAAGTACTTGGAGGATTATGACTTCATTTTGCACTACCATCCTGGTAAGGCAAACATGGTGGTTGATGCACTCATTCGGAAGTCACGGGGAGTCTTAGCTAGTATAGCTTCCTGAGAGTGGCAGATGCTCAAAAGTGTGGGATAGTTTAGGCTACACTACATGGATTAGACTTAAGGAATTTTAGGAAGTCTGGTGGCTATGGCTTCCTTATTGAGTAGGGTGATCAAGTTCTAGGGGAAAAACACAGAGATGTTGTCCATTAGGGACTGGGTATAGGTGATGAGGGTTGGGTTATTCATGCTGATGGTAGTCTTCGATTCAGGGGAAGGGTTTTGGTTCTCTCGTCTATAGATCTAAGAGAGGAGATCCTTAGGGAGTTTCATTGCTCCTATTTTTTTGTGCATCTTGGTGGCACGAAGATGTACCATGATCTTCGTCATTAGTATTACAAGAGCGGGATGACGAGACACATTGGAGACTTTGTCAGTAGATGTCTCATGTGTCAATAGGTCAAGGCTAAGCACCCTTGTGGGAATAAGCTCGTTCTCCTTATTTGTAACAACCGTGAGTTTCGATTTCTTGGGTACTACTTGCGTGGGGTTAACCCACTTACTATTGATAATTGGAAAAATAATGCCCACTTCAAGTAGCTTAAGTACCTCATACCTCACCACATATTTCATAATGGGATTAAATTTCCGTTGTGGTTGTCAGGATGGTTTTGCATCTTCCTAAAGATAGATGCGGTGTGTGCAAATGAGGGGACTTATCCCCTTAATGTTGGCAATTGTCCAATCAATTGCTCTCTTGTGTCTCCTTAACACTTTCAAGAGATCTTCTTCTCGCCTCACTTCTAAAGTTGAGCTTATGACCACCGGGATGGTTTTGTCATCCCCAAGATATGCATACTTAATATTTGATTGTAATGGCTTCAGCTCCAAATGGAATTTTGTACAGTCGAAGGGAATATCTTCTCATCTAGATGTGGAAGTTTCTCAAATGTAGGGGTCCATTTCTCCAACCCTTTCAAGCTCTCCGGCTCATCTTGCTCATCAACCTCTTCCTCCCCCATTTTCAACATGCCCAACAGCTCCAATTGATCCTCCACCAATGTGTTGATCCTATTTACTTCATGCACTTCCTCATCATCCCCTAGTTGTTTGCTCAAATTGAATACATTGAAGTCCATAGTCATTTTCCCAAAAGTAGCTTCATCAGACCATTCCTACAATTAATAACAGCATTAGAAGTAGCAAGAAACGGTCTACCTAATATGACGGGAATTTGTGAAACAGGGTTAGCAACAGGGTGAGTTTCAAGCACAATAAAATTGACAGGGAAATAAAAATTATCCACTTGCACCAAGACATCCTCCACTACGGCCCTCGGTGTTCAAATACTTTTTTCTAGCAATTGAAGGGTGATTGAAGTGGGCTTCAACTCTTCAAGTTAGAGTTGTTGGTACACCGAGTAAGGTAGAAGGTTGAAACTTACCCCTAAATCAAGAACAACTTGCTCCACCCGGCATTTCCCTATTGTGATGGCAATAGTAGGGCAGTTGGGGTCCTTGAATTTTGGTTGGGTGTTCGTCCTCAAGATTGAGCTCACTTGCTCGGTGAGGAATGCCTTCTTATGAACATTCAGTTTCCTCTTCACTATGCACAAGTCCTTTATGATCTTGGCACATGATGGGATTTGCTTTATGGCATCGAGGAGTGGAATGTTGATTTTAACCTGCTTGAACATTTCAATTATATCATAATAGTTGGCCACCTTCATGGGTGGCTTCAAATGATTGGGAAAGGGAGTAGGGATGGGGGATGCATGCACACTTTCATCACCCAATTTTTTCTTCTCACTCATCTCACCCCCTTCGGTGTCACCCTTAGTCTCTTTCTGTATTAGCAATGTCGCCTTGCGTGATACTTTTGACACAATGGTCTTATCAAATTGTTTGCAACTTCAAAGGGTGGTGACCGCCTTGAGTTGCTCTCCTTTATGGGCTCCGATAACTTAATGACATATTGACCTCTAGAGTTTTCTTAGGGTTGAGCGGGGAATTTCCCTTGCTCTTGTTGTGATGTCCCCATGGAAATTATCAACTTCGTGAGTTGAGTCCTAATGTCATTAAAAGCTATGGCATTTGATTGTTGATGGCGGTTTGGCTTTGGATGAAGTTATAAACCACTTCCTCCAAATTCCTCTTATGGGGAGGTTGGTAGGTGGAAGGATTGGATGATCCTTAGGAAACATTTTGTGGAGGTGGGTTTTGAGAATACCCTTGCGGATTGGACCAGCCTTGGTATTGACTTTGTTTAGGAGGCATGAGAGGTGAATATGCATTAGAACCATGATAAGTGGGATTCTAATTTCTCTAACTAAAGTTCAGGTAATTACTCCAACCCGAATTGTAAGTGTTTGAGTGCAGGGAGAATGATTGCCTCGTTTGGTTAAAGGCATTTACTTGCTCAGGGTACATTTCCTTAAGCACCAGAATGTTAGGGCACTCCGATATGGAATGCTCCACACTCTCACAAATTAAGCAAGATTTCTCGGTCTTTGAAATATTAAACACCTCATGTCTCCTATTGACATCAAGACTCTCAACTTTTTGGGACAATTTGGAAATTTTGGAAAGCAAGTCTTCTCGATCCCTCAAATCATACATTCCCTTCATGTGGTTGATTACTACCTAGAGACGACCTCGGTACATCGGTGGGATCCGTATCCTAAGATTGTGTATTTTTTGCCAATGTATCAAAGTATTCTAGGGCCTCATCAGGGTCTTTGTTAAAAAAACTCCCCATTACACATCATATCGATGAATTGTCGATGGCCCGGTGTGATTCTTTCATAGAAAAAACTTGCCAATTGCCATGGTTCAAAGCCATGGTGTGGAATGGATTGTAGTAATTCCTTGCAGTGATCCCAAAATTGGTAGAATTGCTTATTGGACTTCTCTGAAAAGTTTTGAATTTGCTTTTTAAGAATGGTGGTTTTAGGTACTAGAAAAAATTTGTTTAAAAACTCGGAGAGCATTTGAGTCCACGAGGTTATGGATCGAGGCTTCAAGGAATTCAACCATGTTTTTGCCTTATCTTTCAAGGAAAAGGGGAATAATTTCATTCTAGCAAAGTCTTCCATGCCATGATTAGTGAGGAAGGTTGCAACTATTTCCTCAAATTCCGTTATGTGCAAGTAAGGATTTTCCCTTTCAACTCCATGGAATGTAGGAAGTAGTTGCAAAATTCCTGGCTTAATTAGGAAGGCATGAGTTTGGACCGGTAAGAGAATGCATGAGGGGGTAGTGCTTCTTGTGGGTTGAAGGTAATCCCTCATTGACCTCATCGGAGGATCAATTTGGATGTTGTTCCCTTCATTCACATGAGGGGGGAATTGCATTCGAGGATTAGACATTCTAGCATCTTGCACTCCCCCACCCCTTTGAACGTTCAGATTGGCACCTACATTCTCAAAATTATTGACTTAATCCGAAATGTGTACACCCAAGTGCAGGCGGTCAAGTTGTAAAAATAATCCGGTTAAGTCCGGAGTCGAATCCACAGGAAACTATGATTGGTGTTTTGAAATAAGCAATAATATAGACCAAGTGACTGGAAATTTTGAGAGTTTGGAGTGGTGAGATTTCTTGAATAGAATAGAAGATTCTTTTCACGAGTTTGCTAGATAAAATATAAGATAAATTTAAATGTAAAACAATCACCCTTTAGCTTGAGGATCAGAACATGTGGTTAATCATCCGGTTTATTATACTTGTGTTTTATAACTCAATTAACTCCCGTGTCAACAACAAGTTAATCGAAAGATAAAGATGGACTATGAGAATTAAGCACATAATTTCGATGCCTTTCTAGAAGTGGACAAGAATTGCCTGTGCCAAGATTTTACCCGCCCACAAACGAGCAAGCGTTTCTACAAGGCATCCAACCATGACATTAATGTTCCATTCTTTAGATAAAGCATGTTAATAGTGAAGATTGAAATGTACCATGCAGATATCGACTAGGTACTTGCCTTGAACCAACAGGTTTTTCCATTCAAGAGTCATCCGTGGCATAGAAAGAACCCATGGTTAGACAAGGTACCTTAGCTTTGCTAGATACATTCAACCATTCAATGAACAAGTGAAATAACATTAAAACATAAATGGATTACACAAATATAACTCTCGAATAATTTCCACATATTCATCTCCTCTTACTTAAGAGTGAATGAGGAACTACTCATTCTTCATGGCTTGGATAAAGTTAGAAAAGTGAGTGATGTTTATCCCTCCAAGTAGAGAACTTACAAAGTAAAGTACAATAAACAAGGAGCCAATCTTCAACAAAGAATAAGTGAATCACGTTCCACTCTTCACGGCTTTAGTAAATCTCTAGAAAAGTGGAAGAGTATCACTCCTCTAAGGAAGAAGGAAGCTCAAGCAATGGAAGTGAAATAAGGTAGAAGAAAGCTAGTTACTTTTGGAGGGTTTCCACTACAACCAAAAGATGAGCTATCTCTCTTGATACTTGTAAATAAAATCAAGTACAATTACAAGGGGAGTCTAAGCCTCCATCATGGTTGTCACAACATGAATTGAAAGACTTAGCACAAGTAAATAAAAGACTTCAACTACAAGGGGAGTTTAAGCCTCCATCATGGTTGATACAAATGCAAATGAAAACACAAACAAGAAATGTTCAAGAACTAGCTCTCTACCCTACTTTTCAAGAGAAAATGATTATCTCCTTTTTTTCCCACTTGAAGCTCCCACAATGGGGCTACTTATAGGCAAGGAAGAGGAGGGGTGAAGGAATAGTATTTTCCGCCCAAGTCCAAGTGAAAAGCCAACAACTCTGCAGCCAATCAGTGAGGGACGTTCAAACGTGATCTGTCGTTCGAAAGTTGTGTCTGTTTTTGCTTTAAGGGCGTTCAAACGGCAGATGGGTTCTGAACTCCCTATTCACGTGGCATGTGGTCTCTATGATGGTTACTTCCATACGTCTTAAACAACTCTGGCCCTGCACTCAGCAACTTGGTCCTCAGTAACTCATGACAATGTTCAAATGTGGAGTGGCGTTCGAACTTTGTACTCAAGTACTTCTGTGGTTCTGCTTTCTTTTCTGCAACATTCCAGCCGGTGTCAGTAGTCTAGTCTTCTCAGGTTTCCAAAGCACATTCAAACGTGAGTGGGCGTTTGAACATGGTACTCAAGTACCTCAACATTTTCCCTTTTTGACTGCACACATCATGTCTCGGCAACCTAGTCCTCAATCACTTCAGGGGAATGTTCAAACGTTGATCCATGTTCGAACGTTCTTGCTTTGTGCCAAGCTATTCCAATTTTGCCCCTTTATCCACTGGTGGTACATCCAAGTGTGATATTTGTTGTCCTTGAGCTCTTATTTACTTTAGGACCTGAAATGTCATTACTTAAACTCCATCAAAGCACAATTAGTCCCAAAAAGACATAGAAAAGTGCTAACTTTAAGCACTAATCACACCCCCCCAACCTAAATATTGCTAGTCTCTAGTAATACAACAACATTGTAATGTAAATCTATTTCTAATGTCTTTTTCGTAGGACATCCGGTTGCATTTAGCATATGCAACAAGCCATTGAACCACTAGGTTTACCCTAATGGACGAGTGTTGTCTCGTGAGGGTTTTCAATGAAGCTACCCACAAACTTTGGTCGAACAAATATGTATTTGAGGTTGCTAGTTGAAATAAGTTTGATTTGTGGTCATTGAGACACCCAACCCTCAATTTTGACTTACATCCTGCATGCTCCTCTTTCATAGGTATTTATTCTATGCAAAATTTAACATTTGTCACATTGGCATTTGGGATTCCTTGAGTAGTGGGAATGATCATTCTAGAAACAAGAATTGCTATATAACAAACATTCCACTTTACCACCTCCCATGGATAGCTTTGATTTCACCAACCTCTCTTAGAATGCTCTCAGCAAAAGTTCGCTCTGATTATAGTGACTTGTTTCTCACAGGGCATGTAATCAGAAGATGGCCAGTCGAAAAATCACATGCGCAATTAGTAAAGGAGTGAAGTTTAAGGAAACAAACTAATCATACATTGGCATAATCTCATGGAGGAAAATTGACGCAGATAAAGAAATGTTATTTACCATATCCCGCGTGTAGTTGACGACCTACACATGCATCAGACTTGAGATCAATTAGGGCTTTTTGTAGGTTGTAATGTGGCCAGAGGTCAGTGGCTAACGAAATGACGTTAGAGGTATTCAAAAAGTTATCTTTTCCTTATGTATTGTAGCACGTTTCTTTCTTACTTTTCGGTCTTTTTCCAAGAACTTGTATTTCTTTCTTTCATTTTTCTCATTTTTCACTTTCTTGGCAATTCCCTGTTTGTCTTATCACTTTTCCTTTTCGGTTGTTTCCACCGATTTTTCTTTCATTGAACAGTAGCCACCATTGTCTTTTCTCTTTCTCATACTTTTTTGTATCATATTGATTTATAAGAGGGTGTAAGAAAATTAGATAGCAAGGTATGTCAAGTATATTTTCTTGTGGCTTGGTTATCGTATGGGTTTTTCCAAAAAGAACTCATTTATTGAAGGCTCAAGCATGGCTGACTAGGGATATACTTTGTGAAAGAAATGTCTAAGGCTCAAAGTCAAATCAAAGATGGCCTAAGATCCTTTCTCAAGTATGTGCACATGTATGTGTCGTATGCGAGGTTCCTTGTGGGATATGTAAATAGATCACTTTAGTTGCTTCAATCAAAGCAAAGTTAATGAGATTATTGAAAAAAATGAAAGTGAAAGAGCTTACTTTGAGTGTTTGTGGACATCCTCTCAAAAAGCATCGCAAAGCTCAAAACTTACCCTAGTATTCTTTGTCATCTCCACTGGTTATGTCGGGTGTTTCAAGGAATGTTGGCTATATAGAGATTCCATTTTCGAGTCTGATCATCTGGTACCTTAAGAATGACAAATAAGAAATGTGATTTCAAGTCTTGGTTGCTAAGTTGAGGTGTCAAACCGATCATATGCTTTAGTTATTTTAACAAGCAACTTTCGAATGCACATTTGTTTCATTTATTATCAAGAATTACCATAGTGCTAATTCTAAATATGCATTTAAACAAATAAAAGTGATGAACAGAATCATTCATTCCATAGAATATGATGTTTACAGTAATACCAATGATTCAATCCATCCATACAAAAAGTGACCAAAACATAAATTTCAAATATCACAAACATCTATAAAACAACCATCCACAAGAACACCCAAAGAACAATCATATCTAAGAAGAAATAAACAAACACCCAACTCCACTCAAGAACAGAAATAACCCTCTCAATCTCCTCCGTCTCCATCATCTCCACAAACTCCACTAGCTCCACTAGCTCCACCAGCTCCACCCCTCAAAAGACTTGAGGATCTTATCTTGCTTAGCTTCAATGTCAAGCATGATGTCTTATAAGGAACGCCAAGTGGTCGTCCTGGGGCCTGCCTCATGCTGTTCTCCCTCTGTCTCCATTTCTCTATCCTCTTCAGCATCAAGCTCCTCTTGCACTTCATCAACTCCTTGGGGAGGGGCACTACTTGTCTTGCAGCAGGGGCACCACTATGGCCTTGGCTTTTCTGGAAAGAGGCCTTGTTTAGTAGCCCCATCGGCTTTTGAATTTCCATTTTGGGCCTCACTCTGACCCCTTGGTTTTTGCATATCTCAGTCACCAAGGTGCCAAATGGGAGTGATTTCGCTTCACATCACAACCCTTCTTCATTTTCATTCAAGGTGAGAGAGGGGAGGTCTATGTTATGGCTCTTCCCAAGTGTATAAAGCAACCGGGCCATGTCGGGTAGAATTTCATTTTTCTGTCTTATTGGAGCAAAGTTTGACACCGTAATCAAGTTTAACATTTTGTATTTGTCAATCAATTCCCCTTGGCAAAAAAATCTTCGTCCTGGCCAAGAAAAGTTAGTTATCCCTGTCAACTCCTTCCCACTGTATTCATCGCCACATTCTTCCTCAGGGGATAGGTAGGATTTAGGACTCGAGGTACTTCCTGCCTTCTCTCCCAACTGTAGTCCTCATGGACATCCATATGGACTCCCCTCACATAGCTCTTTAATGCCCCATTGATTATTTCAGCATTGGAGTAAAACTCCCGCACCAAATCACGGCCTCCCTGCCGTTTTGCAAATACAAAGCCCAACCTCTCTTCTCCATCTCCGCCATTATACCAATTCAGCAAAATCAGTCAAAACCACATCCCTTTCACAAACCACAGGATGATTTTGATAGAAATTATCATACCTGTTAGCCTTGAGTACAGTAGGAAAGCGGGTCTTTTCATATCTCCGCGTGAAGGGTGGCCGCCCTTCTCTCACTTCGACCACCTCCTCTACGAAGTTGGGTTCTTGGTTGATTGGGTTACGCCTGGCATGGAGCTTGACTCTAGGCATTGTGTTTTTCAATTTTGAGCTTGTGAGGGCCTGGAACTTTTGAATTTCTTGGTGAAAAGAGGAGTTTTGATGTGGGAATGGTTTTGGGAAGGTCGATTTCAAGTGGAAATGGGGAATGGAGGATATTTTGAGGACTAGGTACTGAAAAGGGGTTCTAGGGTTTAGGGAGTTTTGGAATGAGGAAGACGATCTTCGAATGATCGACTAAGAAGGATCGTTCGAATGTTACTAACGTTCGAACGTATATAGAAGAATTTTTAAAATATCATTTGAACGTGGATGTCGTTCAAACGTGGTGAGCTCCCATTACTTTTGAGATCTGTCAGAGACCAAAGTACTGTAAGCTCCTATCATTCGAACATGCTATTGGCATTCGAACGTTAATCTTGTTCGAACGTGTTATTGGCGTTCGAACGAACTGAGCTCCCAGTACTTTTCGTTTCCATCAAAGACTTCATCAGAAGCTGAGTAATGTAAGCAAGCGACGTTCGAACGTCACTTGGCGTTCGAACGTTGAATCAAACTCAAAATTTTTTTTTGCATTACACTATACAATAAAAGAGGACAAAACACACAAGTTTGAACCAAAAATTCATAGCGTCTCAGGATAAGTCCCTACCCACGCTTCAGGTTGGTATTCTGGGACACTCCTTACTTGGCCCATATTTTCATTTCAGTTAAAAGAGTTTGTACAAAACAAAAAGGATTTTTACTTTTTTTTACAAAAAATTAGAGCCTTGGCTTTCATCCCAACTACTCTAATTCGAGTCTCCCTCCTATCTGTGTAGTGCGGACAACTAGTGACTCTCCCAATTTCCTTTCTTACAAACCGATTAAGCATAGTACCAAAATAGCATGGCGTCTCAAGGTAACTCTTACTCAGCCCATTCATTATCCAGTCTAATCGATCGAGTGAATGACAAGAAATCGGTTTAGAACACTGGTTATACCTTTTCTCGTGAAAGACTGCCACATTGTTTATAGGCACCAAGTCTCTTGGCACGACGACGTTTAGCAAAAGTGCTTCTGCCACATAAGGTTTTCTTTTGCTTTTCTCGGATCTTAGTCTTTCTCACCAGTCTTGCTTTTCTCATGATTACAATATGCACATCAGAAGGAAAAGTGCACAAAACTCCTCGACTAAACCAAAAAAGTTTAACATCCATGATTTCTATGCTTTAAGACTCACTATCTGGTTCTTTAACATCTGTCAGTCACAAAGACGATTTAAGTTGACTCACAAACATAACCATCAATTTATACAAAATACAAAACAAGGTACATAATTTGATCAGAAACATCAACAACAACAACAAAAAAAAAATTGTATGGGTATATATGAAATTTTCTACGAGCACATATGAACTGTAGTTCTCACCTCCCAACCTAAATTGAACATTGTCCCCAATGCTTCGAATTTACCGATATGTTGAGCTGTGAAGATGAGGTTGAACGGTAGAGATCTTGTTCATCTGCCGAAACCTACAAGCAAAATACATAAATCAAACATCTTGTTGCAGATCTGGATTTCCGCTAGGATGAAAACCTTGATTTTGAGTGCAGACAGAAGAACAAGAGTCATGTACAAATAGTGTAAACACATGCAGATCATAAGACAAAAGACTGGGTCTTCGGGTAGCATGGTCATGGTGTTGTTGGGAGATGGGTCGTGGTTCCAGAAGATCGTGAACAGCGAAGAAGAATAAGCAAAAGAAGAAGAAAAAAGGAAAAAGAGGAAGGGCGGTGGGGAAGAAAAAAGAAAAGGGGAAAGATGACTTATAAAGGTGCGCCTGTGGGTCGAGTGTAATCGGTTTTTTCCTGACCCACCCCTTTTTTTTGTCGGCAGGCTCTTTTCTTGAAGCAATGTTCTGGATCCATTAAAAGAATGGTCTCCACATTTTTGACAAAGTTTTCTAAAAATGGTTTTAATCGCTGACCACTAACAGTAAAGATATTACCGTTCGATAGATTTTCCACTTCTACTGCTCTGTGTTCAAACACCTTTTTGACAATATAAGGCATTGTGCATCTTGATCTCAACTTACCAGGAAAGAGGTAGAGTCCTGAATTAAACAACAAGACTTTTTGAAAAGGTTCAAAAGACTTCCGCATAATGTTCTTGTCATGAAAAATTTTCATCTGGTTTTAGCAATCTTAGCGTTTTCATATGCTTCATTTCTCAATTCCTCCAATTTGTTAATCTGAAGTTTTCTTGAAAGTCCAGCCTTATCTAGGTCAAATTTCATTGCTTTAATGACTCAGTATGCCCTATGCTCCAATTCCACAGGTAGGTGACACGACTTTTCATAGACTAATCGATAAGGAGACATGCCCAAAATTATTTTAAATGCAGTGTGATATGCCCAGAGTGCATCAGTTAGTCTTGACGACCAATCTTTGCGGTCTAGATTTACCATTTTTTCCAAAATTAATTTGATCTCCCGATTAGCTAATTCAACATGTCCACTAGTTTGTGGATGATAAGGGGTTGCAATTTTATGGAAAATTAAATATTTTTTCATCAGATTCCAAAAAGGGTGATTGTAAAAATGAGCCCCCTATCACTTATGATTGATTTAGGAACTCCAAACTGGGACAAAATATTTTCTTTAAGAAATTTGATCACCGTTTGATGATCATTATTTTGGCATGGAATTGCTTCAACCCATTCGGATACATAGTCTACGGCCACTAAAATGTATAGATAGCCAAAGGAAGGGGGAATGATTCCATAAAATCAATACCCCAACAGTCAAAAATTTCAATCACAAGAATCGGGTTCAAGGGCATCATGTTTATTTTTGAAATGCTTCCCAACCTTTGGCATCTATTGCAAATTAAACAAAAGGCATGGACATCTTTGAAAAGTGTGGGCCAGTAAAATCCACACTGCAAAATTTTCGCAGTGGTTTTTCTTGAGAAGAAGTGACCACCACATGCTTTAGAATGACAAAAGGTTATTACCTGTCTATTTTCCTGAGCGGGGATGCAACATCTTATGATTTGATTCTTACAGTACTTAAATACGTACGGATCTTTCCAAAAGAAGTTATGAACCTCCTTCAAAAAATTTTTTTGTCCGTGGGGGTAAAGGATGGAGGGAGTGTTACAGTACCAAGAAAATTAGTAATATCAGCATACCATGAGGTCTCATCAATTATGAATAGTTGTTCATCGGGAAATTTTTCATTGATTGGTAGTTCATCCTTGTGAAATTCATAAGTTAACCTGAACAGATGGCCTGCCACCACATTCTTAACACCTTTTTTGTCCTTAATGACCAGGTCAAACTCTTGAAGTAAGAGTATCCATCTTAAGAGCCTAGGCTTAGCATCCTTATTTGTGAGCAAGAATTTTAATGTTGCATGGTCAGTGAACACAGTAACAGAAGAACCAACAAGGTAAGGATGAAATTTTTCCAAAGCAAACACTACTACAAGTAAATTTTTTTTAGTTGTTGAATAATTCATTTGAGTATCATTTAAAGTTTTACTTGCATAGTAAATGACATGTGGTTTCTTATCTTTTCTTTGTCCCAATACAACACCTACATCATAATCACTTGCATCACACATTATTTCAAAGGGTAGAGTCCTGTCAGTGGGTTGCATTATTGGGGCAAAAATTAACATGTCTTTAAGCTTGTCAAAAGCTTTTTTGGCATGTTTCACTCCAATCAAAGATTACGTCTTGAATCATGAGATGACACATGGGTTTTGCTATGATACCGAAATCTTTTATGAATCTCCTGTAAAATCCTGTGTCCCAGAAATGATCGGACATCCTTCACAGTCTTGAGAGCAGACAAGTTCCCAATCAGATCTATTTTGGCCCTGTCAACTTTCATGCCCTCAGACGACACAATGTGATCTAAGACAATGCCTTGTGTTGTGATGAAATGACATTTTTCCCAATTAAGCACCAGATTGGTCTTTTTACACCTCATTAATACCTTTTCTAGGTTGGCTAGACACAAATCAAACGAGTCACCATAGACAGAGAAGTCATCCATGAATACTTCCAAAAAAATTTTGACCATGTCACTGAACAGACTCAACATGCATCTTTGGAATGTTACAGGAGTATTACAAAGTCTGAACGCCATCCTTTTGAATGCAAACGTGTCAAAAGGGCACATGAATGTGATTTTTTCCTGATCATTGAGTACTATCTCAATTTGATTGTACCCTGAATAGCCATCCAGAAACAGTAAAATTCATAGCCTGCAATTCTCTCTAGAACCTGGTCCAGAAAAGGAAGAGGAAAATAATCTTTTCTAGTCACCAAATTGAGCTTTCGATAGTCAATACACATCCGTCATCCTATGACGACTGTAGTTGGTACTAGTTCATTGGCTTCATTTTTGACCATTGTGACCCCAGACTTTTTGGGCACAACTTGGGTGGGGCTAACCCATTTACTATCGAAGATGAGAAATATTATCCCTGCATCTAAGAGTTTAAGCACTTCTATTTTCACAACTTCCTTCATGTGAGGGTTCAGTCGTCGCTGCATTTGATGAGAGGATTTTGAATCCTCTTTCAGGTATATGGCATGATTGCAGATCAATGGGCTTATACCTTTCAAGTTAGCAATGGTCTACCCAATGGTGCTTTTGTGGTTTTTAAGAACTTAATCAATTTAGACTCTTACAAGTCTGTAAGCTTAGATGAAATTACCACGAGGTACGACTCGTCCTCTCCTAGAAATGCATATTTGTGGTCAAATGGGAAAGGTTTTAATTTAGGCTTTGGTGGCTTGACATTGGATGAGAGTGGCTTTGTGCTACTTGGCAAAAGTTCCTCGAATTTGGGGGTCCATGTATCAACAGCATGAGTCGGGCAATTCTTTGGATCATCATCTGTTGTTTCAGATGTGATGGATTCTAAGAAAAAAAGTTTAGTGGAATTTTCACATAATGTGTTATTTAGATTGTCCTGAACCAAAGACTCAATGAAATTTATTTTTCTTTCTTCTTTGTCCTCTCCTGAGTGTTTGGCAACATTGAAAATATTAATCCCAAGAGTCATATTCCCAAAGGTTAATTTCATGACCCCATTCCTACAATTGATTGGTGTATTTGAAGTTGCTAGGAAGGGTTGACCAAGAATAACGGGAATTGGATTCTCTGAATGCTTTGCTGGCTGAGTATCTAGGATGATGAAGTCCATAGTGAATACAAAGTTGTCCACTTGGACAAGTACATCTTCAACAATGCCCCTAGAAATTTTGACAGATTTATCTGCCAACTGAAAGGTGACACTTGTGGGTTTGAGTTCTCTCAGACCTAACTGCTGTTAAACAGAAAATGGGAGCAAATTCGCACTTGCTCCAAGGTCTAATAGTGTTTGTTCGATTATGAAATTTCTAATGACACACGACACAGTCGGACACCCTGGATCTTTGTATTTTGGAGGGGTTTGTGTTGAAGTAAGACACTAGCATGTTCTGTCAAGAAGGCTCTTTTTTGAACATTCTGACTTCTCTTGACTGTGCACAAGTCTTTTAGAAGCTTGGCATAAGATGGAACCTGTTTGATTGTATCCATAAGTGAGATATTGATTTTTACTTGCTTGAAAAGCTCATAAATTTCTGGTTGATTATTCACCTTCTGTGCAGTTTTGAGTTTATGAGGAAAAGGAGCAAAAATAGAACATGAGGGTTCTTCTTTCCTTGATGGCTTTAGTTCTTGTTCAATCATGGGCTCGGGTACCTCTTCTTTCTCATATTTGGACTCAATTGTTTCAGTCTTAATTGGTGGATTGATTGGGATTGACTTAGGTTTTGGCTTTGGAAGTAGCATGTCTTTGATAGTCTTGTCAATCACCTTGTCACTTCTTAGTGTAGTGACAACTTGGGCTTAGGCTTGTGGGGTTTCCATGATTGTGGGATTTATCACCTGAAATTGGCCTTGTGGTGGTTTTGGTTGGGCAGAAAACTTGTTCTTCTCATGTGTGGTCATGGATTGGGTCAACTTTTAAATGTGGCTTTTAAGATCATCAAAAGATTGAGTGGTCTGTATTTTGAAATCAGTAAAAGCCTGAGTGGAACTATGATTGTAGTTCATCTGGCTTTGTATAAACTGATTCAGAGTATCCTTAAGGCTCCTCTTTTGTGGTGGTTGGTATAGTTGATACGTGGGATGTCCTTGAGGTGGTGGGTCTGAACCTTGTTATTGGTTCATAGGAATTGATTGTGTGTTTCTCTAACTGAAGTTTGGGTGGTTCTGCCACCCTGAATTGTATATTTTAGAGTATGGGTTGGAGTAAGGCTTGTTGAAGTTGGAGACATCATTTGTTTGTTCCAACAAAACCTCTTTGAATGCTGGGATGATGGGACACTCCCCAATAGGGTGTCCTGTCAATGCACAGATCCCACACACTTGTTCTATGGTAGAGCTAACATCAACTTAATGAACCTTTTTCATCTCTAAAGTTTCAAGCTTTCGAGACAGGGTAGACATTTTTGCTCTTAGGTCATCGTCATCTCTTAAGACATACTTCCACCCTTGGGAAGTAGATGGTTTGGTTTCAACAATGGTATGGGAGGCTGAGTCCCACATCTGAGAACTGTCAGATATGGTATCAAAAAAATTGAATGCCTCCTCCGGACTTTTGCTCATAAACTCTCCTTGAGCCATCATTTTGACAAACTGACGTAGTTTAGTGGGCAAGGAGTCATAGAAAAATCCTACCAAAGTTCAATTCTCAAAAGCATGGTGTGGATAGTACTAGAGTAGATCTTTGAATCTCTCCCAACTTTGGTACAAGGTTTCTCCTTCTTTGACCGAAATGTTCATGATTTGCCTTTTCAATGCATTCGTGCGGTGTAGAGGAAAAAAATTTCTAAAAAATTTATTTTGTAGTGTCTGCCAGTCAGGTATTGAAAGAGCTTTTAAAGAATTTAGCCATTGTTTAGCTCTATCCTTTAGAAAGAATGAAAAAAAAAATTATGTTGACTAGCTCTGAATTGTCTTGAAACGTTCCACATACTTTTTCAAACTCTTTTATGTGCAGATATGAGTTTTATGTTTTGAGTCCACGGAATTGAGGGAGTAGCTGAATTGTCCCCGTCTTTACAGTAAAGAGGGGTGCATCTTTAGGAAAGATAAAATAAAAGGGGACACTATTTCTTGTGGGATTTAGGTAATCCCTTAGAGTTCGAATTTTAGACACTTCCCCCTCTCTCACAGGAATTTTTCCTCGTCTCTCATCATTTGTCATTTTACTTTCACAAGAGTCTGCTACTGATCTAGGTGAAAGTGGTTCAGGTTGATTCACAAACCCAGAAGATTCTACTGGCAAATTTTGATAGTGACGAGCATTCTCATACATAAAAGTAATTAAAATAACTTTATACACAGTAAAACAAATTTATACACAAAAAGTGAGGTCTTTTTACCTTTTACCGTAAACATTTTTTATGGTTCCCCGGCAAAGGAGCAAAAAACTTGGCTTGATCCGAAATGTGTACACCCAAGTGCAAGTGGTCAAGTTGTAGTAATAATCCGATTAAGTCTGGAGTCGAATCCACAGGGAACTATGATTGGTGTTTTGAAGAAAGTAATAATAGACACCAAGTGACTAGAAAATTTGAGAGTTTGGAGTGCTGAGATTTCTTGAATAAAATAGAAGATTCTTTTCAAGAGTTTTCTAGACAAAATATAAGATAAATTTAAATGTAAAATAGTCACCCTTTAGCTTGAGGATCAGAACATGTGGTTAATCATTCGGTTTATTATACTTGTGTTTTATAACTCAATTAACTCCCGTGTCAACAGCGAGTTAATCGAAAGACAAAGATGGATTGTGAGAATTAAGCACATGATTCCGATGCCTTTATAGAAGTGGACAAGAATTGTCTGTGCCGAGATTTAACCCGTTTACAAACGAGTAAGTGTTTCTATAACGCATCCAACCATGATATTAATGTTCCATTCTTTAGATAAAGCACGATAATAGTGAAGATTGAAATATATCATGCAGATATCGCCTAGGTAATTGCCTTGAACCAACAGGTTTTTCCATTCAAGAGTCATCCGTGACATAGAAAGAACCCATGGTTAGACAAGGTACCTTAGCTTTGCTAGATACATTCAACCATTCAATGAACAAGTGAAATATAAAGCACTAAAGCATAAATGGATTACACAAATATAACTCCCGGATAATTTCTAAATATTCATCTCCTCTTACTAAAGAGTGAATAAGGAACTACTCACTCTTCATGGCTTGGATAAAGCTAGAAAAGTAAGTGATGTTCATCCCTCCAAATAGAGAACTTACAAAGTAAAGTACAATAAATGAGGAGTCGATCTTCACCAAAGAAGAAGTGAATCACGTTCCACCCTTCACGACATTGGTAAAGCTCTGGAAAAGTGGAAGAGTTTCACTCCTCTAAGGAAGAAGGAAGCTCAAGCAATGGAAGTGAAATAAAGTAAAAGAAAGCTAGTTACTTTTGGAGGGTTTCCATCACAACCAAAAGATGAGTTATCTCTCTTGATACTTGTAAATAAAAGCAAGTACAACTACAAAGGGAGTATAAGCCTCCATTGTGGTTGTCACAATATGAATGTAAAGACTTAGCACAAGTAAATAAAAGACTTCAACTACAAGGGGAGTCTAAGCCTCCATCATGGTTGATACAAATGCAAAATGAAAACATAAAAAAGAAATGTACAAGAACTAGTTCTCTACCCTACTTTTCAAGAGAAAAGGATTTTCTCCTTTTTTTTTCCCACTTGAAGCTCCCACAATGGGGCTATTTATAGGCAAGGAAGAGAGGGGTGAAGGAATAGTATTTGCTGCCCATGTCCAAGTGAAAAATCAATAACTCTGTAGCCAATCAGTGAGGGACGTTCGAACGTGATCTGTCGTTCAAACGTTGTGTCTGTTTTTGCTTTAATGGCGTTCGAACGCCAAATAGGGTTTGAACCCCCTACTCAAGTGGCATGTGGTCTCTGTGATAGTTATTTCCATACGTCTTGAACAATTCTGGCCCTGCACTCAGCAACTTGGTCCTCAGTAACTCATGACAACGTTCGAACGTGGAGTGGCGTTCGAACGTTGTACTCAAGTACTTCTGTGGTTTTGCTTTCTTTGCTGTAATACTCCAGTAGGTCTCAGTAGTCTAGTCTTCTCAGGTTTTCAGAGCACGTTTGAACGTAAGTGGGCATTCAAACGTGGTACTCAAGTGCCTCAGCATTTTCCCTTTTTGACTGCAACACATCTTGTCTCAGCAGCATGATCCTCAATCACTTCAAGGGAACGTTTGAATGTTGATCCATGTTCGAATGTTCTTGCTTTGTGCCAAGCTATTCCAATTTTTCCCCTTTATCCACTGGTGTTACATCCAAGTGTGATATTTGTTGTCCTTGAGCTCTTGTTCACTTTAGGACCTAAAATGTCATTACTTAAACTTCATTAAAGCACAATTAGTCCCAAAAAGGCATAGTAAAATGCTAACTTTAAGCACTAATCAATTATCACCCGCATCCTCGAATGGGTCTTGGTTAATGTTCATGTTGGGGCCTAAAAGTTGTCTAACTAATTGATTTTGTTCATCTCGTCCCCGCATACAAAACACTATCTATAAATAAAAAGACAAGTAAACAAAAGTATATGCAAGGAGCAACGTTCCTCAACCCATGATGAAAATCACGAAACTTACCTCCGTTGTTCGAAAATTACTTTCTTAATTCAATGCTTCACCTTCCCCCGCAATGGTGCCAAAAATTCTTGATTTATTTTCGTCGTATGCCCTAATCTTCGCACTTCACCCTCAAATGTGTATATGACTTTTAAGTGTAGATGAATGTCACTCTCCCTCAGAATGATGCAGAAAATAGGGCAAATGTGTGTGTGGACTGAAATGTGTGTGTATACAAAAGTGCTCTCCAAGCATAGAGAGACTTTTGAGGGTCGTGTTTTACTTGGAACTTGTATTCCAAGGTCGCCTCCTCAAGGAAGGAAGGGTATTATGTTGAAGGCGATTTTGGTGAAAAGGGTAAAGTGTAAAAATCTTTGAGTTCGAGTTTTTGGTGAATTTTGATCTTGATGAAAATGAAATGGAAACAAGTGTTGGCTAATCCAAAGAGGTCATTCCAATGGGAAAGCCAAATCAACTCAAGACCTTCCTCCAATGGTGCCTAGATGTTTGATTGATTCGTAGGAAGTGAGAGACTAAAATGGAGGTGAGGATTCAAGCATACCCCGTGACAAGTCTATAGTGTATCAAGAACTCACAATCATGTCCACCCTCAACCTAATCAAACCAAATCATCGTACACTACGAGAAGGAATTAAAAATGATTGATTTAGCATACCCAAGAGGAACTCTCCCTTGGATTAGCCAACTTGAAGCTTAGCTACTCATATTTATTGCAAGAACATAAATAAAGGAAAGAGACATTGTAAAGAAATGAAGTTTGGAGCTTGGATTGATGCAAGAAATCTTAAACTATGAAGAAACACATTCAATACCCATTTCAAAAGCTTGAAATGAAGAAAACATAATACAACAATGGTGAAATCCAAAATGTAGAACTAAAATTGCAATATACTTGTAATAAATGACATTAAAGACATTAAATGCATCGTACAAAAGTCTTATAGGAAACTACAAGTGAAATGGATGAAAGAAATGCAAAAACATAAATTTCTCTCTCTTGAACTTCATCTTTGTCTTTTTGTTTCTCTCTCTATAATGCAATATAATCTGAATAATGGTGAATGGAGCTTGCAAATTCATCCATGGAGGTCCCCTTAGGTGTGTGACAGCCCTCCCATCTATAGGAGACTGAAGTGATGGCTTTGGGCAAGCTAGGATAGCCTACCCAGCAACTTCCAAGCTTCTCCTCTTCTCTCTCCTCCTCATTAATGCATAAGTCGTCAAAGTCCAAGGCTAGGGTTGAGGAGGCATGTCTGTGTGTAAGGAGTGTTAGGGAACAAGTGGGAGACCCAAAGGTGGGACCCCCATATGGTAGATCTTGAGTTACAAAATTTGGCGTTTTTCAGCAAAACCTATTGGTAGGTCGATGGCTAAACCTACCGGTAGGTTTTCCTCCAGTAGCCAAAACCTTCTAGTAGTTTTCCAGTAGAAATCACTCCAATAGCCAAATCTACAGGTAGTTTTATGACAAACTTACCGGTAGGTTTTAACTTATTTTGTTCAATTCTTGGTTCTTTCACCTTCCAAGTCATAATCAAGCCTCTCCCTCAACTCTATTGACCTTAAGCACCATGATAGGAGCCTATCATGCACCCCATTAAGCTCTTTTACCTTCAAACACACCAAAACCTCATTAAAAGCTCAAAACATTGTAATTCCCTTCATTTTCACCACAAAAGAGAGTATAAAAGGGGTGTAAATGCACACATGATATGCAATATTTCGTGCTAATCAAGCTGAGCCACTTGAAAACGGTGTTTTACTTAGAGACAGTGATCTTAGAGTTATGGGACATCTCAGTTCCAGTTATTAGTGGGGCATCCATAGACATTTTTCATTCCTCACTATCCCACCATGGGCTAGGGAAGTCAGTTCTAGTTTCAGGGTACTACACAAGCCCCTACTACTTCACGTGCGAGATGCCGCAATCAAGCTAGATGAGCCAGGGTGTGGACCGAGGCCGAGAACAGGGCTTACAAGCAGGGACTTCAGGGAAACAAGGGCGAGTCTTTGTAATCACATCAAAAACTAAGCGGGGGAATTAGTTAGTGATTTAGGGTACATTTTTGCTCTCTCATTTATGAGCACATGTGTTATTTGATTCAGGTGCATCTCATTCATTCATTGTAGTATCTTGTGTGAAAGATTGGGTCTAGAGGCTGAAATCTTAGAGGACCAATTGCATGTGAGTTAAAGATCTTGGAGATTTAACTCATAGTGGACCTTAGGGTCATGGACATGTCAGAGTTTGATGTTATATTTGGGATGGATTGGTTGACGGTACAACGAGTTGTCATTAATTGTGATCAAAAGAGTGTCACTGCTTATAGACTAAAGGGTGTCTATTTCAAGTTTTAGGGAGAAAAGTACAACGCTTTACCCCAAGTCGTGTATGACTCTCGTTGGCATAGACAATTGATGGGCTGGCTTACAAGCCTTACACTTGAGGACAAGTCGAGACAAGAATTGGGTCTACCTTGGATAGTTTCTGAGTATGCAAATGTTTTTCTAGACTAGATACTGGGATTGCATTCACATCAGGATGTAGACTTCACCATTGAGTTACAACCTGATGCATCCCCTATTTCTATGACACCGTATAGGATGACACCTACAGAGTTACAAGAACTCAAGATCTAGTTACAAGAATTGTTAGACAAGGGTTTTATTAGACCAAGTACCTCATCTTGGGGTGCTCCAGTGCTATTTTCCAAGTAAAAGGACAGGGCCCTTAGGCTATGTATTAACTACCGACAGTTAAATAGTGTCACAATCAAGAACAAGTACCCACTGCTAAGGATCGATGATCTTTTTGATCAACTAAGAGGGGCACATGTCTACTCCAATATAGACTTGCGCACGAGATATCATCAATTAAGTATTAAGGAGACCAATATCCCGAAGATGAAGATTAGGACGCGATATGGGAGTTTTGAGTTTATAGTCATGCCCTTCAGTTTGACAAATGCCCTGGTAACATTCATGGACCTTATGCATCGTGTGTTCCAACCCTATTTAGATCAATTTTTCATAGCCTTTGTTGATGATATTCTGATCTACTCCAAATCTGAGGAGGAGCATGAAGGTCACTTGAGGATCGTTCTCCAGACCTTGAGAGACCATTAGTTATACGCTAAGTTCAGCAAAGGCAAATTTTAGCTGACAGAGTAAAAATTTTTAGGACACGTGGTGTCTGGTTCGGGTGTGTCAGTGAACCCAGAGAAGGTTAAGACAATTATGAGTTGGGAGAGGCCTAAGTTAGTCTTTTAAGATACATATTTTCTTGGGATCTGTAGAATATTATTGGAGGTTCATTGACGACTTCTCACGATTTGTTGCGCCTATGACTAGGTTAACTAGGAAAGAGGTCAAATTTCAGGATACTCATGTGAGAGAGCATTCTAGGAGTTGAAGAGAAGGCTTACTTCAGCTCCTATTCTTATAGTGCTAGAGAGGGGACAAATGTATACAGTGTATTGTGATTCCTCGAAGGAGGGACTAGGTTGTGTATTGATGTAGTCCGGGAGGGTGGTAGCTTATGGTTAACGACAGCTTAAGGACCAAGAGAAAAAATACCCTACACAGGACATTGATCTGGCAGCTATTGTCTTTACCTTGAAGGCATGGTGCCACTATCTGTGCGGAGAGTAGTTTTAGGTGTTTTCAGACCACAAGAGTATGAAATACATCTTCACTTAGCGAGACCTTAACATGCGGCAGCATAAATGGACGAAGTACTTGGAGAATTATGACTTCATTTTGCATTACCATCCTGGTAAGGCAAACATGGTGGTTAGTGCACTCAGCCGGAAGTCACGGGGAGTCTTGACTAGTATAACTTCTTGAGAGTGGTAGATGCTCGAAACTGTGGGATAGTTCAAGCTACATTACAGGGATTAGACTTAAGGTATTTTGGGAAGTCTGGTGGCTATGGCTTCCTTATTGAGCAGGGTGATCGAGTCCTAAGGGTAGAATATAGAGATGTTGTCCACTAGGGACCGGGTACTAGTGACGAGGGTTAGGCTATTCATGTTGATGGTAGTCTTCAATTTAGGGGAAAGTTTATGGTTCCCTCATCTATACATCTGAGAGAGGAGATCTTTAGGGAGTGTCATTGCTCCCGTTTTGCTGTGCATCCTAGTGGCATGAAGATGTACCATGATCTTTGTCATTAGTATTATAAGAGTGGGATAAAGAGACACATCGGACACTTTGTCCATAGATGTCTCACGTGTCAATAGGCAAGGCTGAGCACCAGAGACTAGCAGGGCTGCTCCAATCTTTAGAGGTGGCTGAGTGAAAGTAGAAACACGTCACTATGGATTTTGTGACCCACTTACCCCAGACTTCTCATGTGCATGACTTGGTATGGGTGGTAGTGGACTAGCTTACAAAGTCGGCACACTTTTTGGCTGTGCAGATGACCTTCACACTAGAGGAATTTTGTAAGTTGTATATACGGGAGGTAGTTCGGTTGCAAGAGGTACCTTTATTTATAGTATCAGATCGGGATCCCAGGTTCACGGTTCACTTCTAGGAGAGCTTTTAGCGAGCTTGTAACTGCGATAAGTACAACTTTTCATCCCTAGATAAACTGTCAGTCTGAGAGGACCATCCAAATATTAGAGGACATGTTTTGGGCATGCATCCTTGACCTCAAGGGTAGCTAGGAGGAGCACTTACCCTCAGTAGAGTTCGCCTACTACAATAGTTACCAAGTGAGCATACAGATGGCACCCTATGAGGAACTGTATGGAAGGTCATTTTGTTCTTTGGTTTGTTGTACAGAGGTTGAAGAGGGACCTTCCACGGGTTCGGACTTGATTAGGACACTTCAGATAAGGAGGACTTGATACGAAAGCATCTTCTTACAACACAAAACTAACAAAAGAGCTACGCCGACAAGCAACGGAGACCTCTAGAGTTTGAGGTTGAAGATTACGTCTTCTTGAAGGTTATGCGTAAAAGGGGAATGGTCAGGTTCGGGATGTGATAGAAGTTGTCGCCGAGGTATATTCAGTCATTTGAGGTACTTGAGAGGATTAGTATAATTGCTTACCAGTTGGCATTATCGTCAAATCTATTAGGTGTTAATGCGGTATTTCATGTCTCTATGCTCCAGAAATACACTCCAAATCCTAGACATATGGTGGATTGGGGTGAACTGGTTGTTGATACAGATAGGACCTTCGAGGAGGGATTGATACGTATCATGGAGAGCTGAGATCAGGTCTTGCAAGGCAAGACTGTGAGGCAGGTGAAGGTGCTGTGGCAGCACTATGGTATGGAGGACGCAACATGGGAGAGTGAGGACACTGTCTGTTTCAGTTTGAGGATGAATGTACATTTCTTATAGTCATAGAGTAGTACAAGACTTGTTGCATATGCATTTAGTTATATGTGCATATGTGTGTAATTTTGCAGATGAAATTCCTTTAAAGGGGGAAGAATGTAAAAGTTGAGAAATTTTAAACTTGATTAAAAGGGCAAAATAATAATTAGCCGTCACGGTACGAGTTAAAAATTCAAAATTTTCTAGACTTGGATGAAAAATCAGATCTCACCGTTTGATTCGTATTGTGAAATCTTGCTACTCACTCAATTTTTGTCGAATTCTAAGACAGTTGAATTTTTTACGTTATACGAAGCAATCAGGCATCGCATAACTAAAATAAAAGAGATCAGATTTTATCCACAGGATCGAAAAAATAATTTAAATTTATTTCAATAAAAATACACTAAACCTAACACAGGATGAGATTTAATTGATTTGGGATAAAATTAGACTGAGACATGTGACGCAATGAGGGCCAAGCAATTGACGAGTATAAAAAGGGGAAAAATCATAATTTTCCCCCATTCTTTAGCCATTTCCAATAGAGAGAGAGAGTGTGTGTGTGTGTGTGGGAGAAGAGAAAAGACAAGAGCCCCATTTTCATATTATTTCCTTGATCCACCAAGTTCCAACCGTTGAATCGCTTCGAGCCAAGAGTTAAAGTTGATCTATGCAATGAGAGCTATGCACCCATGCCAAAGAATGTGATTTTCTTCAATATCTCAAAGATGAAAATTTTGGGATAAAGCTTGGAAGATTTTATTTTGAGTTTTTACTACGTGAGCTTACACTACAAGAGGTAGGGTTTCCCTCCTATCTAAGTCTATTTCCAACCTAGGGTTGAGATATGAAATGGTTAGGGTTTTAGAGATGAATTCTCATGTATAGCACACCCCTGGTGTAGCTAGAATATGGAAAATGAATATGAGAATACGTTAAAACCAATTCTTTCATATGAGTTTGATAAAATTGCGTTTTTTGAATTTCATGATATGGATTGTTGGTCATGCTATGTGTTTACATAATTTTGCCTACTAATTGTTTGATAAAATGCTTAGGAATTCAAGTACGTTAATTGGGTTGATATCACATGTGACATGCTTTTGAATGTTTGTCGAAATTGATATGTTCATGATATGCCTTATGATATGATGAAAAGGATATTTTAGATTGCAATTGCACATTATATTGGCATATGCACGGGTAGCATCGCATTCATGGGCATTTGACATGAGTGTGGGTGTGTGTACATACTTTTAATCAAACACTATTTTTGGTGGGTTGATACGTGGGCTCGGGAAGGTTGGACCTACGTTCAACTGCGTTGCATAAATTGCATTGAAAATATGTGTCTAGTATAGTAAGAAGGGATAGATTCCCCCTCAAGGGTAAGGCTCGATTACTTGGTTCACTCATTTGGCAAGCAGTGATATTCCAAAAAAGTGTGCTGTTGTACTTGAAAATCAGAGGTGTGATGCCCTCAAATGTTGTGCCGATTTGGTAGACTGTTGGTGTGTTATCCATAAATTACCTACCCAAAAAGACACAAGATTTTATAAAATGATCATTGGATGTCTAACATCAATAGCGGGGGCTTGAAATGCCCAGATGCATATTCATGGCATGACATGTGTTATGGGAGCCAATAGAGGGCTCAGGATTGCATTACATGCGTGAGTTCCATCTCATGACATGACATAAAATTTGTAGCATTCATCTATGACAAGTATGTGTTTGAATAAATGTTTGATATGATTGACTTGCATATGACATTTCATCTGCATCTGGGTTAGGGAGTGACATCCTTAAGAGATACCCTATTGAGCGTGACTCACCCTTTATGAGAATACATTTTAGGTGTTGAATAGGCTCCATCAGACAACCCTTACTTAGGCCTGTGTTGATGACAGAGCCGGGTTATGGCTCATGAATTACATTTTGTAGTCCCTTGTATATTTTTGTTTTGTCCTTGTATAAATTATGTCAACTAATGAATGCAATGGATGTTGCATGAGTTTATTGGGTTAAAAGTTGAAATTTAGGAAGTTTGAGGAAATTTGGGCACTAGGTAGCGTTACCTCAAAGGTACCTAGCATCCAATAGGCTCAAGTACCAGTACCTAGGATCACAGGTATTGGTACCCCACTAATAGTGGGCTCAAGTACCAGTACCTATACTTATAGGTACTGGTACCATGCTATTGTGGGCCCAGGTGCTGGTACCTGGCTTCTAGAAGGCCTAAGTACCGATACTTCTTACTTGAGGTACTGTTACCTCTTCCCAAAAATTGGATTTTGAATTGCAATACTTCTGAGCCTTCATGTCTTGAGCTCTTTTCCTAGAATGATTTAAATGCTTAAATTTTAATTCCTAGACTTAGGATTTGGACCTTGGAATCGTCTTGTGATTAAGATATACACAGGTTATGTATTGTGTAATGCTCCAGTCCAAATGAGACTCTATCGAATTCTATTTTGTTACAATCTTGGTGAATTGGGTGTAATGCCGTGATATCAGATTATAAGGTATCCACGGGTATTTCGTGGGTTGATGGGTGATTAACGAGTTGAGAAAGGACTCCTGAATTTTGGGGCATTACACTTCTCCCCGTTCATATACTTGTCAGCCTTGGCCAGTAATTTGACCATATTGGCAGCCAAAGCTACCTTCTTGTCAAGGCTATCTATTTGAAGAGTTTCAAGGTTGAAGCAATGGACGTACTTCCTCAGTATCTCATTATGTTTCTACTTGACACTAAGGAGGTAAGATGTCAGCTTCAAATGGCTTCTCGCACCAATGAAATGCAAGACAAACTGTAGGGAGAGCTCTTTAAACAAGTTGATCGTTCTTGGTGACAGCTTGTTGTACCAGGTCAATGTAGAGATTTTGAGGGTGATTGCAAAAGCTCAGCACCATGCAGGATCTTGGTAGCCATACAGTTCTATCAAGTCTTGTAAGTGTTTAGGTGATCGAACGGGTCTTTGGGACCATCGAAGGCATCCATCGTGGGCATTTGGAATTTGGACAAGATAAAAATTTTTTGGCATTTCTTGAGTAAAGGGAAACTCGATTTGTTGTACCAAATCTTCCATTGAAACTGGAATTTTGTTCTTGACGAAGTTCATCTTGTTGCCAAGATTGTCTTGGACCACCTTGATTTTTTCTTCCTAGTAATGGTCCACAGGAGTAGGACGAAATGGGAGCTAGGATGGTTTCTTGCACCTTCGCTAGTGCAACTTTCACTTTCGCCAGTGCAGCTTTCACCTTCGCTAATGTGCAATCGTATGATCGACTTCACTCCTACTCCTCGATAACCTTCACTACACCTTTAAGATTGTTCACCCAATTGTAGGTTAAGAAGTAATAAATTCTAAGGAGTCCAAAACAGTACCACAAGGAATTGGTGAAAGTTGGAACACAATGAAATGAAAATAAAAATTACTTTGGAAGGATTCGAGTGAATTGGATTTAAAGTAAATAGTAAATTTTGAGTAAAACAACAGTTGGGAGATACTAAAGCATCAAGTATCTTCTTTCAACTCCACAAAGTACTTATCCCTTATTCAGTTTTCAATCTCAATTAAGAATTAGCTAAGCAGTAATCGTGATCGGAAGATTTAACAATAATTTTTTGAAAAAAAATTCTAAAATGTAATTGATAAATTATTTGGATAAAAATTAGTATTTGATTGTAGATCATAAGCATTCACTGTGCCCAGAGTCCAATAAATCAAGCTTTCCAACAATTGAGACTCCTTTTTATCACAAATAAGAAATCAATTATTTTTTATAAAACTTTTAATTAGTTAATCCAATCATACAAAACCAGTTATTTAGTTTGTAAGGAATCTCAAGCATTCGATGTACGTGGCACAACAAATCAAAAGATTTAAAGAGCAAAAACTTTACTAAAACATTTAGATTAATTAAGATAAATAATTATGTATTGAATAACAATAATGGATCAAAAAGATAAATATCGTGCTTTATTAAAAAAATCACCCCCACCTTTAGTTTGGGCTTTAGCAATACTTGGACCTAGTAAAATAGAGCAAAAAAATACAAAAAGGCTAAAAGATGGAATACCTAACCAAAAATACAAGACTATTATTTATTGGGAGCTTGGGGGACTTCTAAACCCAAGTACAATCAAATAACCACACGACAGCTAAAAAAAAAAAAAAGAAAGGCACATCTGGACATAAGAAACACGCATGAGGACGTAAGGATGTTTCTGGTACAATTCATCAAGCGCGTCTAAAGGCACATTCCTTCCGTCCAAACTCACTCAAGTCTCTTTCAAGTCTTCCTTTTTCTTCAAGTTCTTAAATTTCAGTGCCTCATACCCATCCAGACGGTAATAACCCGTGTTTGGACGCCATTAACTTTTCGTCCACTCTTTGTTCTTCATTCCCAATGCTCCAAATTCAATCCCGTTTCGCATACTTGCTTCCAAACTTTATTATTTTGGTCTTATTTACCTGCAAATCAACAAACACTATAAAATAGACATCAAATTCAGAAATTATTTCAAGCATATTTACCTTAAAACAAAGTGCAATTAACCAATATATAATCATAATATTTATGCGCTTTTCATAGTTAGTCACACACCCAACCTAGCTATTACCAGTCCCTAGAAATACAAAAATAAAATACAAATCCACTTTCACAACTCTCAGATTGCATTTAGCATTGCAATCGTGAAGATTTTCAATGAAAATACCTACAAACTTCAACATGTTATGGAAAACTTGAGTCACTTATTCATATCATAAAACCAACATCAAAAATTTTATAAATTTTAATTGTCAACCCTAATAAACAACACAAATCAAAGCATAGAACTAATCGTTATATTAAAGTATGTAAACATTATATTCGTGGCCATTTGTGGATTCATTGTAGTATGGATTACGTCTATCACTCCTGCTGCAGTTGTCTGGTCCTTTGAGGCTTGGTTCTACTCCCACCGACTCCAGCACCATCCTCAATAAATTGGGCAAGATGCCCCACCTGGACTAGCTATTTCAAATGTTGTTTTAAAGATCGACAGTTTTCGGTTATATGACCTACATCCCAATGGTAGGAATACCTGAAATTAGGATTCCTCTTCGAAGGATCCCCTATTAGCTTATTGGACCACTTGAAATATGGTTTTCCTTTGATCTGAGTCAATATTTTGTATATCGGATCTTTAAACACTATATTGACCCCTAAGAAAGACGACTTTGAGGGAAATCCTTCTTTTTCTTTCTTCCTTCCTATCTCTCTGTTTGGCTCGGTCTGCTTGTCTCGGCTAAACTGTCTTTTGCCTTAATGGTCTTTCCCCACATCTCTGGATAAGTCGTCATTGACTTTAGGATACTTCTCAATCCTCGCCATTAGTTCCTCCAGGTTCATGGCAAGTCTTCTGGTAAGAGACTGATATAAAGGATTTTCCTTTGGCAATCCAATTTTGAAGGACGACACAACAATTTCAGGGTTACATGCTTCAATTTCATTTATCGTTACCTAGTAATGATGAGTGTACTATCTCAAAGTTTCATTTTTTTGCTTCTTCAGTATAAGCAGAGCCCCGATGTCTTTGGGTTGTTTACTGCTTGTAATGAACCGAGCTGTAAATTGCTCGGCTAACTGGGACAATCCATCAACCGACCCCTTTGGCAAATTGTCGAACCACTTCATGGCCGACTCCCCGAGGCTACTTGGGAAGATGGTGCAGAGCAACAACTCATTCCTTCGATGAATGGTCATAAGCTACCTAAAGTGTCTGATATGGGAGGTTGGATCAGTCTTTCCATCATACAACTTGAAGTTTGGGATGGTGAATTTACTCGGGATTCGCCCTCTTTTGATCCACAAGGTAAAAGGAGATATTTCTAAACCGTCTCCATATTCTTCGGTTGCTCTTTTGGCTAGGTCCCTAGCCGATTTCAGCTCTGGTCTCTTTAATCGGTTGTTGAGCTCTTCAGTGATGAACTGCTTCCAGGAATCTTCTCCAGGACCCGAGGTCTTTTCTATTTGTACTTATCATCCTCAGTATTTTCCCTTCTATCCCATTTTTTCTCGGGACTCTCTTGTTGGCTTTCCTTGTTACGTTTCTCTCTCTTAGTTATTTCTTTCAGTCTGGCTTTTAACTCCTTGTTTTCTTTCATTAGATCCTTTTCCCTGACGTAGGATTTTTTAAACAATTTGTCATGTGTGTCAAGTCGGTCCTACAGGGATTGAACCAACTTTGCCAAGGAATGGTTCTCCCCCTTGGCACGGAGTGATTCACCATGGTCGTTGTTTTGCTGATTCCACTGCCTGGATGGTTTGAAGCTTGCTGAAGACAATTCGTCATCCTCACGGGGTTTGGATGGGTTTTTTTCTACATGTATCCTCATGTCGCTATCGGATGGAAGCGACACTCTATAGTTTGGATCGGAATTTTTCAAGGCAAAACTGACTACAGGTGATTCGATGGCACTTCTCAATCTTGACATTGGCTTTTCGTTTCAATTGATAAGAAACTTTCCACAGACGACGCCAAATGTAAGAGGCAAAAAATGAGAGTACCTCTTACGGGGATGATTAAATGGTGTCTTTTTTGTGAATGAACTTTGAACTCATTCTCCAAGTTTTTTCTTCTTGCAAAAATGAACACATTGCCCAAGATTGAAGTGCTTCGATCGAAGACACTCTGATACTTAAGTTAGTAATGGAATTCAGTAAACAATGGGAAGAAAAAGAGAGTCCAGCGTACCTTTCACCTTGGTTCTTTGTACCTTTTATAGACCCCAGTTCAGTTAGGGTTTCCATAATTCTCGATTCAAGGTGGTACACATTCCTCTAATTAGGGGACTCTGTTTGGAAAGTTGCTAAGATCTCTCCAGCAGTTCCTTCTATCGGGCCTATAATTACGCCAATACGTTTAACTAGAATGCCTGAGTTATAGGTATCTCTTTAGCTCTTCGTTTACTGTTTGAAACAGTTCGGTCATGCTGAAGACCGACCTCTTCACCTTAGTCCTGAGCTCTTTGAATAGCTCAGTTTCAGACTGATGAGTCAATGAGTCATTGTAATAATGTCTTTGTCACGTGATTGGTCTTGTCTTGCTCATGTGAAATCATTTAATGCAAGTGCACGTGCCACATAGGGGACCACCCTTTTTAGAATCCTTCCTCTTTTAGTGCTTTCGTCGATGGTGCTTTAATATTTCATATTGCCACAACTTTAAAAAATAGCTACTGAAAGTGAAATTGCTTGAGATTTGCCTTTTTTTTTTAATCTCAGCTTAGGAAAGTGAAGAAGACTAGGAGTTTTGCAAAACAACATTGATTTGATTGGGCTCAAATAATCTCTCTTTTGATACTTATCGAGTTGTTGTTCAAAGAATGGAGTTCGTGTGGAATTTGAAAGGAATCATATAATTTTAAAAAAATAATAATTTGATTCCTCATATCAAGATCTATTCATGTTTAATATAAACTGAGAAACCTTAGATTTATAGAGAAGATTAAGAGTTTCCTCTTGAAACGTGACTTTAACGATCTTCAAGCATTCTCAAAAATTTTAAATATTCAAATCTGAATTTGATCTTTACCCTGAGTCTCACAAATTTTTGGCTTCTATCGGTATCCACACGAATTGATAAACTTGAATAATCTACCTTAACTATTGATAGACTAGTAGAGAGAGAATAAGGGGTGATTCTTCTTGTGTTAGTAAGAGAGTTGTTATATCATATATCCACCTACTACATAAAGGTTTATAAAGTTTTAAAGACTCTAATCCTAGTTTGGGCAAAGTTGCAATTATCTCGTAATTACATATAATCCCTTTATTAACCATTAATTATAATAAAGTCACTAATTAACTCTTAAATAGGTTTTCAACCCAATGAACTCTTAATTGGTTTTCTCTCCTTTATTCTCTAATTTTCAATCAATTCTATTGTGTGTGACCCTCTAGGTTTAAGCATACCCTATTGTAGGCATTTAATACTAACTACAAGTACCATATCAAATTAGAACTCTTTCTAATTTAACTTGAATTATAACTCTTCTAATTCTCCCTTTATGAAGAACAATTAATATATTTTCAATATTCGGGCTTCTACTAATCATGAGTGATACTTTGCAACATATCATAATCAACTTCTGGATAGCACATACTATATTCAGTCTACAATTACCTTGTAATTCAATCTTTCTATCAAAAAATACCTTAATTGAATAATAAGGGTATGAAATTACTGTCAAATCCCTAACCCAATCTTCTGTATTAAATCTTAGGACTCTGACTCTTAATGATCAATTAGAAACCCTTTTTCTAATTGTCATTCTGCCTTGGCCAAAGACTCGTTGAGTTATATCCTAGTAGATCACACATGACATTCTCTCTTTATTTACTAAGGGTAATAGATTATATGTTGTATACTCATGAACCTTCATACATGTTTAACTATGTTCAATAATAAATATCTAAGTTACATGGTTAGTATATGAATGTGTTGTATAGTTAAAGCATAAAAGTTCATGCATAAGACAACCATGATTGTCTCAAGTCTAAGGATCAATTGCATAACTATAACTTTAGGATTTAACATTAATAGGTATGTAAAACTTTATATGAAAAATCATACGTTAGTCAATTGTCACATTCAGTGTATTTGTTCTCCAACAAATTCTCACATACTTGCTTTAGTGTCCCTACACTAGTGATTTGGACGAGTCACCTCATATCAGATATGAGTAAACATAACATATATTAGTCTATTCAGATTACATAGTGCCCACATAGTAATTCTATGACTAGGAACATTTAAGAATTATGTACTAAGAGGTATAAGTCTCCTCTTCTCAAGTCCTTGAGACAATATTTTCTTAACTTATACTCTATGGACTATATTATGTATACTAAAATGAAATTAGCTAGTAGCATGATAAATAAGCTTGTTCTTTTATTTAATTAAGTAACGAATGTTGCTAATACAACCCAAAACATATCATCTATATGATTGGTCTTAGAGCATACTACTAACATAATTATCTTTCCCCAGGAAATGACATCATCAGTGGTGGTGGGCTGCGTTTCAGAGCTTAAATTACTAAAGGATTCGAAGAGTTCTTAGGCGTAGGAAGTTCTGAGGCTACTATGAAGAGAGTTATGTTAGCTTATTGGGAGGTAGCATCGGAAAAGATGGAGTTTAAATTGACGACAAACTCTTGAGAGATCGTAGAGGGAGAGAAGCATTCACGATTCCAAGTTCTGTCATTGCAACAAAAAACATGTTTAATAACCACGCTTAACGCTTATGTGTTAAAAGCATGATTACTAAATGTGCTTTTCATCTGTTAAGTCCACAATATTTATTTAAAAAAGGGTTGTTATTTAACTCCCAATTCATACTTATTCCTCTATTCTCTATCCCTTACTTCTTTTTTATTTTAGTTTTGTTTAATTAATTTTAAATTGTGTGATTATAGAGAATTTTGTTTTTAAAAAAATATTGTATCATTAATGTTTGATTTTAGTATTGCAAAGTATCAGATAGTTGCTAGTCAGCTTAATATTTAGGGAGAATTACATTTAAACTTTCTAAAATTTGTCATTTAATCACTAAGACTCTTTGATATTTGAAATATTATACACAATTTCCTGAGATTTGTAAACCCGTAACACTTAGACCTGTGCCATCAAATGTCAGTTAGTATAAATTAAACCCAGATCTCCTGAAATTTGTAAGCGTATAATACTTGAACTCCTCAAGTTTAAAATATTACACTTAGACCAAAAATACTCTAATTAAATATTTTATTATAAAAATTTTTAAATTTTATAATCAACATTCCTGTTCTATTATATCATTTATTGAAATAAAATTAAAAATAAAAAATATTTTTTAAAAAAAAATCGTAATTAATATACAATTATACTATTTATTGAAATAAAATTAAAAAATCAAACAAGAGGTTTAAGTCATTTATAATACAACATGAATTTTACAACTAAAATTCATGTTTTATTATGTCATTTATTGAAATAAAATCAAAAATAAAAATTTAATTTTTTCTTATACAATTATACTATCTATTAGAATAAAACTAAAAAATCAAATAAGAGGTCAAACTGTAATGAACAAAATATATTCTAATTTTAATTGAGATAATTAAATTATAATAGATAATATAATAATATACTAATTATATTGTTTTTTAAAAAATTAAAATTTTATTTCAATAAATGTCATAATAAAATATAAATTTTAGTTATAAAATTTAAAATATTTAATATTTTATTATTGTTTAATATATTTTTGATCTAAATATAATTTTTTAAATTTGAACGGCTTAAGCAGAGGTCTTGAAGATTTAAGTCTCAGTGTGATTCACCTAATATTTGGGCAGAAGTGAATGAGCCGGTTTTGTTTTCCGAGTCAGGTTACTCCTATCGTCCGCAGGCGAAGACACCTTTCCGATCCTTTACCTCGACCCATACAAAGAAGAAGAGGAAACGGAAAGGTGGAAAGGAAAGAACATAATCTTGGCCGAATTCATAAGCAGTCGCCTGAGTTTTTCCGATATCTGAACATCAACCGAGGTAACGCCTAAATGCCCGATGGTCCAAAAGCCAGTGGTATATGAACCCAGACCGCAATCTCAATTTTTTAGAGAAAGAGAAAATTGCGACTCAAGCGAAATTATTGTTACTTCAATTGCTCGAAGATTATTATTATTGTATGATACTATGATCTATGTGCATCAATAACTCCAATTGATATCACTGTGTGCATTTTTACCATGTCTTTCTGTTTGCATTTGTGAATAACCCAATGTTTCTGTGCCCCACTTGCATTTCTCAGACGGCAAATAGGATGTTTACGTGGCAGTTTTTATGATTTTGGTTTAACATTTTTTACAGTTGCTGATGAATGCCTAAATGTTTGTATGTGCATATATTTCCATTAGATGTCAATCATTTGGATTGAATAAACGAAATTGGAAGAACACTGGCTCAGAAATGTGTTTTGGAAACTAGAACACACACAAAGGAAGACAGATTGGAGTCTAAATTTTCCGTATGTCTGTAATTTTGGTGCAGATGAACTCTATATTGTATAAATGAGCTGGAATTTTTGTTTATTATCCTTTCTTTTTGTTAGCTGTCAAAGAGAGTTTTTTACATTGTTATAGATTTGGCTTATGAGTTGATATCTGTTATAGTTGTTGACATTGGATGTGTGTATCCATCTTGTGACTCGCATGCAGCTTCAGTAAACACAAAATGGAAGAAGCCCAATTCACAAATGGGCTTGAATACTTACAAACATCTACAAAGGAAGAAGATATTGACTGTGAAATGGAAAAGAATGACAGAAGCCATCATCAATCGCGGGTTTTAGGTTCTCGACGTACGCGGTCTCAGGTGGCTCCTGACTGGACTGTGCAAGAATCACTCATTCTTGTGAATGAGATTAATGCCACCGAAAGAGATTGTCGTAATACACTGTCATCTTTCCAGAAGTGGCAGATAATAGCCGAAAACTGCAAAGCCTTGGAGGTGCATAGGAGTATGAATCAATGTAAGAGGAAGTGGGACTCGCTGCTTGCTGAATACGAAAGAATCAAGCAATTGGAATCGGAGGCTGGGCCTGGGTCATACTGGTCTCTCGATGGTCACAAGAGGAGGGAATTAGGGTTAGCTGATAATTTTGATACTTACTTGTTCAAAGTGATTGATGATAGCATAAAGGGAAAGGAAGGCCGACCGGATACAGACCCAGAAATGGATCCTGAAGCAGAGGCAGACGTGCCAGAAGTCATTGCGGAAACTGGTATGTTTATATCTCTGACTCCATGTGTGGTACCTTTTGAATTTATTCGTTCTTTGTTCTTCCAAAAGTTATTAACTGCAAATATTAATGCCTTTCAATTTTGACGAATGTTGTTTGGCTAACCATGTTGCATATTTATGATCTGAATAAGCTTTATTTTGTGGTTTCTTGTGATTATCAGCTGTGTTTGCCTCAAATTTCTGCTTTAGTATTTTGGCTGGTCTTCCATGGCAATGGTTACTTTCACGAGGTTTTGATATTGCCAATGTAGTCATTCTTCAGACTAAACATAAAAGATAAGGTTTTATGAGAGAGATTTTAGGATTCCTCATTACTATTGACGTGCTACATTTTGGATTGACAAAGGGACAATGTTTTTTCAAGGTTTTAGATGACATCTATTTTTTTTTTCTTTCCTTTTTGTAGTGTGATTTGGAGTATACTATTCAGAGCTTTGGTCAGGGAGGTGGTTTTTTTTGCCTTATAAATTTCTGGGATACGCTTGGTTGCCGGGGTGAACATTGAATATAACACTTCTGTACTTAATAATAAATGCTGCTCAAGCATCATGGAAATTAATCCTTCAATTAAGAGCCTTTGGGGAAACCAAATATAACATTTTGTCACTTTTTTTTTGTCTACCATGCGAAAACCCTAAGAAAGCATTAATTTGCTTGCATAGTGTTAAGCCCAACCATGAAAAACCCCACGTAGCTCCTTGAGATAGAAAAAAAGAAATCCATAATGAAATCAAACGATGCAGGGTATTCGCTCAATCTTCACAGAAACAGTACAAACCAAACCAACGTTTAACTTTTCTTTGATATGGTGTGTACAAGATTCAACGTGCTTGACTCTATCATGCTATATTTGATTATGAGCAATGTTGATCACTGCCTTAGTACCATAGTACAACTTCATTTACTCTTTTGAATCAAAATTATGTTCCTTCAATGAATTAATAATACACTATGAGCCATAGCTTTAAATTTTTATACACTGGACGTAGCATCATCCGATTGCTTCTTATCACATAAGTTCACCAAATTTCTACGTTTATGGGTGTTGTTTCTTAATTGCCCAACATTTCGTACCATGAAACATTGCTAAGTTGTCATATAAACGTCCTTTCAACTTAAGAAGTATATGTGGATCACATAGTATACTAGATGCATGCCTTGACTTAGTCCCCACTTCTTTAGTTTTATGAGTTTTGATGTTTCCAATGGTTGCTTTGATACCAATTGAGGTTGCGTGGACCAATTGTCAATATCAAATCCTACTAAATTTAGAGGGTGGTGAATAATTTTAACGCATAAACAAACACAAACTAAATTTACTTGGCCTAATTCCCAATTTGATCACTTGTGTAGCATGGATCAATCAATGAAACATCAAACCAAACATAAAAAATGCAAATATGTAAAATAAATCAAGCACACAAGATTGCAATAATTTTTACATGGAAAGCCACACATGGGGTAAAAACCATTGTGTTGGATGGATGCGCTGACCACTATGCCAAATTCAGTTGGTTGGGAGTACGACACAACATCTATATTTTCAACCATACACAACAACGCACACGGGTCGGACTGGGTATACCCTCCCTGAGTCTTATACCCTCTTTGGTTCGACCTTGGAAGAGCAGACAGCATGACCTCTAAGATCGCTTGAGCGACCTCAAGGGCAGTCCCCGTTCCTCCTTCGTTTAGCCTTTGTTCATTTTTTTCCTAAGTCATGAAGAGACAACTCTAGCGAAGGCTAGCAAGCATAGGGCAATCTCTATTGATTTTTTAAGTGTAAAATCAAGCAAAAAACTTTTACTCTTGACCACTGAAGGGTGTTCCTCAAAGGGGTTCTGCTAATAACTCAAATTCTATTTTCCAAAACACAAAATGGTTTAGTAAATCTTTTTGTTGAAAAACACTTGGGAGTCATACACAAATTATTCCTAATTCCATTTTAACTCTAATCTTCTTACGTTTATTAAATTAAGGGATCATCTTAATTATCTAGGCCATTACCTTTGTCCAAATCTTGAAGGTGAATTCGGAGTGCAAATAATGTAACTTTGATACTTGATCTCTCCCTGTATGGTTTAAAACAGTCACCATGGGCATGGTTTGGTAAATTCTCAGTGCCAGTTTTAGAATTTGGTTTTCTTCGGTGTCAGACAGACCACTCTGTTTTCAACAGACAAACTAATACAGGGTACATTGTATTGGTTGTTTATGTGGATGATATTGTAGTTATTGGGAATGATTGAGAGAGTATTGCCAAGTTAAAAATCTTCTTGTAGGACTAATTTTATACTAAGGATTTGAAAATTCTTAGATATTTCTTAGGTATCGAAGTTGTCAGATTCAAGCAGGGCATTTGTTTATCTCAGAGAAAATGTGTACTTGACATGCTAGAGGAAGCAGGTTTATTATATGGTAGACCAATTGATATTCTGATGGATCCAATTTAGAAGATGGTGTATTGTTTGAAAATCTAGGTCGGTATCGCTGGTTGATTGGGAAGCTAAGTTATCTTACCATTATTCAGCCGGATATTGTTTATGTAGTTATTGTTGTGAGCCAGTTTATGAGATGTCCTAGAGTACTACACTGGGATGCAGTTATTCGTATCCTCAAATATCTTAAACGTGCTCATGGATTGTATGGACATCTCAGAGTGGAAGGTTTTCAGATGCTGAGTATGCTGGTTCTCTCTTATATCATAAATCAACTACTGGTTACTATACTTTCTTGAGAGATAAAGTTGTTACATGGAAAAGTAAGAAACAAACAATAGTAGCATAGTCCAATATTGAGGCTAAGTATAAAGCAATGATACATACAACAAATGAGCTGACATGGTTACTATACTTCCTTTAGGAGATTGGTTTTCCAGTTCAACTTCCATTACAATTGTTCTGTGATAATCAAGTAGCTCTTCATATTGCTGTCAATCCGGTGTTCCATGAGCAAACTAAACATATTAAAGTTGATTGTTACTTCATTCGAGACAAGGTACTAGCTGGAAATATTGCAACTTCATTTGTGAGATCTGAGAATCAACTTGCAGATATGTTTACCAAGGCATTGAGTCGTACTCGTCTTACAACTAGTTATTCCACACTTGGATTATATTATATATATGCTCCAGTTTGAGGGGGAGTGTTGGCAGTGTTAGTGTCATATTATTTAATATTTATGATGTAATAAGTATATCCTTCTGAGGGTATACTAGTCATTTGTATTCTTACTAGGTTACTATAAATATGAGTTGAGTGTGAGAGGTACACATTAAGTTATTCTCTGCCTCTCTCTTGTATTGGGTTAATTTTTTTCATTCTCTAAACTTAACAATTATGATATTCAAATATTCATTCAAATCAAGTATATAGTGTGCGTGTGCATCAAATCACAATGTATATGAAAAGCAATAAATGACACAATTGATTTATTGATGCAGAAAAAGACAACCTTTTCGGTTCACCGAAACTTAATCCACTACCCTAAAATCAGGTTACAAGTACTAAAGTTTTATACCTACCAATACCATGGTTAAATGTTCTCTTCCTTCAATTAGCCTCTCCACTGAAACTCTGTCTTCAACGTTATATGCAGATTCACTTAGATTCCCCTCGATTCACCTCTGTGAGCATCCTCTAGGCCTCGAGCGATCTTGAACGCACCAACTATCCTTGGAATGCATACACTAATGAGTTTGGTCTTCAACTAATCAAGATCTTTAATACCAAATTGTGAAGTTGGGTAGAATCTCTAGATGGTAACTTTGGGATTAAGGGATCTAAGGTTATGGTGGAAGCTCTTTAGGTTTAAGATATATTTCTCTCTTCAAAAGGCTTGCTGAAGGCTTACCCTAGTTATAGGAAAGACTTTCCTTATTTATAAGTCCGGAATAAAGGTAGTCTTAGTCAACAAGAAAACTCAGATTCGCGAACGACCATTCGATCGGTGGGAGGGCTGTCATAAGGCGGTGGTCTTGGGAATGAAAAATGAATTTCAAACTGACCTAGGAAGAGCAGATTGCTCAAGTGACCATGGGACTGCTCTAGTGGCCTCAAGGGCGGTCCAGCTCCTCCTTCGTTTAGCCTTTGTCTGTCTTTTTCCTAAGTCATGAAAAGAACGTTCTAGCGAGGCTAGAGAGTATAAGACCATCCCTACTGATTTTTTAAGTCTAAAACTAAACAAAAAATTTATCCTCTTGAGCACTAAACGGCGTTGCTCAAGAGGGGTCCGCTAATAGTTCAAACTATGTTTTCAAAACACAAAGCAGTTTAAAAAATCTTTTCACTGAAAAACGCCTAGGAGCCATACACGGATTAGTCTCGATTCTGTTGCAACTCTAATCCTCCTAAGTCTATTAAACCAAGAGATCATCGTAAGTATCTAGGTTACATTTGTCCTAAGCATGAAGGTGCATTCAGAGTACGAATGATGTATCATTGATGCTTGATCTCCTCTTTTCAATGACGCTTTTAGATCTTCAATCATTATAGTATAATGACCATGAAATAGGTTAAGATTTCAATGGGCTTAACGAAATTAGCCAATTATAAACATATAATCTAACAATTAATATTCAAAGTAATATAGTATACATTTCGTCATCCTTAAACTATCAAGAGTATCATGATATGGTCAAATTTCAAGCATTTATCCAATCTTTCTCTTATACCCATTATGACAATAGATAACTAGATAAGGGAAAATCTTTTTGGATTTTTCTTAGTATATATGCAAGTATAAAGTCTGAGAAATTCAAGCGAAAAGAACCTACTATGTAATGCAAGCTCAACTACACTTAGGTATGCATCATGTAACCTAGTCATTCTATAGAGTTCCCACTGGCAAAATTGTGGAGTAATTTGAACATCGAAAATGATATTTGTAAAGACTGAAGGTCAAGTAGATCATCCGTGAGCTTCTTTTTCAACCAAATGCCCTAAAGTCTATATGAAGATGCATGCTTACAAGGAGGGCAATTAGGGTTTTTCTCTAAGTCTTTCAAGCTCTTAATGAGGTGTATTTTCTTCTTGGAGACCTTTCCAAAACATCCTAGGTCTAAGTTTAAATAGGCAAGACATAACATACCTGAGTTTGGAAAGAATTTTATCAAAAAATGGAATCTTTGCGAATCTGATTCATCTTAGTTGTTCTAGTGTGTTGCTTTGCTCGAGTGTGTTTGATCATCCTCAAGCGCCAAGCGACCACAGAGTCCGAGTCAACTATTGGAATGCACCGAATTAGTTTCCTACAACTTCTCTCGAGTCAACATGATTTCGCTCGAGTGTCAATTTCAATTAGCCCTTTTGTTTTTTTGAAATAATTTTTTTTAAAAAAATACTTGACAAAACACTTTTGATCAATAAAAACTTTGGGCCAAGTTCAACTACGATTTAATTAAAGATTGAAACCATAATTAAATAAATCAAGAAGTCCTAATGATTCATTAGGTCTTTAGGTCAACTTTCCAGCCTAATGCACTACTGAAGTCCAACAAAGTGTTCAACAAACTTGTTCATTGTGTATGTGACATGTAATTCAATTGTCTCTCCCCCTATGTATATGTTCTCTTTTGTTCAGTTATCACGTAACATTAGTTTACTCTTACTCCACTTTTTTGTCATGGGATACTGAAGGTTAAGAGAGAGTTTAAATCAGAAAGCCAAACATAATACAATTTATCAACGTGATAACCATAATGCCAATTAATATTCAATAAGATAACATTAAAGCTAAACTCAACCCACTTATAGATATATATACATCAAAATGACACGAGTTTTGAGTGCAGAAAAGAAACAAAAACAACCTAGGTCCTAATACATGGATTGATAATCATAAGCCTAAATGTTTGTGTCACTCAAAATTGTAGAGAATTAAAGATAAACATTCTCCTCAGTGCCTATCTCTTGTGTCTGCTCTAAAGATGTGAACCCTCACTCGAAAGCTGTAAACCTCTTGGTCATACCTCTCTCTCTAGCTCATCCATCCTCCTAATGATTTGGTCTCTCATCTTTGTTAAGATAGTGATATAGTTTGCTAGAGCATCATCCAACAGAGGTGTAGATGGAGGACCCTAAGCCTATGCATCTCCCTAGAATGCTAGTGGGGGTACGCTACCCAAGGATCAAAACTTTATTTTGAAATGGTCGAAACATTCGAAATGCTTCTATTTTAAGGAGACCGAAATGAATTAATGATGGAATTGAAATTCTAGGTACTTTGAAATGTTTTGAGGAGTTTTGTAATGCTTCATTGCATTTGTACAATTATTTCGTAATGTTTCAAAGTATTTCAAGACACTTTTGTATATTTCGACCAATGTTTTAAAAAAATAATTATTAAATTTTTTATTTTTTCATTTTATTTCTGAAATGGATTGAAACGTTTCTGAAACATGTCAAAAAGTTTATGTTTCCTAGGTGACCGAAATAATGCACTGAAATGAAATTTTGATCTTTGACGTCACCTTGATTAAGCATAGGTTCATCATCACCTCTATGGATAGCATAGATCAATCTCGTCCTCTGCTATCCTAAGGTGGAAATATGGCTATAAGGTAAATGCCGTTAGCTACTATCCTATAGACTAATCTAAACAGTGGGATAAGTAACCTAGGATACATCACTAGCCATGCACCCCACTGAGTTCTCTCTTTTCAAATCAAAGGCAACTAAATCAAGTGCATACTGAGGAACATCTGTGGGTGCAATCATCTCTGGTATCATCTCTATGCTCACTCCTCTGACCCATGACTGAAGAATACGAGAGTCCTCAATAATTTGCATGTGCGCACAGAACTCAGCGTCTCTGAGTGGTGCAAAGATACCTAAGCATTGTCTCTCTTCGAAAGTTGCTATGACTCTTGAGCCCAGAAAGACCACAATAAAGAGTGGACACTCAACTCTGATAGACCTCCTCGCAAACATGGTGTATGCTGCAACCTAAGAATCATCACGAAGCTGTGTAGCTGAAGGTACCTCTCGCTGGGTACGGGACCTCTTTATTATCTTTGGGGCCATCGAAATGTTCCTACATGTAGGCTAAAGACTAAGGAATATGCTCTAGGTGGCTAAGGAACAGATTAGGAAAGAAATGAGTGAGGAATGAGGGACTTCTGCTGGAGCGTGCTTTACATAGAAGCGGCCAACCATCAGTTTTCCAATCTCACTTGTGCGCGCACTAGTTATTGTTTCTCTTTAATGGCTGATACACATTCGTTCCATAATGGCTTCTCACTTCCCCAACCTGTGGATCAATCAATTCCAGTCAATGTAATGCATCTAAATTCAAACGAATAATGCTAAAATCTCTAATAATGGAATGCTCTAGCCGGAAATAAAAAATAATAAAAAATCTAACATTCAATGCACAATCCGAATATCATTGAATATGCCAAAAACATGAAGATATGCAATGTCTCAGATCAAATTTGGACTTCATCCTTTTAACTTGAAATTTAAGAATAACTAAGAAATTGTACACTTTCCAAATAATATTTATCAAATCAAAGTCCAAATTATTCGGTCACATTCACATCAGAATCATATATAACAATCAAAGTCCACATGTTAGATAATTTGACCACACTAATCCAGTCTCAAAAGTAAGCCTAGGATAAGGAGTTGACACATTCTACAAAGTTGCTCAATTCATTAAAGAAAGTGAAAGTAAGACCAACTAGTGAGTAGTCGACATTACCTTGACTATTTAACTTTTACCACCCCTTTTCCTTTTTACATCTCTAATTTTGGAACTTTGACGCTTCAGAGTTTGAACAATGGAAGAATCCAGTAGCTATTTATATTTGCCCATTTGGCTTTTGGAATTGAGCATGAATTTTATCACAAACTGTATACTCAATCATCATCCATCCCCTTGGCCAATATTGGAAGTTCTCATTTGTTTGTCAATATGTTCCTTTCATTTGATAATTTCTGTTTTTAGTACGTGAGATATAAGGACTGTCTAGCCAAAGGTAAAATCCACTTACTTAATCAAGTTCTAGAGTCCTGCAGATCCAAACACTACAATTACTTTAATTCCAAGTAGTTACTGGTCAGTCATGCATAAGTGATTGTTTGTTCTTTTAATTGAACATCATCCACCAACCATGTCTAAGTGAAGGAGACTTATTCGTGACTAATATTCAAAGTAATACCGTATATTTCTCATCATCCTTAAACTATCAAGAATGTCAAGATATGGTTTCAAGATATGATATCAAGAATGTCAAGATATGGTTTTACTCCAAGCATTTATCTAATCTTTCTCTGATACCCTAATGACACTAAATAACTAGAAAATGGAAAATCTCTGAGTGTTTCCTAATATTTGGGCTAAATTTCATTCACATTCCCTGTAGGTTGGCCTATCTTCAACGACACCACCTATTTTTTCTGAATTTTCACTACATCCCCTTATAGTTTACAAATTGCTTCTGCTACACCCCCATCTGTAAATATCCATCATTGGCAAAATAAAATTGCTGATGTTACAGACATACTTTTTCTAGAATACCAACAATACCTCCTATAAGATTAGGCGGTGATGAGACTATTCCACGACGACTTTGCAAAGGTATTTGTTGTCGAAGTTTCAAAGACCCCAACACTTTCCATCAACAGATCACTTCTATCAACCCACCACTCAATAACCATTCTTCTTCACCACTAGCAACCCACTATAATACTTATTTCAAACTCATTTTGCCAATTTTTTTACAACCCACAATTGCCCATGCACTGTCGTTGTGGGTTGAAGATCTAGAGAGAATCGAATGAAGTTGAAATCTAGAGGGGGGTGGTGGTGGGCACAAACTGTGCGGTGTGGGTGAAGGCAATTGTGTTGATGGGTTTGAGGCATGATTGGGTGGAAGGGGCAGATTGGGAGGAGGGCGACGGGGGTGAGTGATGGGAGAGGTGGTGGGACTGCTTGGGTCATGTATGTAAATTTGAGGAAAAGTTTAGTGTAAATTGGTAAAATATGCATTTCCGTCAATTTTCTTAGTCAACAAGCATTGACAAGGGGTGTTAGTGAAATTTCAAAAACAACAAATGGTGTCGTTGAAGACTGGCCTATCTATAAGAGGTGTTAGTGAAATTTACCCTAATAAATATATGAGTATAAAGCATGAAAATGCAATAAAAAAGAAGGACCTACTCTATCAAATGCACAACCCTAGAATGATGTATGCAATGTAAGCTCAACTACACTAGGGTATGCATCATGTCACTCTATCATTTTACAGAGTTCCCACCCGACAGAATTCCTAAAGTAATTTGAACTTCGGAAATCCTTCGGCAAAGTCTGAAGCTCAATTATATCATCCATGATCTTTTTTTTTTCCCCATCTAGATGCCCTTAAATCTATATGAAGATGCATGCTTGGGATAACATTAGTCTTGTTTTTCTTACCTCTCCTTCTCCCTCTAGTCCTAGGTGAATCATCGGACTTCAATCCAAGAGCTATCTCTTTCGATGGATACTTGTGATTACATCTCCAACTCTTAGCCTTCCTAAGATCATTGATCGCCTACTCAAGGCCTCAGATTTTCTAACTAGTTTCTTATCTAGGCCATCTATACGGTGAGTGCAATAAGTATTAGTGTGTCTTGGTTCACCACATGTGCAACACACTATAATTTTTTTTGGAACCAAAGGTTTAGACTCAAGCTTCTTAGGGTTTTGAGCGAGTAACGAATTTTTTTTCTGTTGTTATGTGTGGAGCAATATCTTCTACTTTTGTGGCACTAGTGTCGATAGCCTTAACGAACACCGTCTTGGAAAAGGAAGAAGTCAAAGTATATCGTAAAACTCCTAATCCTCTTGTCATTGTCATCTTTCCTACACTAAGCATCTCATCTTGCTTCTATTTTCCTTGGAGACTTTTTCTAGTGATTTATGTTGATTAACTCAGCTCTTTTTCAAGATTCTTTATTTGTAGATTAAGAATTTTTTTGCCTTTCAATGGATTCATGCAGTTCGTGCTTTAAGAAGCTTATTTTGTCTAGGTTTTGCACTTTTTCATCCAGCAGTCTACTCAAGGTTGCCCTAGACTCAGTTAGTTCTTCTCTAAGCACATCTCTCTCTTGTTCAAGAGGCATGCATTTCTTATTTAAAGCTCAACGTGCCTTTTTCAATTATAGATTTTCATTATATAATTCCTTATATGCATCATGAATGTCTTACTCATAACTAACTCAGTTTCGCGCTTAAAGTTAGAGATCGAATTTCCCTCCTATCCATCTAACCAAATGGGGGTTTTGACAAACACTCAGGCTAGGAACCTAATTCAAGTGAACAAGGCTCTAATTCCAAATGGTTTTGCCAATTGGTTGCTCTGATACCAATTGAGGTTGTGCAGATCAATTGCTAATGTTAAACCCAAGTAGACCTAGGAGGTGAAATACAATTAAAATTACTTGACCTAATTCCAAATTCAATCAGTTGTGTAGCATGGATCAATCAATGAAACATCCAACAATGCATATAAAAATTGCAGATATGTAAAATAAATTAAGCACACAAGAACACAACGATTTTCATGTGGAAAACCCCGTATGGATAAAAAACCACGGAACCAAGACCAGCCCAAATTCTCCACTATTGAAATCAATAGTAGAGATGCAAATACTTAAAATCTCTCTTGCCTCACTAGATGTAAGCTATTCTCTTATCTACTTTTTCCGATGAACTTCCAATCGCCATTCAACTCATGGAACATTGGCTTCTTTGGTATAGATTTGGATGACGCTCCCCTTAGAATATTGTTGTCTTGTCCTTCTTGGAAACCCTGATCTTCCTCCTCGGAATTCAAGGCCAACTCGGACAATTTTGTCTTTAGAGAAACAATGTTGAGGCTTTTGGACACACCTAGAAGGAATATTCACTCAAGAATACTCACAGGTTAAAGTATTGCATTGAACAAGAAAAATAACAACCTAAATGTCTTCTAGGAAGAATCACACACAAAGAGAGCAACTTGGGTTTTTCGCCAAGTCTTTCAAGCTCTCAACAAAGTGTATTGTTCTCTCAAAAACCCTACCAAGATGTCCTAATGAGTTTAAATAGACAAGACATAATAGAACTGAATTTGGAAAAAAAAATTTCAAAATAAGAAAACTTTGTGGATCTGATTCATTGTCGTCGCTTGAGCGGCGTTGCTTTGCTCGTGCTTGACCTCAGTTGAGCCTCAAGCAAGCGTGAAGCCAGCACCAACTACTAGAATGAACCAAATTAGTTTACTATAGCCTCGCTCGAGCCAACAAGAGCTCCCTCAATCTCCAATTGCGAGTGGCCCTTAGTTTTGTTTTTTTTAACATATTTTTCCAAAAATATGTTTGTCAAAACACTCTTGATCAATAAAAATTCCGTGTCAACTACAATTATGTTGTAATTAAAAGATTCGAACCATAATTAAATAAATCAACAAATTTATCCTCCTAATGGTTCTCTAGGTCTTTAGGTCAAGTTACCAACCTAGTCTGATGATAAAATTCAATGAAGTCTTCAACAAGTTTCTTCATTACCCGACTTTTGGTAGTCTTCAATTCTTCAATTTTTTCCTTCATTATATCAATACACCTATTTATCATTCTTTTATTCTCTGAATTGTTACTTATTATATCAAATATGGATTCTATCGTAGGTTTTCTCCAAGTCTATAAAAGCTGTATGAGAAATTTTCTTTTTCTTTTTATAGCTCTCCATGAGTCTCTTAAATAGGTATACTCTCAACTAAGTATATATGTATATGGCTCCTATTGTTGACCTTCCAGGCAAAAATCCACATTAATTCACTGATACTGTTGTTTCAAGTCTTAACCATTGCGCGATCATGATTCACGATATTATTAGTAATTTATACCTGATAATTTGTGCACCGACTGTCCCATTTGCTTACATATAGAGGTACCAAAATATTCTTGCTTTACTAACCTTAATCTATATACCATCAGGTTGTAAATCTTTTCAATTTTCATTTCATTTAGTGCATTCTATCCTTTGGACACCTAATTCTAGGAAAACCATGTTTTCGCTAAAATTTTCAATTTATTTTTTCTGTATGTGGTTTAGTGGTTAAAATTTAATCTAAAAACCTGGAGGTTGTGAGCCTCAACTTGAGACAGTCACTTTGTGCAAAAAATGTTGAAGGATAGGATTTTATCCAGTGCACCCCTCTTAGCCGTATTAATGGAGACTAAATTGAGTGTTTTTTATGTTACACATAAGATATCAATTTTATTCATTTGATTGTGTTTGAGCCTGGTGGTTAATTGGTAATTCTCTAAATAATGGATTGGGGGTTGGGTAAGGTGCAAGGTTTCATTTTAGGTGAGCATAAAGTGAAGTGGGGCAGTATTTCTGCTAGTAAGTATTCACAGAGCAGGAGAAAAGGAACAAAGTCAAACTTTCATTCATTAAGGCTATACAGATCAATTGAACAGATATCATTTGAGTTTCATCATCATGGCAATTTGCTGAGACTTGAGTTGTAATGACTCCACGAGCTTTTCTCCATATAGAAATGATATGGCTGGTTATTTTGGTGTCAAATTTTGAAGTTCAATCGTGGTTACTTCTCGTTGATCTGCACATAGGTTGCCAATATTTCTCAGGAAGCAAGGAAAACATATATTTGGTTTTTTCGTAATGGGTTAGAGTTGGATAAAAATAGGACTAAAAATGGCTTTATGTTAAAAAGTAATTACAATGGCTGTTGTTTGTCCCAAATAAGAATTTTGTGCTTGGTCTTTAGTGGTGGTAGTGTGAGAATGTGTTAGAAGGGTAATTGTTACTGTGTTTATCAATAAGGTGGTATTCGTTATAGAATTGCGATGTCAGAACTCAAATAGTTTAGATCAGGTGGCAGTTCATGGCCCATTCTCAATTGTTATGAATCGGGACTCTGGTTATTTTGTGCCTGGTGCACATTGGTCTTGTGAAAATGAATGGGCTTGACTATATAGGGCAGCCCCAGTTCCAATATTGGAGGAAGTACATGTCATGGGGCCCATCCCCTTGACTTGTACGGATAAGAATTTTACTCCATGAGAAATTGAACAAAAAACTGCTGAATTAGCATGATTGCTGCTATTGTGAGAGGGCTTGCTAATATAAATTAATGGCAAATGATCTTTCTGTCTATACAATTGTTGCAAATTCCCATGTAATTTGGTAGAAACTTAGAACAAATATGCTTCTGCTGTGAAACGTTGTGTAGTCTCCTATGTGAATTGTTTTTTTGGTGTTCTCTTTGTGGAGACTGAGAACACCACTGAAAGTTATCTAGTCAAACAAGTCTTCTTATCCTTTCCCGTGGAGTAATCAACATCTAGAAAGTACTCTATATAAATATGAATAGTATTTGACTGGTTTACCCCGACATATATATGTATTCTAACTTGTCAGACCAAAAAAATGGAAGGCAAATTTTCGAATTTGGAAATGGTATTTCAAGTTTTTGTCCATCTTGTCATGACTGATGACTTTTTCTCAGATAGAGACCATGGTAATGAGTTTTAATCGCTTGATATATTAATTTGAAGCAAATAAACTTCTGGTATGACAAAAATGTACAAAATTGTCTAAATCCAAATCTTAAGATCTTACACACTTTCTTGGCTGGACCTATTGTATCATTTTCATCTGGCAGACTGATACTGTTTCAGTCTTGACTAAAGTCTCTGACACAAATGCGGATACTGAGTTTTATGGAACTGCAAAAACTGCATACTATAAGCTCCAATCACTTGGAATTTGGAAAGTCTGAAGTTCAAAAATAAACTGCCAGGTTCAGTCATCTTATGGCACAAGTTTCTCTTATGATAGTGAATCTGATGGATTTTCGAAATCTAAACACGTCTACCAAAAGAGGCTGTATGTAACGATCTAAAGTTCCTGCCAATTGAGCTTTTATACTGATGTTTTCAGTACGTTGCAAGAAGCAGAGGCGCAGGGCGATGCTTCAGAAATGCAGTATACAACAAAGGCTAAAGTCTCAAAGATATGGCATAACTGGAAAGCAAAAGCCTGAGCAATGGAGTTTAGAAGAGAAATCCGAACCTCCAAAACTCAGCATAGAGGAAAAGACCAAGAAATGCAGCAAACAACAGAGGGTAAAGCCTCCAAGATGTGGCAAAACTGGAAAGATAAAGCCTGAGCGATGGAGTTTAGAAGAGAAGTCCGAACCTCCAAAATGCAGCTTAGAGGAAAAAACGTTGGGGGGGAAAAGCACCATAGAAGGAATGGAAGAAATGATGGCTAAACGACTGCGTGAAAATGCAGAACTCATCAATGACATACTTAAAGGAAACCTAGCAGAGGATGTGGACTACAGATTGGCCGATTTGAGAAATGCAGAGGCCTTCCAGACTGATATCACCAGACTTCAAGGTGACAAGCTTATTTCTTGCCTGGGTAATGTTGCAAACACGCTTAAACAGCTTTGTGATCTGGTCCAAGAATGCGGTTAATTTTCATTGAGGATTCCAAATACCAAATGGTGAATTTTCCAATCATGTGAGCATTATATTGGCTAGCTAACTTTTGTATTTTAGGTCTTCATGACCAAAGTGAACATGTATTAGTTTAGTTTGAGGTTTGAGATTATCTGAACAGTTTGAAAGTGATACAGCGCATTTAGACCTGTAAAAATCAAGGACTCTCACTGTACCTCTAGTGCAATATGGACTAGAGAGGTGATTCATTGAGGAGACCTCAACTGCAAAGTTACCTGTAAATTGGGATATCCTTGTGCATCACAATACTAGAGGATTCCTCTCCTAACCTTAATAGGACACACCACTGTCACATTGACAACCAAACCCATCTCGAATGAAGCCTACTTCTGTGCACACAAAATTGCCTCACTTAGGTTGTTTCGAAAGGAAACACATGGAAGCGATATCAAGTTCGAGGTACCACTTCCAAAGACTTGACTAACAATGAACCTGAAACTCATAGGAACCAACTGTCAGGTGCTGCAACAGCTTTTTTATTTATCATGAAAAGCTACTCGCAGCAAAGATAAGCAGTGGTCTAATGGCTTTGCAGTCCGCTGTTGGACGATTAGGTTGTGGGTTTAAACTTCATCAGCCCCTCCCCGTAATAGTTTCAGAACTGTGACAAAAAAATGGAAGGCTACTCGCAGCGGAGTAACACTCAGTACAGCGATGCCTTTACATCCATGGGAAAAAAGTCTTATTGCTTCACACGATGATTGGAGAGGGAGACAGAGAATATAAACAGACCAATGACTGAAACTAACCTGTCAAAAATTCCAGGTAATTGAGGAGCGGCATTGATATTTATAATCTAAAGTTCAATATACGTGCAAGACTTCCACCAAGTCTAGCTGATTCAATCAATGGAAAATTGGGTGAGTACATTTTTTAAGACTTATTTGAGAGAAATTATACTTGTAATTTTTTTATTTTATTAAGTTCAATTATTAAGTATGTAGGTAGTCTAATTTAACTAGACGCAACCACCAAAAAAAAAAAAAATCTAAAAAATTTGATTTACGTTGGCTTGATCCAAGGAAGAGTAAATAGACGGTCTAATTTAACTAGGCATGACCACAAAAAAAAAAAATAATTCAAACCCAATTTTTTCTAACAAAAGTTGAACTACGTTGGCTTATCCTATGAAGGGTATGTATATAGTCTAGTTTAATTAGGTGTAACCACAAAAAGAAAAACAATTCAAAAAAAAAAAAAAGAAGAAAATCCAAATTTGTCTAACAAAATTTGAATTACATTGGTTTAATCCTGCAAATGGTACGTACGTAGTCTAGTTTAACGCGATGCAACCACTAACAAAAAAAATTAAAAAATTTTAACAAAATTTAAACTACATTGGTGAAGGGTACGTAGCTAGTTTCGTTTAACTAGACGAAGTCACCACCAAAAAAAAAAAATCATAAAAAAAAAATTTCTAACAAAATTTGAATTAAGTGGGCTTTTATCCTTTGATGACACGTAGACAGTCTAGTTTAACTAGGCGCAACAACCAAAAAAATAAAATTCATATTTCATAAAAAGAAATTTGAACTACGTTAACTTGATCATGCGAAGGGTATGTAGGCAGTCTAGTTGAACGAGGTCCAACCACCAAAAAAGAATTTCAAAATTTTCCACTGATGACATTTTCAAGTGTCTAAGCTGATTAATGTCCCAGTAAAATTGTTGCACAAAATTTTGGTGAGAGTAGCAAAAGGAAAATAAATTCAAAAGTCAAAGAGGCTCCAAAATCTTTTATTGATGACTATTGATGAAAGGGTCTACAAGAAAAAAATTAATGTTTGCCACAAAACAAGCGCAAAGAATTAAGAAGTTTCTAAAATTCTTGTTTACGAGCTTCAATTGCTTGAAATTCCTCTTTTTTTGCCTCAAGCGTTAGTTTTTGAAGCTCTTGAACGACTACATCTTGCTCTCCTAGAGATGACTCAAATTGTTTGACTTTATCCTCAAAATCAAATTGTTCAATTTCTAGTTGAGCTCTCATAGCTCGGATTCTTCATTCTTCTAAAATTTGTGCTTCTTTAGCTTTTTAGGTCATCTGATTGCTTCGAGGCATTTGTTAACTCCAAGCTCAAACTTTCTTTCACCCTCATCAAATTTAGTAACTTGCCTTAACACAATGTCATTGCAAGCAATTGTTTCAGACAATTCAAAGGTCTATGCGATAGTTTTGGTAAACCAATCAACCTTATCCATCCTTGGATCAGTTTCAGTAATTACCCCACAGATCATTTGAAGTGATTTCATCACTTTAGCTCAGGACTCCAATAAGATCTCAGATGGAAAACATAATGAGATTTGACCAATTACTTCTTCCATGAGGCCAGTTGTAAATTTTCTTGTAAGATGATCAATATTTGGTCCAAGCTCGGTTAATATCAATGGAAAGAATCTCTCTAATGAGAAAGTAGTTTGACAAGGCTCCAATCCTCAAACACCTGAATATCTGATCAAAAATTGATACTTAGGAGGAAATTCATCCTGAGGTCGACGATGGTACAAAATTGGGAAATGCTCTCTCAACCAACCAAGCATGTAATGAATGGGAAATTTGGATTCTTTGCTTTGGAGCTTTTAGGGTGAGTAGCAATTTCTACCAACGCATGATAGATATAACCCATAACACTTTGGGCAAGTGAAACAACAACCCCCTTGTCCAGCAAAGATGCCATATAAATAGTCTCTAGATGCACCACACTATTTCCATGACGAAAAATGAATTTGCTAAGCCACAAAGCTAAATAAGTAGCTAATGCCCCTCTTGATGATACCTCCAAAGGCAATTGATGCATTGTGGAGCATAATTCTTCACCTTTCTTGTAAATAGAATTAGAATTCTCCCCAAAACTGATATACACCATTTCTCTCTTATAAAAGAAGTGAATCCATTGAATCCAAGTCACCTTTGACTCCCAAAGGTGATCACACAAAGTGGCATGGATCCTTAAAAGTTTAGTTATAGTGGGAGGATATCCGTCCTCATCAAGCAATTCCTATTTCGGATGTAAAAATTATTCATAAGGAGTGCCTAAAACTGGTAGACCACCTATGACTTTCAAGTCATATAATGAAATGCCTAGCTCACCAATACCGTGGTGAAAAGTATTGTTTAATGGACTCCATAACTTACTAAAAGCCCTCCAAACATCCTTGCAACACTCATATGAGTAGAATGACACAACCATGACACCAAAAAATATTTGCTTGTTCAAATTGCTCTTTATACTCAACTAAAATCCAGTAAGTCCATTCTGTTGTTCCAGGAAGGGGAATCTGATATGGATCTTCCCTCACGATTTTACACATGAAAACCAAAACACTTAATCTAGAGGGGGGTGAATAGGTTTTGCGATTTTAGTCCTAATCAAGTATTGACCTATGTCTATCTCAATTACCTTAGAATGCACATCCATTTCACCATTCATTATCAATTACTAATGTGCTAATTCTACCTATGCATTTAAACAGATAAAAGTGATAAATTGAATCCTTCATTCACATAATATGATCGTTTACAATAATACCAAAGATTCAATCCATCCATACAAGAATTGACCAAAACACAAAAAACTGCGAGTTTCCTCAATTAATGATCCAAAAAGAAACAAACATCCACCACAGAAGAAACAAATATCCACAATAACTACAAATATCCCCAAGAAGCTACCAAAGAAGAATCACATCCAAATAAGAAACAAAGGCTACAACTACACTCAAGAACAAAAATCAATCTCCTCCACTAAGTCCACCAGCTGTCTCTACCCTTCAGTAAGCGTAGGATCTCAGCCTGCTTAGCTTCAATGCTAAGCATGATGTCTCGTAAAAAGCGTTGGGTACTCGTGCTGGGGCCCGCCTCCTGTGTCTGTGCTTGCTCTCTCTCCGCCTCTAAATCTCTCTCCTCTTCCTGGTCGAGCTCATCCTACACCTCATCCACTCTTTGGGTGGGTGGCATCTCTTGTTTAGCCACTGGGGTGCTACTATGACCTTGGCTCCTCCTAAAAGACGCCTTGTTTAGTGGCTTCATTGGCTTTTGGATTTCCATTTTGGGCCTTACCCTAACCCCGTGGTCTTTGCATATTTCAGTCACTAGGGTGCCGAAGGGAAGGGAGTTTCTTTTCTTGTCACAACCTTTCTTCATTTTTGTCAAGATAAGGGAGGGGAGATCAATGCTTTGGCTTTTACCAAGTGCATAGAGTAGACGGGCCATGTTGGGTAAAATTTCAATTTTTCGTCCTATTAGGGCAAGGTTAGACATCGCAATCAAATTTAGCATTTTATTCTTGTTCGTGAACTCCCCTTGTGTAAAAAATCTCTTCCCCAACCACAAAAAACCACTCACATCAGTCAACTCTGCCCCAACCACATTCATAGCTACATTCTTTTTTGGGGGGTATGTCAGGTTTTGCACTCGAGGCACTTCTTGCCTCAACTCCCTAATGTACTCCTCATGCACATCAATGTGTGTCCCTATCACATATGTTCAGATTGCTCCGTTGATGATCTCACCAAGTCAACAATGGTCTCTCTTCCGTTTCGCAGATACAACACCCAATTACTCCTCTCCATCTCCGCCAATATCCCCAACTCCACAAAATTAGTCAACACCACATCACGCTCACACACTATAGCATGGTTTCGAAAAAAATTCTCATACTTGTCAGCTTTGAGGGTGCTGGGGAATCGGGTTCAGTCATATCTCTTAACTACTAGCCTCCCTTCCCTTTCCTCAATGATTTCTTCCATGAAATTGGGCTCTTGAGTTGTGGGGTTGCACCTCGCAGACAGTTTGACCCTTAGAGGCATTGTGTTTTCGGTTTTGAGCTTGTGAGGGTTTTGAAAATCTTGAGTTTTTGGTGAAAATGGGGATTTTTGATGTTGGAATGGTCTTGGGATGGGTGATTTTTGGTAGAAATGGAGAATGGGAGGTGTTTTGAGGTCTGGGTTTTGAAAAATCGCTCTAAGGTTTTGAGGTTTTTGAAGGGTTTTGGGGATTTTAGAATGGGGAAGACGATCCAGGCTTTTATAGCCTGAGAAATGACATTCGAACGTGGGTAATGTTCGAACATGTCTTGAAGGATTTTAAACATATCGTTTAATGGTGAATGGCGTTCGAACGTGGTGAACTCCCAATACTTTTGAGTTCTGTCAGAGACCAAAGTACTGTAAACTCTTTTCGTTCGAATAGTTTATTGGCGTTCAAACATTAAGTTCTCGTTCCAATAGTCTATTGGCATTCGAACGTTAAGAGCTCTCAGTATTTCTTGTTTCCATTAGAGGCTTCATCAAAGGTCGAGTACTACAAGCAGGTGACATTCGAACGTCACTTGGCGTTCGAACGTTGAATCAAGAATCAAAAATTTCCTACACTACACTATACACAATCAAAGAGGTTTATACACATAAGTTTGAACCAAAAATTTAAAGGCGTCTCAGGACAAGTTCCTACCCACACTTTAGGTTGGTATTTTGGGACATTCCTTACTCGGCCCATATTTTCATTTTAGTCAAAAGAGTTTGTACAAAAAAATTTTTACACTTTTTTTACAAAAAATCGGACCCTTTAGCTATCATCCCAATCAAAAGTATCGTTTTTCATAGAGAATAATCTAATTCGAGTCTCCCTCTATATCTGTGTAGTTAGGACAACCAATGACTCTCCCAATTTCCTCTTTCACAAACCAATTAAGCAAAGTATTAGAATAGCATGACGTCTCAGGGTAATCCTTACTCAGCCCATTCACTATCCAGTCTAATTGATCGAGTGTGAGACCGAAAATTAATTCAGAACACTGATTGTACCTTTTCTCATGAAAGACTCTACCATACTTTTTATAGGCACCAAGTCTCTTGGCATGACGGAGTTTAGTAAAAGTGTTTTTGCCACAGAGGAGTTTCGCTTGTTCTTCTCGGATCTCATTCTTTTTTATCAATCTTGCTTTTTTCATGATCACATCATGAACATCAGATAGAAAAGTGTGTAAAACTTCCAAACTAAACCAAAAAAGTTTAACATCCATGCTTCCTATACTTTAAGACTCACTATTTGGTTCTTTAACGTTTACCAGTTACAAAGACGATCAAAGCTGACTCACAGACATAATCATTAATTTGTAAAAAAAAAAAAGCACGGTACACAATATGATCAGAAATAGCAACAACAACAAAATCAAAAAATTTTACGGGCACAAAATATGAATTGTTCTCACCCCCCAACCTAAACTGAACATTGTCCCAAATATTTCGAATTTACCAATATGTTGAGCTTGGAGATGAGGTTGAAAGGTAGAGATCTGTTCATCTACCAAAACCTACAAGCAAAAATACACGAATCAATCACCTCTACATAGATCTGGGTTTTTGCTAGGATGAAAAACCTTGATTTTGAGTGCAGACAGAATAAGAAGAGCTATGTACAAATAGAGTAAACACATGCAGATCATGAGACAAAGGATTGAGTCTTCAAGTAATATGGTCATGGAACTGTTGGGAGTTGGGTCGTGTTTACAGAGGATCGTAACTAGGAAAGAAAGAGAAGAAGAAGAAGAAGAGAAAAAGGAAATGCGGTGGGAAAAAAGAGAAAAGGGGGAGGATGCCTTATAAAGGCGTCCTCTCGGGTCGGTTTTGATCAGGTTTTTTCTAACCCGACAAATTTTTTGTCAATAGGCACAAATCTTGGAGGGATGTTCTTGGTCCATTAAAAGAATTGTTTCCACATTTTTGATAAAATCCTCCAAAAATGGTTTCAACCGCTAATCATTAACAGTAATGATGTTACCATTCAAGGGGTTTTCCACTTCTACTACTCCATGTCCAAACACTTTTTTGACAATGTAAGGTCCAATCCACCTTGATTTCAACTTACCAGGAAAGAGTTGGAGTCTTGAATTAAACAACAAGACTTTTGAAAAGGTTCAAAAGACTTCCGCATAATGTTCTTGTAATGAAAAATTTTCATCCTAATTTTAGCAATCTTAGCATTTTCGTATGTTTCATTTCTCAATTCCTCCAATTAGTTAATCTGAAGTTTTCTTACTAGTCCGGCCTTGTCTAGGTCAAGGTTCATTGCTTTAATGACTTAGTATGCCCTATGTTCCAATTCAAGAGGTAGGTGACAAGGCATGCCATAGACTAATCGATAAGGAAACATGCCCAAAATTATTTTAAAAGTAGTGCAATATGCTCAGAGTGCATTAGTTAGTCTTGATGACCAATCTTTGCGGTTTGAATTTATCATTTTTTCTAAAATTAATTTGATCTCCCGATTAGCCAATTCAGCCTATCCATTAGTCTGTGGATGATAAGGGGTTACAATTTTATGAAAAATCAAGTATTTTTTCATCAAATTCCAGAAAAGGACGATTACAAAAATGAGCACCCCCATCACTTAAGATTGATTTTGGAATTCCAAACTGAGACAAAATGTTTTCTTTAAAAAATTTAATCATTGTTTGGTGATCATTATTCCGACATGGAATTGCCTCAACCCATTTGGACACATAGTCTACGGCCACTAAAATGTATTGATAGCCAAAGAAAGGTGGAAATGGTCCCATAAAATTGATGCCCCAACAGTTAAAAATTTCAAACACCAAAATGGGGTTTAAGGGCCTCATGTTTCTTTTTGAAATGCTCTCCAACCTTTGGCATCTATCACAAGTTAAACAAAAATCATGGACATCTTAAAAAAGTGTAGGCTAGTAAAATCCACACTGCAAGATTTTTGCAGCAGTTTTCCTTGATGAAAAATGGCCACCCCATGCTTCAGAATGACAAAATGTTATTACTTGTCTGCTTTTTCGAGTGGGGATGCAACGACTTATGATTTGATCTTTACAGTACTTAAATACGTGCGGATCTTCCCAAAAGAAGTTACGAACCTCTCTCAGGATTTTTTTTGGTCCATGGGGGTGAAGGATGGAGGGAGTGCTCCAGTAGCAAGGAAATTAGCAATATTAGCGTACCATGGGGTCTCATCAATTATGAACAATTGTTCATCAAGGAATTTTTAATTAATTGGCAATCCATCTTCGTGAAAGTCATACGTCAATCTGGGCAGATGGTCTGCCACCACATTCTCAACACCATTTTTATCCTTAATGACTAGGTCAAACTCTTGGAGTAAGAGTATCTATCTTAAAAGCCTAGGCTTAGCATTCTTCTTTGTGAGCAAGAATTTTAGGGCTGCATGGTCAGTGAATACAGTAACAGAAGAACCAACAAGATAGGAACGAAATTTTTCCAAAGCAAAAACTATAATAAGCAATTCTTTTTCAGTTGTTGAATAATTCATTTGAACATCGTTTAAAGTTTTACTTGCATAGTAAATCACATATGGTTTCTCATCCTTTCTTTTTCCCAATACAACACTTACATCATAATCACTTGCATCACACATTAGTTCAAAGGGTAAAGTCCAGTCAGGGGACTGCATTATTGGGGCAGAAATTAACATGTCTTTAAGCTTATCAAAAGCTTTTTGGCATGCTTCATTCCAATCAAAGGTTATGTCCTGACTCAGAAGATGACACAGGGGTTTTGCTGTGGTGCTGAAATCTTTTATGAATCTCCTATAAAAGCCTGCATGTCCTAGGAATGATCAAACATCCTTTACAGTCTTGGGAGCAGACAAATTCCTAATCAGATCTATTTTTGCTTTGTTAACTTTCATACCCTCAGACGACACAATGTGACCTAAGACAATGCCTTGTGTTACCATGAAGTGGCATTTCTCCCAATTAAGTACTAGATTGGCCTCCTGACATCTTATCAACACCTTTTCTAGGTTGGCCAGACATAAATCAAATGAGTCACCATAGACAGAGAAGTCATCGATGAATATTTCCAAAAATTTGTTGACCATGTCACTAAACAAGCTTAACATGCATCTTTGGAATGTTGCAGGAGCATTACAAAGTCCAAATGACATCCTTTTGAATGCAAAGGTGCCAAAGGGGTATATGAATGTGGTTTTCTCCTGATCATTTAATGCTATCTCAATTTGATTGTACTCGGAATACCCATATGGGAAACAGTAAAATTTATGGCCTGTAATTCTCTCTAGAACTTGGTCAAGAAAGGGAAGAGGGAAATGGTCTTTCCTAGTCACCAAATTCAGTTTTTGATAGTCAATACACATCCGCCATCCTGTGACGACTCTAGTTGGTACTAGTTTATTGGCATCATTTTTGACCACTGTGACCCCAGCCTTTTTGGGCACAACATGGGTTGGACTAATTCATTTGCTATTGGAGATGGTAAAGATTATCCCTGCATCTAGGAGCTTAAGCACTTCCACTCTCACAACTTCCTTCATGTGAGGGTTCAGTCGTCGCTGCATTTGATGAAAGGGTTTTGAATCCTCTTCCATGTATATAGCATGATTGCAGATTAACAGGCTTATAAATTTCAAGTCAGCGATGGTCCATCCAATGGTGCTTTTATGACTTTTAAGAACTTCAATCAGTTTAAACTCTTGCAAGCCTGTGAGCTTAGATGAAATTACCACTGGCTATGACTTGTTTTCTCCTAGGAATGCATATTTGAGGTCAGATGGGAGAGGTTTCAATTCAGGCTTTGGTGGCCGGACACTTGATGAGAGTAGCTTTATGCCACTTGGTGAAAGTTCCTCAAATTTGGGGGCATATATATCTCAACAGCATGAGTGGGGCAATTCTTTGGATCATCATCTATTGCCTCAGATGCAATAGATTCTGACAGAGAAGATTCAGTGGGGTTTTCATTGAATATTTTATTCAGATGTTCTTGAACCAACGACTCAATGAAATTTATTTTTCTTTCTTCTTTGTCCTCTCCTAGGTGTTTGACAACATTGAAAATATTTAGTTCAAGAGTCATATTCCCAAAGGTTAATTTCATGACCCCATTCTTGTAATTAATTAGTGCATTTGAAGTTACTAGGAAGGGTCGACCAAGGATGACAGGAATTGGATTCTCTGAGTGCTTTGCTGGTTGAGTATCTAGAATAATGAAGTCAACAGGAAAGACGAAGTTGTCCACTTGGACAAGTACATCTTCGACAATGCCTCTAGGGACTTTGACAGTTCTGTCTACCAATTGAAGTGTAACACTGGTGGGTTTGAGTTCACCCAGACGCAACTGTTGGTAAACAGAGAATGAGAGCAAATTGACACTTGCTCTAAGGTCTAACAGTGCTTGTTCAATTTTGAATTTTTCAATGACACAAGACACATGGCTTCTTTTGACTGTGCACAAGTCCTTCAAAAACTTGGCATAAGATGGAACCTGTTTGATTGCATCCAGAAGTGGGATGTTGATCTTTACTTCCTTGAAGAACTCGTAAATTTCTGGCTGATTATTCAACTTCTGTACAGTTTTGAGTCTATGAGGAAAAGGAGTAGGAATAGGACGCGAGGGTCCCTTTTCTTTGGATGGTTCTAGGTCTTGTTCAATCACAAGTTCAGGCTCCTCCTCAATTACAAGTTCAGGCTTAACTAGTGAGTTAACTAGGATTGACCTAGGTTTTGGCTTGGGAATTAGCATGTTTCTAATGGTCTTGTCAATCACCTTGCCACTTCTTAGTGTAGTGAAAACTTGGGCTTGGCCTTGTGGAGTTTCCATGATTGTGGAATTTCCCACCTGTAATTAGCCTTGTGGTGATTTTGGTTGAGTGGGAAACTTGCCCTTCTCATGTGTGGTCATGGATTGGGTCAACTTTTGACTGTGGCTTTTAAGGTTCTCAAAAGATTGAGTGGTCTGGGTTTTGAAATTAGTAAAAGCCTGAGTGGAACTATTGTTATATTTTATTTGGCTTTGCATGAACTGATTCAGAGTATCCTCAAGGCTCCTCTTTTGTGGTGGTTGGTATAGTTGATACGTGGGTGGTTCTTGAGGTGGTGGGTGTGAACCTTGTTGTTGGTTCATGGAAGTTGGTTGTATGTTTCTCCAACTGAAGTTCGAGTGGTTGCGCCACCTTGGATTGTATGTTTCAGAGTACGAGTTGGAGTAAGGCTTGTTGTTGTTAGAAATGACATTTGTTTGTTCCAACAAAACCTCCTTGAATGCCAGAATGGTTGGACACTCCCCAGTAGGGTGTCCTGTCAGCGCACAGATCCCACACACTTATTCTGTGGGAGGGCCAACATCAACTTGATGAATATTTTTCATCTCTAAAACTTCAAGCTTTCGAGACAGGGTGGACATTTTTGCTCTTAGGTATCATCATCTTTTAAGACATACTTACCCCCTTGGGAAATAGATGGTTTTGCTTCAACAATAGTAAGGGAGGCTGAATCCCACATCTGAGAACAGTCAAATATGGTGTCAAAAAAAATTGAATACCTCCTCTGGACTTTTACCCATGAATTCTCCTTAAGCCATCATTTTGACAAATTGACGTAGCCTAGTGGGTATGGAGTCATAAAAAAATTCTACCAAAGTCCAATTCTCAAAAGCATGGTGTGGGCAGGACTGGATTAGATCTTTGAATCTCTCCCAACTTTGGTAAAAGGTTTCTCCTTCTTTAACCGAAAAATTCATGATTTTCCTTTTCAGTGCATTAGTGCATTGCAGAGGAAAAAACTTTATGAAAAATTTATTTTGTAGTGCTCACTAGTCAGGTATTGAAAGAGTTTTTAAAGAATTTAGACATTGCTTAGCTTTATCCTTTAGAGAAAATGAAAAAAGTTTCAATTTGGCGAGCTCAGAATTGTCTTGAAAGGTTCAACATACTTCCTCAAATTCTTTAATGTGCAGATATGAGTTTTCTGTTTCAAGTCCATGGAATTGAGAGAGTAGTTGAACTGTTCCCGTCTTTACAGTAAAGAGGGGTGCATTTTTAGGAAAGATAAAACAAGAGGGGACACTATTTCTTGTGGGCTTTAGTTAATCTCGCAAAGTTCGAATGTTAGGCACTTCCCCCTCTCTCACAGGAATTTCTCCTCATCTCTTATCATTTTCCATTCTACTTTCACAAGAGTCTGCTACTGATCTAGGTGAAGGGGTTCCAGTTGATTCACAAATCCAGAAGATTCTGTCAGCAAATTTTGATAGTGAGGAGCATCCTTAGACATAAAATTAAAACAAATTTATACACGGTGAAGCAAATATTTATACAAAAAGAGAGGTTTTTTTACCTTTTACCTTAAAACACCTTTTATGGTTTCCCAGCAACGGTGCCAAAAACTTGACTTGATCCAAAATATGTACGCCCAAGTGCAAGCAGTCAAGCTGCAGTAATAATCCGGTTAAGTCTGGAGTCGAATCCACAGGGAACTATGATTAATGTTTTGAAGTAGCAGTGATACAGAACAAGTAACTGGAAACCTTGAGAGTTTGAAGTTATGTGATTTCCTGAATAGAATACAAGATTCTTCCCACGAGTTTTCTAGATAAAATATAAGATAAATTCAAATGTGAAATCGTCACCCTTTAGCTCGAGGATCAGAACATATAAGTAATCATCCGATTTATTATACATTGTTTTATAACTCAATTAACTCCTGTGTCAACAACAAATTAATCAGAAGATAAAGATGGACTGTGAGAATTAAGCACATGATCCCGATTCCTTTCTAGAAGTTTACAAGAATTGTTTATGCCGAGACTCAACCCATCTACAAACAAGCAAATGTTTGTACAAGGCCTCCAACCATGACATTAATGTTCCATTCTTTAGATAAAGCACAATAATGGTGAAGATTGAAATGTTGTCATGAAGATCTAGTCGGGGTACTTGCCTTGAACCAACGAGTCTTTCTATGCAAGAGTCATCCGAGACATAGAAAGATCTCACGATTATACAAAGTACCTTAGTTTTGCTAGATACATTCAATCATTCAATGGACAAGTGAAATATAAAGCATTAAATCATAAAAAAAATGCACAAATATTACTTCCGGATAATTTATGCATTCATCACCTCTCACTAAATAGTGAATGAGGAACTACTCATTCTTCATGGCTTTGGTAAAGCTAGAAAAATGAGTGATACTCATCCCTCCAAGTAGAGGAGTTACAATGTGAAAGCACAATAAACAAAGAGCCGATATTCAATGAAGAATGAGTGAATCACGTCTCACCCTTCACAGCTTTGGTAAAGTTCTAGAAAAGTGGAAGAGTTTCACTTCTCTAAGAAAGAAGGAAGCTCAAGCAATGGAAGTGAAAGACATGAACAATAGAAGTAGAAGAAAGCTAGTCACATTTGGAGGGTGGCTTCCTCAACCATGAAATGGAGGGTTGCTTCCTTAACCAACATATGAACTAACTCCCTTGATACAAGCAAATATAACAAACATCTAACTACATGAGTGGGAGTCCAAACCTCCATCAAGCTCTTGACTAGTTCTTGGTGTAGTCTAAGCCTTACAAACCAAGTTCTAGCCTTTTACCAGAACTGTCCTCCCTCAAAGGCTCTCCCAAGGGGAGTATTTATAGTCAAGGAAGAAAAGGGGGGGAGACAAGATAGTGTGAAGAAATAGTGTATGTCGCCCAAGCCCAAGTGAAGAGCCAACTACTCTACAGCTTGCCTATGAAGAACATTCAAAGGTGAGTTGGCGTTTAAACATTGTCTCTATTTTTCCTTTATGTGCATTCGAACGTTGTATGGCGTTCGAACGTATCTTCTGTCTCTGCTTTATGGGCGTTTGAATGCCAGATGGGGTTTGACCTTCTCACTCAAGTGGCCTGTGGTCTTATGTGGAAACTTGTTTCCACACTCCATGCACATCTTGGCACTTTACACTCATCAGTCTAGTTTTCAATCACTTAAGTGGACGTTCGAACGTGAGTTGGTGTTCGAACGTGGTACTCAAGTACCTCAGAGTCTTTCTTCTTGGCTGCAACACATTATGTCTTCAACAGTCTAGTTTTCAATCACTCAAGTGGATGTTCGAACTTGAGTTGGCGTTCGAACGTCCTTGGCTTGGTCCAAGCTTTTCCAATTTTTCTCCAGAATATGCTGGTGTTGCATGAAAGTTTGATACTCATTGCCTTTAGTCCCTTGTACAATTTATGGCCTGAAATGTCATTATTTAAACTCCATCAAAGTATAATTAGTCTTAAAAGAGCATAGTAATATGCCAATTTTAACTACTAATCACTATTCATGGTACTCACTGATCCTTCCTCTAGTTCCATCTGCATCAACAATCAGCTCACTCCAATCCACCATATGTGTAGGATCTAAAGTGTACTTCCAGAGCATGGAGACATGAACACTACGTGAACACCAGATAGGTTTGGTGGTAAAACCAATTAGTAAACAAATGTACCAACCCTTTTGAGTACCTAGAAGGGCCAGATATACCTCGGTGACAGCTTTTTTCGCATTCAAAACCTGACCACTCTCCTCTTAGGCATAACCTTCAAGAAGATGTAATCCCCAACCTTGAACTCTAAAGGTCTCCGCTGCCTATTGGCATAGCTCTTTTGTTGGCTCTAAGCCATAAGAAGATGCTTCTATATCAGGTCCACCTTCTCTGAAGTGTCCTTAATCAAGTCCAGACCTGTGGTGAGTCCTTTTTCAATTTTCATCCAACAAATCGGAGAACAGCACGACCTCCCATAAAGTACCTCATAGGATGCTGACTTGATCCGATATGTGTACACCTAAGTGCAGACAATCAAGTTGTAGAAATAATTTGGTTAATTTCGGAGTCGAATCCACAAGGAACTATGATTAGTGTTTTGAAGTAATAGTGATAGAGATCAAGTAACTGCAAACCCTGAGAATTTGAAGTTATGGGATTTCTTGAATAGAATATAAGATTCTTTCCAAGAATTTTCTAGACAAAATATAAGATAAATTTAAATGTAAATAGTCACCCTTTAGTTCGAGGCTCAGAACATGTAGTTAATCATCCGATTTATTATACTTGTGCTTTATAACTCAATTAAATCCCATGTTAATAGCAAGTTAATCGGAAGATAAAGATGGACTGTGAGAATTAAGCACATGGTTCTGATGCCTTTCTAGAAGTGTACAAGAATTGTCTATGCCGAGACTCAACCTGTCTACAAACAAGCAAGTGTTTCTACAAGGCATCCAATCACGGCATTAATGTTCAATTATTTAGATAATGCACAATAATGGTGAAGATTGAAATGTTGTCATGAAGATCTAGCCAGGGTACTTGCCTTGAACCAACGGGTCTTTCTATGCAAGAGTCATCCATAACATAGAGAGAACCCACGATTATACAAAGTACCTTAGCTTTGCTAGATGCATTCAATCATTTAATAAGCAAGTGAAATATAAAGCATTAAAGCATAAAGAAAATACGCAAATATAACTTTCGGATAATTTATACATATTCATCCTAAAGAGTGAATGAGGAACTGCTCATTCTTCATGGCTTGGGTAAAGCTAGAAAAATGAGTAATGCTCAATCCTCCAAGTAGAGAACTTACAAGGTAAAGTACAATAAGCGAGGAGCCGATCTTCAACAAAGAATGAGTGAATCACGTTCCACCCTTCATGGCTTTGGTAAAGCTCTAGAAAAGTGGAAGAGTTTCATTCCTCTAAGAAAGAAGGAAGCTTAAGCAATGGAAGTGAAAGACAGTAAATGAAAGTAGAAGAAAGCTAGACACATTTGGAGGGTTTCCACTGCAACCAAAAGAGGATCTATCTCCCTTGATACAAGTAAATATAAGACTAAGTCTAAGATTAAGTATATAAGTGAGAGTCTAAGCCTCCATCTAGCTCTTGACTAGTTCTTGGTGTAGTCCAAGCCTTACAAACCAAGTTCTAGTCTTTTACAAGAACTCCCCTCCTAAAGGCTCCTCCAAAGGGAGTATTTATAGGCAAGGAGGAAGGGGGGAAGACAATAGAGTGTGAAGGAATAGTGTATGCCGCCTAAGTCCAAGTGAAAAGCCAACTACTTTGCAGCTTCCCTGTGGAGAATGTTCGAATGTGAGTTGGCGTTCGAACGTTGTATCTATCCTTTATGGACGTTCGAACATTGTATGACGTTCAAACGTTTCTTCTGTCTTTGCTTTATGGGCATTTGAACGCCAGATAGGGCCTGACCTTCTCACTCAAGTGGCATGTGGTCTTCTGTGGAAACCTATTTCCACACTCCATGCACATCTTGGCATTTTGCACTCATCAGTCTGGTCTTTAATCAATTCAAGTGGACGTTCAAACATGAGTTGGCGTTCGAACGTGGTACTCAAGTACCTCAGAGTTTTCCTTCTTGGCTGTAACATGCCATGTCTTAGCAGTCTGGTCTTTAATGAATTCAAGTGGACGTTCGAAAGTGAGTTGGCGTTCAAACGTTCTTGGCTTGGTGCAAGCTTTTTCAATTTTTCTCCAGAATATGCTGGTGTTGCATGAAAGTTTGATACTCATTGCCTTTAGTCTCTTGTACAATTTATGGCCCGAAATGTTATCATTTAAACTTCATCAAAGTATAATTAGTCTTAAAAAAGCATAGTGATATGCTAATTTTAACCACTAATCACACCCCCAACCTAAATATTGTTAGTCTCTAGTAATACAACAACAATGGAATGTAAATCTATTTCTAGTGCCTTTTTCGTAGGTCATCCGGTTGCATTTATCTTATGCAACAAGCCGTTGAACCACTAGGTTTACCCTAATGGATGAGTGTTGTCTCGTGAGGGTTTTTAGTGAAGGTACCCACAAACTTTAGTTGAAAATTTGTGTTTATGGGATTGCTAGTTAAAGTAAATTAGCATCATGGTCGTTGGGACACCCAACCCTCAACTTCGACTTACATCCTACATACTCCTCTTTCATAGGTATTTATTCTATGCAAAAATTAGCATCAGTCACATTGGCATTTGAAATTCCCTGTGTAGTAAGAATGGTCATTCTAGAAACAAGAATTGTTACATAACAAACATTTCACTTTACCACCCTCCACGGTTAGCTTTGATTTCACAAACCTCTCTTAGAAGTGCCCTTACCAAAAATTTGCTCTGGTTATAGTGACTTGTCTCTCAAAGGGCATGTGATCAAAAGATGACCAATTGAAGAATCACATGCACCGTCAGAAAGGGAGTGAAAGTTTTAAGAAAGTAGACCAATCATGTTCTTGGCATAATCTCATGGAAGAATATTGATGCAGTTAAAGAAATACTATTAAACATACCCCAGTTTTCGGTCGATAACACACATATGCATTAGACTTGAGATCAATTAGGGCTTTTGTAAAGGTTGTAATATGGCCAGAGGTCAGTGGCTAACAAAATGACGTCAACGGTATTCAAAAACTATCTTTTCCTTATGTAGTGTAGCACATCTCTTTCTTGCTTTTTGATTTTTTGCCAAGAAATTGTATTTCTTTCTTTTATTTTTCTCATTTTTCACTTTCTTGGCAATTTTTTGTTTTTCTATTTCTTTTATTTTTCGGTTGTTTCCACCGATTTTTATTTCATTGAACAATAGCCACTATGGTCTTTCTATTTTTCTTGCCTTTTTGTATCATACTAATTTATAGCAAGGTATGTTAAGTGTATTTTCTTGTGGCTCGGTTATCATATGTGTTTTTCAAAAAAGAAATCATTCATTGAAGGCTCAAGCATGGTTGACTAGGGATATCCTTTTAAAAGAAATGGCTAAGGCTCAAAGTCAAATCAAAGATGACCTAAGATCCTTTCTCATGTATGTGCACATGCATGTGTCATATGTAAAGGTTCCTTGTGGGATATATCAATATATCACTTTAGTTGTGTCAATCAAAGCAAGGATAATGAGGTTATTGGCAAAAAATTGGAAGTGAAAGAGCTTACTTTGAGTAAATGTTGATATCCTCTCTAAAGCATCGTAGAGCTCATAACTTACTATGGTATTCTTTATCATCTCTACTGGTTATGTCGTGTGTTTCAAGGAATGTTGGTTATATAGCAATTCCATTTTCAGGTTTCATCATCTTGTACCGTAAGAATAACAAATACTGATATACATTTGATATTTTGAGCATAGAGAAAATATCATTGTTCAAGGTTTTGTGGTTTTAAGTCTAGATTGCTAAGTTATGTGTCGAACCGATCATGTGATGAGCTACTTTAACAAACGGTCTCGAAATCCACATTTGTTCTATCATTTATTAACAAGAATTACTAAAGTACTAATTCTATACATGCATTTAAATAGATAAAATTGATAAATTGAATCATTCATTTCATATGATTATTTATATCAACATTAACATCGAAGGTTCAATTCCTCCACAGAAATGACAAAACACAAAATCTTCAAGTATCCATAATAACTTATCAAAGAAGAAACAAACACAAAGACCCCAAATATCCACAAAAAACTATCAAAGAAGAAGAAGCTCATCCTCAAAAGAAGAAACAAACACCCAAATCCATCAAGAACAGAAATACTCCCGCTCATTCTCCTCCAAATCCACCATGTCCTCCAGGTCCACTAGGTCCATCCCTCATAAGAAGAAGGATCTCATCCTGCTTAGCTTCTATGCTAAGCATGATGTCAAGTAGAGAGCGGCAGAGTGCTGTACTAGAAATGGGGTCTGCCTCCTCCTGGGGCTGCTCTCTCTCCTCCTCCATTTCGCTTTCCTCCTCTCGGTTAAGCTCGTCTTGTACTTCATCCACTCCTTGGGTAGGGGGCACCTCTTGTCTTGCTGCCAGGCCGCCACTATGGCCTTGGCTCCTTTGGAAGGAAGCCTTGTTCAGTGGCCCCATTGGCTTTTAAATTGTCATTTCTGGCCTCACCCTAATCCTGTGATCTTTGCATATTTGAGTCACTAGGGTGCCAAACGGGAGGGAGTTTCCTTTCATGTCACAACCTTTCTTTATTTCTGTCAAAATGAGGGAGGGGAGATCAATACTGTGGCCTTTCCTAAGTGCATACAACAGACGGGCCATGACGGGAAGAATTTCATTTTTTCGTCCGATCGGGCAAAGTTTGACATTACAATCAAATTTAGCATTTTATACTTGTCCGTAAGCTCTCCTTGTCGGAGAAATTTTTGCCATGACCAAGAAAAACCAGTTATGCCCGTTAGCCCAGTGCCCACAATGTTCAATGCCACGTTCTTTTTTAGGGGGTAGGTGGAGTTTTACGCTCGAGGCACTTCTTGTCTCAACTTCCTAATATATTCCTCATGCACATCAATATGTGCCCCCCTTACATACGTTCGAATTGCCCTATTGATGATCTCGGCGTTAGAGTAGAACTCTCGCACCAAGTCAACAACGACTTTTTCCTTGTTCTGTATATACAACACCCAACCTCTCCTCTCTATATCCACAAGCAAACCCAACTCAGCGAAATCACTCAACACCACATCACGCTCATAGACTACAACATGGTTTTGGTAGAAGTTCTCATACCTGTCTGCCTTGAGGGCTGTGGGGAAGCGAGTTTTGTCATACCTTCGCATAATAGGTGGCCTTCCTTCCCTTACTTCAATGACCTCCTCCACGAAATTAGGCCCCTGGTTTGTTGGGTTGTGCCTACCAGGCAGTTTGACCCTTAGAGGCATTGTGTTTTGGTTTTGAGGTGGTGAGGTCTTGAAAAGTTTGATTTTCTTGTGGGAATGATGATAAATGATGTGGGAATGGCCTTGGGATGGTTGTTTTTGGGTGAAAATGGAAAATGAGAGGTGCTTTGAGGTTTGGGTAATGAAAAATTGCCCTAGGGTTTGGTGGTTTTTGAAGGGTTTTAGAATGGGGAAAACGATCTAGGCTTTTATAGCCTGAGAAGTGTCGTTCGAACGTGTGTAACGTTCAAATGTGTCTTAAAGGATTTTAATTAGATCATTCGAACGTGAGTGGCATTCGAACGTGGTGAGCTCTTAGTACTTTTGAAGTTTGTTAGAGACCAAAGTACTGTAAGCTCTTCTCGTTCGAACGGTCTATTGGTGTTTGAACTTTGAGAGCTCCCAGTACTTGTTATTTCAATCAGAGGCTTCATCAGAGGTCGAGTACTACAAGCAGGTGACGTTCGAACCTTGAATCAAAAATTAAAATTTTTTTTTACACTACACTATACACAATCAAAGAGGTTTATATACACGAGTCTGAACCAAAAATTCATGGCGTCTCAGGATAAGTCCCTACCCATGCTTCAGGTTGGTATTCTGGGACACTCCTTACTCAGTCCATATTCTCATTTCAGTCAAAAGAGTTTTTGTACAAAAAGAATTTTACACTTTTTTACAAAAAATTTAGACCCTAGGCTTTCATCCCAACAAAACACAGTTTTTCATAGAGAATAATCTAATCTGAGTCTCCCTTCGTATTCATGTAGTTAGAACAATCAGTGACTCTCCCAATTTCGTCTCTCACAAACCGGTTAAGCAAAGTATCGGAGTAGCATAACGTCTCAGGGTAATCCTCACTCAGCCCATTCACTATCCAGTCTAATCGATCGAGTGCGTGACTAGAAATTAGTTCAGAACACTGATTATATTTTTTCTCGTGAAAGACTCTACCACATTATTTACAAGCACTAAGCCTTTTGGCACGACAACGTTTAGTAAAAGTGCTTCTTCCACAGAGGGGTTTTGCTTGTTCTTCTCGTATCTCATTTTTTCTTACCAGTCTTGCTTTTCTCATGATCACAGCATGCACATCAGATGGAAAGGTGTGCAAAACTCCCAAACTAAACAAAAAAAGTTTGGTATCCATGCTTTCTAAACTTTAAGACTCACTATCTGGTTCTTTAACGTCTGCCAGTCACAAAGACGATTAGCTGACTCACAGACATAATCATTAATTTATACAAAATACAAGACAAGGTACACAATATGATCAGGAATAGCAACAACAATAGCAAAAATAAAAAATTTTACGGGCACAAAATATGAACTGTAGTTCTCACCCCTAACCTAAACTGAACATTGTCCCCAATATTTCAAATTTACCGATATGTTGAGCTTGTAGATGAGGTTGAAAGGTAGAGATCTTGTTCATCTGTCAAAACCTACAAGAAAAATACACAAATTAATCTTCTCTACATAAATCTAGGTTTCCACTAGGATGAAAACCCTTGATTGTAAGTGCGGACAAAAGAAGAACAACCATGTACAAATAGAGTAAACAAATGCAGATCATGAGACAAAGGATTGGGTCTTCTAGGAGTATGGTCATGGGGCTATTGGGAGTTAGGTTGTGTTTACAAAAGGTCGCGAATAGCGAAGAAGAAGAAGAAGAAGAAGGAAAAAAAAGGAAACAAAAAGGGAAAGAGGGTGGGGAAAAAGAAAAAGGGGGTGGGGGCTTTATAAAGGTGTTCCCGTGGGTTGGGTCTGATTGGGTTTTTCTTGACCCGACCCCTTTTTTGTGTTGGCAGACGTGAATCTCGAATGGATGTTCTGGGTCCATTAAAAGAATAGTTTTCACATTTTTAACAAAATCCTCCAAAAATGGTTTCAACCATTGACCATTAACAGTAAAGATATTACCGTTTGNAGTTTTCACTTTTTTAACAAAATCCTCCAAAAATGGTTTCAACCATTGACCATTAACAGTAAAGATATTACCGTTTGAGGGATTTTTCACTTCTATTGCTCCGTGTCTAAACACTTTTTTGACAATATAATGTCCAATCCATCTTGACTTCAACTTACTAGGAAAGAGGTGGAGTCTTGAATTAAACAACAGGACTTTTTGAGCAGATTTAAAAGACTTCCGCATTATGTTTTTGTCATGAAAAATTTTCATCCTTGATTTCACAATCTTAGCATTCTCATATGCTTCATTTCTCAATTCCTCCAATTCATTAATCTGAAGTTTCCTTGACAGTCCGACATTGTCTAGGTCAAAGTTCATTGCTTTAATGGCTCAGTATGCCCTATGTTCTAGTTTCACAGGTAGGTAACAAGGTTTGCCATAGACTAATCGATAAGGAGACATGTCCAACATTGTTTTAAAAGCAGTGCGATATGCCTAGAGTGCATCAGTTAGTCTTGACGACCAATATTTGCGGTNTGTTTTAAAAGCAGTGCGATATGCCCAGAGTGCATCAGTTAGTCTTGACGACCAATATTTGCGATCTTGATTTACCATTTTTTCTAAAATTAATTTGATCTCCTGATTAGCCAATTCAGCCTGTCCACTAGTCTGTGGATGATAAGGGGTTGTAATTTTATGAAAAATTAAGTATTTTTTCATCAAATTCCAGAAAGGGCGATTGCAAAAATGAGGACCCCCATCATTTATGATGGATTTCAGAATTTCAAACCGAGACAAAATGTTTTCTTTTAAAAATTTTATCATTGTTTAGTGATCATTATTCTGAAATGGAATTGCCTCAATCCATTTGGACACATAGTCTATGGCCACTAAAATGTATAGATAGCCAAAGGAAGGGGGAAATGGTCCCATAAAATCGATGCCCCAATAGTCAAAAATTTCAATCACAAGAATGGGGTTTAAGGGCATTATGTTTCATTTCAAAATGCTTCCCAACCTTTGGCATCTATTGCAAATTAAACAAAATGCATGGACATCTTTGAAAAGTGTGAGCTAATAAAATCCACACTGCAAGATTTTTGTAGAGGTTTTTCTTGAGGAGAAGTGACCACCACATGCTTCAGAATGGCAAAATGATATTACATGTCTACTTTCATGATCGGGGATGTAGCATCTTATGATCTAATCCCTACAGTACTTGAATACGTATGGATCCTCCCAAAAGAAGTTGCGAACCTCCCTTAGAAATTTCTTTTTGTCTATGGTGGTGAAGGACGGCGGGAGCGTTCCAGTAGCAAGGAAATTAGCAATATCAACATACCATGGGGTCTCATCAATTATGAACAGTTGTTCATCATGAAATTTTTCATTGATTGACAATCCGTCCCCATGGAATTCATACTTTAATCTAGACAGATGGTCTGCCACCACATTCTCAACACCCTTCTTGTCCATAATGACCAGATCAAACTCTTGGAGTAAGAGTATCCATCTTAAGAACCTAGACTTGGCATCCTTCTTTGTGAGCAAAAATTTTAGGGCTACATGGTCAGTGAATACAGTAACAGAAGAACCAACAAGATAGGAACAAAATTTTTCCAAAGCAAAAACTATAACAAGCAATTCTTTTTCAGTTGTTGAATAATTCATTTGAGCACCATTCAAAGTTTTGCATGCATAGTAAATCACATGTGGTTTCTTATCCTTTCATTGTCCCAACATAGCACCTACAACATAATCACTTGCATCACACATTAGTTCAAAGGGTAGAGTCCAGTCAGGAGACTGTATTATCGGGGCAGAAATTAACATGCCTTTAAGTTTGTCAAAAGTTTTATGGCATGCTTCACTCCACACAAAATTTATATCCTAACTTAGGAGATGACACATGGGTTTAGCTATGGTACTGAAATATTTTATGAATCTCTTGTAAAACCCTACATGTCCCGGATATGATTTGGCATCTTTTACAGTCTTTGGAGCAGGTAGATTTTCAATTAGATCTATTTTTGCCTTGTCTACTTTCATGTCCTCATACGACACAATGTGACCTAAGACAATGCCTTGTGAAACCATGAAATGACATTTCTCCCAATTAAGCACCAGATTGACTTCTTGACATCTTACCAATACCTTCTCTAGGTTGGCCAGACACAAATCAAACAAGTCACCATAGACAGAGAAGTCATCCATGAATACTTCCAAAAATTTCTCGACCATGTCACTGAACAAGCTCAGCATGCATCTTTGGAATGTTACAGGAGCATTACAAAGCCCAAATGACATCTTTTTGAATGCAAAGGTGCCTAAGGGGTATGTGAATGTGGTTTTTTACTGATCATTGAGTGTTATCTCAATTTGATTGCACCCGAAATATCCATCCAGGAAATAGTAAAATTCATGGCCTGTAATTCTCTCTAGAACCTGGTCCCGAAAGGGAAGAGGAAAATGGTCTTTCCTAGTCACCAAATTGAGTTTTCGATAGTCAATATACATCCACCATCCTGTGACGACTCTAGTTGGTACTAGTTCATTGAATTCATTCTTGACCATTGTGACCCCATACTTTTTGGGCACAACTTGGGTTAGGCTAACCCATTTCCTATCGGAGATGGGAAAGATTATCCCTGCATCTAAGAGTTTAAGCACTTTCTTTCTCACAACTTCCTTCATGTGAGGGTTCAGTCGTCGCTGAATTTGACGAGAGGATTTTGAATCCTTTTCCAGGTATATATCATGATTGCAAATTAACGGGCTTATACCTTTCAAGTCAGCGATGGTCCATCCAATGGTGCTTTTATGACTTTTAAGAACTTCAATCAGTTTAAACTCTTGTAAGTCTGTGAGCTTAGATGAAATTATCATTGGGTATGACTCGTCCTCTCCTAGGAATGCATATTTGAGGTCAGATGAGAGATGTTTCAATTCAGGATTTAGTGGCTTGACACTTGATGCGAGTGGCTTTGTGCCACATGGTGAAAGTTCCTCGAATTTTGGGGCCTATGTCTCAACAGCATGAGTGGGGCAATTCTTTGGATCATCATCAGTTGTCTCGGATGTGATGAATTCTAAAAGAGAATATTTAGTGAGTTTTTCACAGAATGTGTTATTCACATGTTCCTGAACCAACGACTCAATGGAATTTATTTCTCTTTCTTCTTTGTCCTCTCCTGAGTGTTTGGCAACATTGAAAATATTCTGCTCAAGAGTCATATTCCCAAAGGTCAATTTCATGACCCCATTCCTGCATTTGATTAGTGTATTTGAAGTTGCTAGGAAGGGTCGACCAAGAATGATGGAAATTGGGTTCTCTGAATGCTTTGCTGGCTATGTATCTAACACGATGAAGTCAACAGGGAAAACAAAGTTGTCCACTTAGATAGGTACATCTTCAACAATGTCCCTAGGGACTTTGACAGATCTGTCTACCAATTGTAGTGTAACACTGGTGGGTTTGAGTTCTCCCAGCCCCAACTGCTGGTAAATAGAAAATGAGAGAAAATTAACACTTGCTTCAAGGTCTAACAGTGCTTGTTTAATTCTAAAATTTTCAATGACACACAACATAGTTGAACACCCAGGGTCTTTGTATTTTGGAGGAGTTTTGTGTTAAAGCAAGACACTGTCATGTTCTGTCAAGAAAGCTCTTTTTCAGACATTCTGGCTTCTCTTGACTGTGCACAAGTCTTTTAGAAATTTGGCATAAGACGAAACCTGTTTGATTACATCCAGAAGTGGGATGTTGATCTTTACTTGCTTGAAGAGCTCATAAATTTCTGGCTGATTATTTAATTTGTGTACAGTTTTGAGTCTATGAGGAAAAGGAGCAGGAATAGGACACGAGGGTCCCTATTCTTTTGATGGTTCTGGTTCTTGTTCAATCACAAGTTCAAGCTCCTCCTCAATTACAAGTTCAAGCTCTTCTAATTTAGGCTCAATTGGTGAGTTGACTAGGATTGACTTAGGTTTTGGCTTGGGAATTAGCATGTCTCTAATGGTCTTGTCAATCACCTTGCTACTTCTTAGTGTAGTGACAACTTGGTCTTGGTCTTGTGTATTTTCCATGGTTGCAAGATTTTTCACCTAGAATTGACCTTGTGGTGGTTTTGGTTGAGCAGGAAACTTGTCCTTCTCATGTGTGGTCATGGATTGAGTCAATCTTTGGATGTGACTTTTGAGATCCTCGAAAGATTGAGTGATTTGAGTTTTGAATTTAGTAAATGCTTGAGTGGAACTATTGTTATAGTTCATTTGGCTATGCATAAACTAATTCAGGGTATCCTCAAGGCTCCTCTTTTGTGGTGGTTGGTATGGTTGATATGTGGGAGGTCCTTGAGGTGGTGGGTGAGAACCTTGTTGTCGGTTTATGGGAGTTGGTTGTGTGTTTCTCCAACTGAAGTTTGGGTGGTTCCGCCACCCTGGATTGTATGTTTCAGAATATGGGTTGGAGTAAGGCTTGTTGAAGTTGGAAACGACATTTGTTTGTTCCAACAAAACCTCTTTGAATGCTGGAATGGTTGGACACTCCCCAGTAGGGTGCCCTGTTAGTGCACAAATCCCACACACTTATTATGTGGGAGGGCCAACATCAACTTGATGAATCTTTTTCATCTCTAAATCTTCAAGTTTTCGAGATAGGGTGGACATTTTTGCTCTTAGATCATCATCATCTCTCAAGATTTACTTATCCCCTTAGGAAGTAGATGGTTTGGCTTCAACAATGATAGGTGAGGCTGAGTCCCACATCTGAGAACTGTCAGATATGGTGTCAAAAAAATTAAATACCTCCTCCAGGCTCTTGCTCATAAACTCTCCCTGAGCCATTATTTTGACAAATTGACGTAGTCCAATTCTCAAAAGCATAGTGTGGGCAGGACTGGAGCAGATCCTTTAATCTCTCCAAACTTTGATAAAAGGTTTCTCCTTCTTTGACCAAACAATTTATAATTTGCCTTTTTAGTGCATTAGTGCGGTGTAGAGGGAAACATTTTTTGAAAAATTTATTTTGTAGTGCCCGTCAGTCAGGTATTGAAAGAGCTTTTAAAGAATTTAGTCATTGCTTAGTTTTATCCTTTGGAAAAAATGAAAAAAATTTCATTTTGGCGAGCTCAGAATTGTCTTGAAAGGTTCCACATAGTTCCTCAAACTTTTTTATGTGTAGATATGTGTTTTCTGTTTCGAGTCCATGGAATTGAGGGAATAGTTGAACTATCTCCGTCTTCACAGTAAAGAGGGGTGCATCTTCAGGAAAGATAAAATAAAATGNCCGCCGCTCCTATTCTTTCTCTCCACCTTTGAAGTTCAACCTCTATAATCTCCATGACTTCACACCTAACATATACCATCCTTTGTTTTAAATTTTTTATTTTAATTATCTATTTACTCATGGGTTTCATTCTTCTTTATGCATTTACGCATCGGGGTCCCAATGTTGATTAAAACCCTAGTTTTTGTAAAGTGGATTAATGACTTGATCCGATATGTGTACACTCAAGTGTAGGCGGTCAAGTTTTAGTAATAATCCTGTTAAGTCCAAAGTCGAATCCACAAGAAACTATGACTAATGTTTTGAAGTAAGCAGTGATAGAGACCAAATAACTGGAAACCTTGAGAGTTTGAAATAATGGGATTTCCTGGACAGACTATAAGATTCTTTCCAAGAAGTTTTCTAGACAAAATAAAAGATAAATTCAAATGTAAATAGTCACACTTTAGCTCGAAGATCTGAACAAGTAGTTAATCATTCGGTTTATTATACTTGTGCTTGGTAACTCAATTAACTCCCATATCAATGGTAAGTATTGGAAGATAAAGGTGGATTGTGAGAATTAAGCACATGATTCCGATACCTTTCTAGAAGTTTATAAGAATTGTCTGTGCTAAGACTCAAACCATCTACAAACAAGCAAGTGTTTCTACAAGGTATTCAACCATGGCATTAATATTCCATCTTTTAAATGAAGTCCAAAATGGTAAAGATTGAAATGTTATCATGAAGATCTAACCGGAGTACTTGACTTGAACCAATGGGTCTTTCTATGCAAGAGTCATCCGTGACATAGAGAGAACCCACAGTTATACAAAGTACCTTAACTTTGCTAGATGCATTCAATCATTCAATAAGCAAGTGAAATATAAAGCATTAAAGCATAAAGGAAATGCACAAATATAACTTCCAAATAATTTATACATATTCATCACCTCTTACTAAAGAGTGAATGAGGAACTACTCACTCTGCATGGCTTGGGTAAAGCTAGAAAAGTAAGTGATGCTCATCCCTCCAAGTAGAGGAGTTACAAAGTGAAACACACTAAACAAAGAGCCGATCTTTGACGAAGAATGAGTGAATCATGTTCCACCCTTCACAGCTTTGGTAAAGCTCTAGAAAAGTGGAAGAGTTTCACTCCTCTAAGGGAAGAAAGAAGCCCAAACAATGGAAGTGAAAGAAATTAACAACAAAAGTAGAAGAAAGCTAGTCACTTTTGGAGGGTTTCCACTGCAACCAAAAGATGATCTATCTCCCTTGATGCAAGTAAATATAAGCCTAAGTCTAAGACTAATTCTACAACTACAAGTGGGAGTCTAAGCCTCCTTCAAGCTCTCTACTAGTCTTGGTGTAGTCAAAGCCTACAAAACCAAGCTCTAGCTTTATACAAGACTCAAAAAGGACTCCTCTTTAAAGCTCCCACAATTGGAGTATTTATAGGAAAAGAGGGGGGGGGGGACANAAAGATGATCTATCTCCCTTGATGCAAGTAAATATAAGCCTAAGTCTAAGACTAATTCTACAACTACAAGTGGGAGTCTAAGCCTCCTTCAAGCTCTCTACTAGTCTTGGTGTAGTCAAAGCCTACAAAACCAAGCTCTAGCTTTATACAAGACTCAAAAAGGACTCCTCTTTAAAGCTCCCACAATTGGAGTATTTATAGGAAAAGAGGGGGGGGAGAAGAGAGTATGCGGGAATAATGTAGGGCCTTGAAAGTCTTCTGAAAGCCATCTACTCTGCAGCCTGCCTGGAGACAACGTTCAAATGTTGTTACTGTCTTTGCTTAATGGGCGTTCGAACACCAGATGGGGTCTGACCTTCCCACTTAAGTAGCCTGTGGTCTTCTGTGAAATCCATTTCCACACTTCGTGCACAACTTGACACTTTGCACTCAGTATCCTGGTCTTCAATTAATTCAAGGGAACGTTCGAACGTGAATTGGCGTTTGAACGTGGTACTCAAGTACCTCAATGTTTTCCTTTTTGGTTGCAACACGCCAAGTCTTAGCATCCTGCAATCTGATCTTCAATAATTCAAGAGAACGTTCAATCGTTAATTAGCATTCGAACGTTCTTGCCTTGGTCCAAGCTTTTCCAATTTTGCTCCAGAATATGCTGGTGTTGCACAAAAGTGTGATATTCATTGCCTTTGGTCCCTTGTACAATTTATGTCCTGAAATGCCAGCATTTAAACTCCATCAAAGTATAATTAGTCCTAAAAAGGCATAGTGATATGTTGATTTTAATTACTACTTAGTATTCTACTTCTTTTGGGAAATGTAAATATTTCTTACACTTTGCTTTTTGAATTGCTGTATTTCTTATTGTTGTGCTCTTGCATCTTCTCTATTCCCCTTGCCCTATTACTTTGAGGAGGACTTAGTTCTTCTTGAAGTAGATTTGCTAGGTTTGGAGAAGATGAATAGCTGAAGAGCTAAAGAATTGTTAAGTTGAGTGGCTGAGGCCTTAACCTTGGCGGGCTCATTCTTACGAACTAAGAAGCCTGTGAGCTGAAGTGCTCATCTTTATGAGTTGAAGAACCTTATATTCCCTTGAGTTATGGAGAGTTTAGCCTTGATGAATTAGTGGGTTTATTCATGGAGAGCTCAGCTTTCTGAGCTAAAGAGTGCAACCTACTTTTCTGCTCATAACAGGCTGAAGGACACATTCGTGGGCAAACCTGATCTATTTTTTTTTTTTTGAGTTGATCTTATCAGAGCTGAGCTACCTATCTGAGCTCTAGCTTTTTGATATGGAAAGTGATAATCTGATTCGTTATTCATGCCCACCTACCTTCTTAAAATGCCTCCACTGCAATGATTATGGAAACGCAAGGGGTCGTCTGTTCATCTTCACACGTTTATTGTCCCTTCATATTTGGGATTCCCTAATGTTTCCATAAAATTTGGGCTTCGTTTGTTACCTACGAGTTTTGCGATTTCTCCTTGTCTGTAAATCTTGGGATCACATCTCTCGTTCCTCTTGAGTTTCTTTTTCTCTGTGTTCTCTGTCTCTTTTCTGATTTCCATGGATGTCCCTCTTACTTCCTTGTTCAACCAACGAGCTTCTACTGGGATTGACATGAGGTGGCATTCCAACTTCTTGGTTCCTTCAGTGGTAACCTTTTCAGAGTTGGAAGAAATCAAGAGGCGATATCTTCTTCTTATAGCCTTGCCCTTGCGAGTCCCAACTTTTGACGAACCCTGTAACTTCCTTCNTACTGGGATTGACATGAGGTGGCATTCCAACTTCTTGGTTCCTTCGGTGGTAACCTTTTCAGAGTTGGAAGAAATCAAGAGGCGATATCTTCTTCTTGTAGCCTTGCCCTTGCGAGTCCCAACTTTTGACGAACCCTGTAACTTCCTTCCTTAAGAAGGGATTTGATTTTTTGAATGTGCCTTCGAGATGGCCCTTCTTTTGCCCACCCATCCTTCCATTAGGTGGATTCTTGCCTTTCATGGGTTGTGCCCATCTTGCCTCTATCCTCAAGGGTGAGGTGCAATGATCAGCTTCTTTCTTTTTTGGCATCTACAAGGCAACAACGAGTTCCCTATTGTTACAGAGTTCCTCTATCGTATAATTCACAATTAAATTAGGTTATTATTCTTATGCTTTGCAAGGATAGTCTTAATTTGATCACGCGGGATTTTCATATTTTAGTTGTATATTACCTTAATATTTTTATTTAAACTTATTCTTTTGAGCACAAATAGATTCCTTTATTTTTTAAAACATTATGAAATATTACACTCCTTGCATATATAGTGGAGATGTAAAACCTATTACAGATTTTGAGCTAACCTTTCTTGGAGAGATATTCTACATCTACTCAAATAAGAATCTTCGATTCAACAATAAATTTTCTTTGAATAATCTCATTAGCTTCGTCTTGATTAGCACTCATTGAATTATATTGTTACCATTTTCATTGAAATTTTTACTTAGAGATTATTCAGGTGTATGATTTCTGGAAAAGGACCTTAGGCCATTTTTGATTAATTTTGAGCCTTGACCATTTCTTTTACAAAATTATATCTCTAGTAAAGCCATGATTGAGCCTAAAAAAAAGTATAAATTCTTTTCATGGAACCCGAGAAATACCCGAGCCACATGAGAATATATATTAAACCTACCTTTGCTATCTAGTTTTCTTGCACCCTCTTCTAAATCAGTATGATATAGGAAAGCACAAGATGAAGAAAAGGAAGCAAAGAATAAAGAAAAGAAGAGGGTAATTGCTATTTAAAGAAAGAAGAAAAAATCTATGGAAGAAATTTAAAAAGAAAAAGAAAGAAAGAAAAGAGCCAAGAAAGTGAAAAAATGAAAAGGATAATGAAAGGATGTGGAAGTCTTGGAAAGCTAGGAAGAGGTGTGCCACAATATTAAGAAAGGATAGTTTTTGAATTCCATTGACTTCGTTTCTTAAACCCTAAACCAATGGCCACATTAAAACCCTAAGAAAGTCCTTTTTGATTCCAGAAGTCATGCATGTGTATTAATCCTATCAATCCAAAAAGGGACAATGTTGATAATATGTTTAAAGTAGTGTTAATATCCTTTTATGAGATTATGTCAAATTTCAGTTCTATTCGAATAACCATTCTTTTGATAAATTACATGTGATATTACTTTGCTTTGAAAATAATATTCCAATCACATTTAATTACTGAGTGAATAGTCACTATAACATATGTGTACTCCTTGCTGAGTGTATTCCAAGAGAGAATTGACATCAAGACTACCATGAAAGATGGTAGTATTTCCTAAGTAATTTTTGAGATAAAGAAATCATTGCACACACACACACAAGTTTTTATAAAAATATATGGATAATAATACAACTAACGTGTGTTACTCTTATAGTAATTAGAAAAAGGAAGTATTCTAGTAATACAGAGCAATATTGATTTAATTTTATCTGTGAAAAGTATGAATTATGAACTCCTAACTATTGAATTTTGTAGGCAACTTCACTGAAAATCTTCACAAGACAAACCTCAACCACTAGGGATCACCTAGGGGTTTAACGACTTGTTGCATACGCTAAATGCAATCGTGAAAATCTACCAAAATATTTTTTATTGTTTTATTTACTAGGGACTAGTAAAGTTTAGGTTGGGGAGTGTGATTAACCCTAATTATTGTGTAAATTAAAATAGATTAATAAGTTAATTATGTAGGTTAAAATAGTTAAAAATTTTAAATTAGGGTTAGTGCGTAAGTTAGGGTTAATGCATGGAATGTTTGTTATGTCAGGGTTTTGTGCAAAAATTATGAGCAATCTGTCAAAGCTAAAACTAGCAAGGGATGCAAGTGTAATATCAACAAAAGAACCTGTCAGAATAGTGTGGAAAATCACCACTAGAATCCATAAATCCAGAACCGTCCGAACGGTGGTGATGGCGTCCGGACGGTTGACTAAGGCGGTTCAACTTCTTCGACTTTATTCCAGACATTCTCTTGACCTATAAATAGGCCTGTCCAGTGTTCATATCTGGGATTTCTTGGAGAGCTTGGAGAGGAGCAAAAGGATATTCCAAAGAGAGATTCAAGAGAATTTAGAGAAAATCCAAGAGTAGATCCTGTCCAACCTACTTTCCAACTATAATTCTGTTATTTCTACATTTTTGTTATGTCTTTCTACTTGGAGTGTTAAACTTCTGCCACCTTTGTGTCTTAACTGATATTAAGGTGGTTGTATTTCAATTATTCCTTGGGAAAGGAGTGTTAGTGTCTGTATTTTATTTAGTATTGTAATGAAACTTACCTGTACTTCTTGCTTGTTTATGGCAATGGGGTGTGAGTATTTTACTTATACCCTTCAATGAGGGGTGAACATATGTATATTATTGGTTAAGTTATGGAAATATCAATGTTTAATTATGCTTTATTGTTATATACACCTCCCTTAATTGATGGATTATTTATAATATGCCCATGGTTATGAACAACGAGTAGTACTTAATATTCTATACCATTCTATCTACTAATATGTACTTCATACATGATAGAGTGATATACGTAGTTGGGTTTTACGTAAAATTCGATTGATTGGTTATAGACGGGTTAAGTCTCGACATAGCTAATGTTTTTGATTCAATACGTGACCCAAAATTATGTCATCAGTGAATCATCAACCTGTCAGTTGAATAACTAAAGTGACCCAACTAAATGGCTTGACCTTCTGGTTCACTAAGGATGTTTAACTGATGCATGGTATAAAGGTGTCAGATGAATAGCTAAAGTGATCCTCCTGAATGGCTTGACCTTTTGGTTCACTAGGGTTGTTTAACTGATACATGATACAAAATTGTCAGTTGAGTAATTCTAGTATTCCTCCTGAATGGCTTGACCTTCTGGTTTACTTGAATTAGTCAATTGTTGCATATACCTACTAGCTAACCTGAATAGTTTTTGTGTTATGGTTTAATATACATCAGACTTACCAGTTGACTTTCCAGTGACTTGAAAGTTAATTATTATAAGGTGGCATTTCCAGTATTTAACCAATATTTAGCAGATGGGATCCTTGAACTGAAGGGTACCTTTTTATATTATTAACATTCACCAATTTACCTACGCATTTCATTTACTCAGTGTAGTTATCAATCAAAGCTCACCTCACAAGCTATCTCATGTTACACTGCTTTAACAATAACTTCACTATTCTTATTTTAAATTCCAATTATTAAAACTCTTCGTGGGATAGATCTTGGACTTAAACTGAGAAAACTACAATTCGACCACTTATACTTGGGTGTATGATATAAAGCAGGTTACAAAACAGGTCAAATCAAACAACCACAAGGCCAATTTCATGTGGAAAATCCTTTAATCATGGAAACCCCAAGAGACCAAGCTCAAGCTGTCACTACACTGAGAAGTGGCATGGTAACTGACAAAACCATCAGGGGCATGTTAATTCCAAAGTCAAAACCTGAGTAAATCCCAGTCAATGAACCAATAGAGCCTGAACTTGTGATTGACAAGGTACCAGAACCATCAGAGGAAAAAGATCCTTTGTGTCCTATTCTTGCTTTTTTTTCCCTCAAAGTCTCAAAATAGTATAGAAGTTGAATAACCATCCAAAAATTTACAAGCTTTTTAAGCAAGTAAAAATCAATATTCCATTTCTGGATATAATCAAGCATGTTTCTTCTTATGCCAAGTTTCTAAAAGACTTGTGCACGATCAAAAAATGCCAAAAATGTTTAGAAAAGAGCTTTCTTGACAAAACAAGTTAGTGCCCTACTTCAACACAAAACCCCTCCAATATACAAGGACCCATGGTGTCTAACTGTGTCATGTGTCATTGAAAATTTCATAATAGAACAAGCACTGCTGGATCTTGGAGCTAGTGTCAATTTGCTCTCTTTCTCTATCTACCAACAATTGGGTCTGGGTAAACTCAAACCCACATGTATCACACTCCAGTTTGCAGATAGGCTTGTCAAAGTTCCGAGGGGCATTGTTGAGGATGTCCTTATTCAAGTGGACAACTTCGTCTTTCTTGTTGATTTCATTATTTTGGATACTCAACCAGCAATGCATTCAGAAAATTAGATTTTCGTTATTCTTGGTTGACCCTTCCTTGCAACTTCAAATGCATTAATCAATTGTAGGAATGAAGTCATGAAATTAACTTTTAGGAATATGACTCTTGAGCTTAATATTTTCAATATTGTCAAACTCCTAGGAAAGGACATAGAAGTGAGAAAAGTAAATTCCATTGAGTCTTTGGTCCATAAACATTTGAATGATACATTTTGTGAAAATCCTGCTGAATCTTATCTGTTGGAACCTATCACATCTGAGTAAATAGATGATGATCAAAATCCAAAGAGTTATCCTTCCCATTTTGTTGGGGCATGGGCACCTAAATTTGAAGAACTCTTATAAGTGGTACAAAGCCACTTTCATCAAGTGTCCAACCGCCAAAACCTGCACTAAAACCTCTCCCATCTAACCTAAAATAAGCATTTTTAGAGGATGATGTGTCATACCTAGTGGTAATTTCATCTAAGCTTGTAGATTTGCAAGAGTCTAAGCTGATTGAAGTCCTTAAACGCCATAAAAGCACCATTAGGTGGACCATTGTTATTTGAAAGGTATAAACCCTTTAATCTACAATCATGCTATATACCTTGAGGAGAATTCAAAACCCTCTCGTCAAATGCAATGATGACTGAACCCTCACATGAAGGAGGTTATAAGGACTAAGGTGCTCAAACTATTGGATGCAGGAATAATCTTTCCCATCTCTAATAGTAAATGAGTTAGCCTAACCCAAGTTGTGCCCAAGAAGTCTGGGGTCAAACTGGTTAAAAATGATGCCAATGAATTGGTCCCAACTTGAGTTGTCACAGGATGGCGAATGTGCATAGACTATTGAAAACTTAATTTGGTAACTAGGAAAAACCATTTTTCTCTTCCCTTTCTTGATCAAGTCTTAGAAAGAAATGTAGGTCATGAATTCTATTGTTTCTTAGATGGGTATTCTAGGTATAATCAAATTGAGATAACACTAGATGAACAAGAGAAAATAACATTCACATGCCCCTTTAGCACCTTTGCATTCAAAAGGATGTTGTTTGGACTTTGTAACGCTCTTGCAACATTCCAAAGGTGAATGCTGAGTTTGTTTAGTGACATGGTGGAGAGATTTTTGAGAGTATTCATGGATGATTTTTCTGTATATGGTGATTCATTTTATTTGTGTCTAACAAATTTGGAGAAAGTGTTCATAAGAAGTAAGGAAGCCAATCTAGTCTTCAATTGGGAGAAATGTCATTTCATTGTAACACAAGGCATTGTATTGGGTCATATTATGTCATCTAAAGGTATAACATTTCAGAATGCAAAAATAGATCTGATTGAAAATTGCCCGTTCCCAAGACTGTTAAAGATGTCCGATCATTTTTAGGATATGTAGGGTTCTATAGGAGATTCATAAAAGACTTTAGTATCATATCTAAACCTATGTGTCATCTCCTAAGTCAGGATGCAACTTTTGTATGGAGTGAAGCATGCTAGAAATCTTTTGATAAGCTTAAGGTTATGTTAATTTCTGCCCCAATAATGCAACCCCCTGAGTGGACTCTACCATTTGAATTGATGTGTGATTCAAGTGATTATGATGTGGGAGCTGTGTTAGAACAAAGAAAGGATAAGAAACCCTATGTGATTTACTATGCATGCAAAAATNTCTTTTGATAAGCTTAAGGTTATGTTAATTTCTGCCCCAATAATGCAACCCCCTGACTAGACTCTACCATTTGAATTGATGTGTGATTCAAGTGATTATGCTGTGGGAGCTGTGTTAGAACAAAGAAAGGATAAGAAACCCTATGTGATTTACTATGCATGCAAAAATTTGAATGATGCTCAAATAAATTATTCCACAACTGAAAAAGAATTACTTGTTGTAGTTTTTGCTCTAGAGAAATTTCATTCTTACCTTGTTGGTTCATCTGTTATTGTGTTCACTAACCATGCAACATTAAAATTCTTGCTCACAAAGAAAGATGTCAAGGCAAGGCTCTTAAGATGGATACTCTTATTACAAGAGTTTGATCTGATCATTAAGGACAAGAAAGGTGTTAAGAATGTGGTAGCAAATCATCTATCCAGGTTAACATATGAATTTCATGAAGATGGGCTGCCAATCAATAAAAATTTCCCTGATGAATAACTATTCACAGTCATGGAAACACCATGGTAAGCTGATATTATTAACTTCCTTGCTACTGGTACATTTCCTCCTTCCTTTACAATGATGGATAAGAAAAAAAATTTGAGTGAGGTTTGTAATTTCTNATTTCCCTGATGAATAACTATTCACAGTCATGGAAACACCATGGTAAGCTGATATTGTTAACTTCCTTGCTACTGGTACATTTCCTCCTTCCTTTACAATGATGGATAAGAAAAAAAATTTGAGTGAGGTTTGTAATTTATTTTGGGATGATCCATATGTGTTTAAGCATTATAAGGATCAAATCATAGGGTGTTGCATCCCCAATCATGAGAGCAAACAGGTGGTATCTTTTTGTCATTCTGAAGCATGTGGTGGCCATTTTTCATCTAAAAAAATTGCTGCAAAAATCTTGCAGTGTGGATTTTATTGGCCTACACTTTTTAAAGATGTCCATGCCTTCTATCAAACATGTGATAGATGCCAAATTTTGGGAAGCATTTCAAAAAAAAAATATGATGCCCTTGAACCCCATTCTAGTAATCGAAATTTTTGATTGTTGGGACATCGANTGCCTTCTATCAAACATGTGATAGATGCCAAATTTTGGGAAGCATTTCAAAAAAAATATGATGCCCTTGAACCCCATTCTAGTAATCGAAATTTTTGATTGTTGGGACATCAATTTTATGGGAAAATTTCCCCTTCCATTGGCTATCTATATATTTTAGTGGTTGTTGATTATGTGTCCAAATGGGTTGAAGCAATTCCATTCCGAAATAATGATCACCGAACAGTGATCAAATTTTTTTAAAAAAAATATTTTGTCCAAGTTTGGAATTCTTAAATCCATTATAAGTGATGGGGGTGCTCATTTTTGCAATCGTCTTTTTTGGAATTTGGTGAAAAAGTATTTGATTTCTCATAAAATTGCAACCCCTTATCATCCACAAATAAGTGGATAGACTGAATTAGCTAAACAAGATATCAAACTGATTTTAGAAAAATGGTAAATTCGAACCGCAAAGATTGATCGTTAAGACTAACTGATGCACTCTGACCATATCGCATTGCTTTTAAAATAATTTTAGGCATGTCTTCTTATTGATTAGTCTATGGCAAGCCTTGTCACCTACCTGTGGAGTTGGAACACAAAGCATATTGGACCATTATAACAATGAACTTTAACCTTGATAAGGCTAGAATCTCAAGAAAACTTCAGATTAATAAGTTGGAAGAGTTAAGAAATGAGGCATATGAGAATGCCAAAATTGCAAAGGAAAGGATGAAAGTTTTTCATGATAAAAACATATTAAGAAAATCTTTTGCCCCTTCACAAAAAGTCCTCTTATTCAATTCAAGGCTCTGCCTATTTCCTGGTAAGTTGAGATCAAGGTGGACTGAAACTTACATTGTCAAACAAGTATTTGAACACGGAGCAGTGGAAATGAAAAATCCATCAAATGGTAATATTTATACTGTCAATGGACAGTGTTTGAAACTATTTTTTGAAGACTTTGTTAAAGATGTGGAAACCGTTTTTTAATGGATCCAGAATATTCCTCCGTGATTCATGTATATCGACACAAAAAGGAGTCAGGTCAGGAAAAATCCAACCTAACCTGACCCAAAAGGACGCCTTTATAAGACCTCCAACCCTTTCCCTTTATTCCCCCATCCGCCGCTATTTTTCTTCTTCTTCCCTTTTTCTCTTCAAACGACCCACTCTCTGTAACTCCATGGCCACACACTCCACCAACACAATCCTTTGTTTCATGCTTTGCATTTTAATTCTGTATTTGCTCATGGGTGTCCTGTTTCTATTTACACTTACACACAATGGTTTCCATCCTAGCCGAAACCCTGATCTTCATAATGATGATTAATTTGTGTGTTTTGTTTGTAAGCGTCGGTAGATGAACAAATCTCTACTTTCAATCCTAACTCCACTTTGCCTATGTTGGTAAATTCGAAACATTTGGGACAGTGTTGAGTTTAGGTTGGGGGTGAGAACTACAGTTAATATTTTGTGATTTTAAAAAAAAATCTTGATCATATTGCATATTCTATCTTGTATTTTGTATTTATACAGTCTTTATAGTATATATAAAAACAAAAAAAAATTGATGATCATATCTTTAAAGCAGCTTTAATCGTCTTTCTAACTAGCAGAAGTTAAAGAACCAGATAGAGTATCTTAAGTTTAGCAATCATGGATAGTAAGATTTTCTGGTTCAATTTAGGCATTTTACGCACTTTTTCATCTGAAGTGCATTCTGTGATAATAAGAAAAATAATATTGGTGAGAAAAACTGAAATTTGAGAAGAGCAAGCGAAGCCACTGTGTGGCAGAAGCACTTTTGCTAAACGTCGTCATGCCAAAAGACTTGGTATCTGTAAACAATGTGGCAGGATCTTTCATATGAAATAATATAGTCAGTGTTCTGAACCAATTTTTGATCGCACACTTGATCGATTAGACTAGATAGTGAATGGGCAGAGTAAGAATTATCCTAAAACGCCATACTATTCCGGTACTATACTTACACGTTTTGTGCAACAAGAAATTAGAAGAGTCACTGATTGTTTAAATGGCATGGAGATAGGCCAAGACTTGGATTAGAATATTTTTAGAAAAAACTGGTAAAAGAATGTTTTTGGGATGAAATCCAAAGGTCCGAATTGTTTGTAAAAAGTGTAAATATCTTTTTGGGGTTAATTGCATTGGAGGTCCCCAAAATATAAANGTTTAAATGGCATGGAGATAGGCCAAGACTTGGATTAGAATATTTTTAGAAAAAACCGGTAAAAGAATGTTTTTGGGATGAAATCCAAAGGTCCAAATTGTTTGTAAAAAGTGTAAATATCTTTTTGGGGTTAATTGCATTGGAGGTCCCCAAAATATAAAATTTATCTCATTTTGGTGCCCAATGTTTCAATTACATCATTTTGGTCCCTGAAGTATTGAATATGTTTTTATTTGGTCTCTTAAGCAAACAGTGTCCAGATTGCTAACATTTTTTATCATAAACTTGTCACGTGAAACTTAAATATGGACAAAAAAAATAATTTGGATAACTCTTGATCAAATTTCTACTCAAATTTTGGTAATAGTTACCTAAATTACACAGTTTTGATTGNCTGAAGTATTGAATATGTTTTTATTTGGTCTCTTAAGCAAACAGTGTCCAGATTGCTAACATTTTTTATCATAAACTTGTCACGTGAAACTTAAATATGGACAAAAAAAATAATTTTGATAACTCTTGATCAAATTTCTACTCAAATTTTGGTAATAGTTACCTAAATTACACAGTTTTGATCGTGAACTATCCAAATTTAGTCAAAAAGCTACTCATATTACATATTTTGTTGTCAAGAGCTACTCAAATTTGTTTAAGAGCTATCGAAGTTATTTTTTGTCCATATTTAGGTATTACATGACAAGTTTATGATAAAAAAAATCGTTAACAATGTGGATGTTGTCTGCTTGAAGAATCATATAGAAACATATTCAATACTTCAGGGACTAAAATGATGCAATTGAAACATTGGGGATCAAAATAAGACAATTCTCATACTTTGGGGACTTCTAATATAATTAAACCATCTTTTGTTAAGTGTACAAACTCTTTTTTTTATTATTTGAAATAAAAATGTGGGCCGAGTAAGGAATGTCCTGGAATACCAATCTGAAGCATGGGTAGGGATTTATCTTGAGACACCATGATTTTCCAAGTTCAAATTATGTATACAGCCTTCTTTTAATATGTGTATATAAATGTGCGTAAAATTATGATTTTTGGTTTGGCATTTAAACATCAGTTCACGTTCAAATGTTGGTTGCTTATAGTACTTTGGCCTCTGCAGGACATCAAAAGTACTGGGAGCACCAAACGTTTGAACGTCTGACTNATCTTGAGACACCATGATTTTCCAAGTTCAAATTATGTATACAGCCTTCTTTTAATTTGTGTATATAAATGTGCATAAAATTATGATTTTTGGTTTGGCATTTAAACATCAGTTCACGTTCAAATGTTGGCTGCTTATAGTACTTTGGCCTCTACAGGACATCAAAAGTACTGGGAGCACCAAACGTTTGAACGTCTGACTAAAGTTTGAACTAGGACCCAACGTTCGAACGCCATACCCATATTCGAATGCCAGGAGCTTACAGTACTTTGGCCTCTACAAGACATCAAAAGTATTGGGAGTACCAAATGTTCAAACGACAGTGTAACGTTCAAACCATCTGGTAAAAATCCTTCCATACACGTTTGAACGTCATTCACGTTTGAACGTTGGCTGCTTGGGTATAAATACTTTGTTCGTNTACAAGACATCAAAAGTATTGGGAGTACCAAATGTTCAAACGACAGTGTAACGTTCGAACCATCTGGTAAAAATCCTTCCATACACGTTTGAACGTCATTCACGTTTGAACGTTGGCTGCTTGGGTATAAATACTTTGTTCATTTTCTCCATTTCAAAAACACCCAAAACCCTTGAAAACCTTCAAACCCTCGCCTGACTCTTCACCTCCCCAGCCTTAAAACCTCATTCATTCTCAATTTCTACCCAAAATCCACCATCCCAAACACATTCCCACCTAATTTCTCACATTTTCACCAAGAAATCCAATTTTTTCTTGCCCTAAAACCCCCAAAAAAAATAAAAAAAATGCCTCCAAGGATGAAGATGCCTGCTAGGCACAAGGCGGCCAACGAAGAGCCCAACTTTGTGGAAGAAGTGATCAAGAAACGAGAAGGAAGGCCACCCTTAGTCTAAAGGTATGATAGAACTCGTTTCCCTAATGTTCTCAAAGCGGATAGGTACGATAATTTTTTTCAAAACCAACCAATTTTTTGTGAACGTACCATTGAGTTATTGGATTTTACGGAGTTGGGGCTTTATGCAAATATGGAGGCAAGGGGATGGACGATGTATTTGAGGAATGGAAGAGAGGCAGTGAAAGAGTTGGTGAGGGAGTTTTACTCCAATGCCGAAATTTGTGAATGGGGCTATTAAGACATATGTGAGGGGGGCTCACATTAATGCCAATGAAGATTACATTGTGGAGATAAGGGTCATACCACGGGTACTAAGGCCAAACTACCCCCTGAGAAAGAATGTGGGGATGGATGAAATCGGTGTTGAGTTGACGGGCTTGTAAACATTTGCTTGGGGAGGATGGAGATTTTTTAGGCAAGATGAATTGACGGACAGGTACAAAATGCTAAACTTGATTGTCATCTCGAACCTTGCATCCATCGGACATAAGAATTAGATAATCCCATAGATGGCCCGATTATGATACTTAATAGGGAAGGGCCAAAGCATAGACCTCCCGTCCTTGATCTTGACGAAGATGATGAAAGGGTGTGATGTGAAGAGGAATTCACTCCCCTTCGGTACACTTGTGATGGAGATATGCTTGGACTGGGAAGTGCAAGTCAAGCCATAGATGGGAGTACTCAAGCCAATGGGACCGTTGAACAAGGCATCCTTCCGAAGGAGCCAAGGTCACAGCGGTGAGACAAGATGTGCCACCAGCCCAAGGAGCTGATGATGTGTAGGATGCATTAGATGTTGAGGAGGAGAGAGAGGCCAAGGAGGCATAGGCACAGGCATAGGCTAAGGCAAGGACCATCACTAGCACCCAACAGACATTACGGGACATCATGTTTGGCATCAAGGCAAAGCAAGATGAGACTCTCCGACAGCAGGAGGAGATTCTCAGACTTTTGAGGGGTGGAGCTGGAGGACCTTCAGGCTTGGGAGAGACGAGAGAGTGAGAGTGATTTATGCACTTAAAGTGGATGATGGGTTGTTGTTTTTGGATGATCTGAATCTTTTTGTGTTAAAACGATGATATTTTATGAAATGAATGATTTAGTTTTATTTTATTCCTTTTATAAAATGCATGTGTTAGATTTAGCATTACATTGTTAATTGTTAATAATTGATGGAACATATGTTAATATTGAGATTGATTGCTAAAGTGACTAAAGCACATGATCGATTTGACACCTCACCTAACAATCCAGACCTAAAACTATATGTCTTTGAAAAATGGTATTTTCTCTATGCATAAATGTCAAATGTACATTGATATTTGTTATTCTTAAGGTATAAGATGATCAGAATCGAAAATGGAATTGATATATAACCGACATTCTTTGTAAACCTGACAGAACGAGTGGAGATAACAAAGAATACCATGATTAGTTTTCGAGCCTTGCAATGCTTTTGAGAGAAAATCAACATTTACTCAAGTAAGGTTCTTCATTTTCTATCCTTGAATAGTCTCATTAAAATTGTTATTGATTGACGCAACTAGAGAAATCTATTGACGTATCCCACAAAGAATATGTTCATACGACACATACATGTGCACTTGCTTGAGAAAGGATCTTAGATCATCTTTGACTTAATTTTGAACCTTTTACCAAATTATATCCCTAGTTAACCGTGATTGAGTCTTTAAAGTGTGATTTCTTTTTTAGGTAACCCATATGATAATCGAGCCATAGGAAAATATATTTGACATACCTTTGCTATCTAATTTTCTTGCACCCTCTTATAAATCAATATGATACAGAAAAACAAGAAAAAAAGAAAAAAAGATGGTGGCTACTGTTCAAAGAAAGAAAATTCTGTGGAAACAACTGAAAAAGAAAGAGAAAGGAAAACATAAAATGNTTTCTTGCACCCTCTTATAAATCAATATGATACAGAAAAACAAGAAAAAAAGAAAAAAAGATGGTGGCTACTGTTCAAAGAAAGAAAATTCTGTGGAAACAACTGAAAAAGAAAGAGAAAGGAAAACATAAAATGGAAAAGAAAGGGAAAAATGAGAAAAATAATGAAAGAAAGAAATACCATGAAGGTAAAGTTTCGAAAAGCTAGAAAGATGTGTGCTACATTACATAAAGAAATGATAGTTTTTGAATACCATTGACGTCGTTTCTTAAAGCACTAAACCCTGGCCACATTACAACCTATAAAAAACCCTAAATGATCTTAAGTCTGATGCATGTCTAGGTCATCAACCAAAAGTCTGAGGTATGTTAGTAGAATTACTTATGTGTATCAATATTCTTCCATGAGATTATGTCAAACATGATTAGTCTGTTTCCTTATATTTCACTCTCATACTAATTGTGCATGTGAATTTACAATTAGCATTCTTCTGATTACATGTCCTTTAAGAGAAAAGTCACTATAATTAGAGGAAATTTTTGCTGAGAGTATTTTAAGAGAGGTTTGAGAAATCAAAGCTATCCATGGAAGGTTGTAAAGAGGAGTGGTTGTTGTATAACAATTCCTACGCTAGAATGATTATTCCTACTACATAGGGAATTTAAAATACCAATGTGACAAATGCTTATTTTTGCATAGAATACGTACCTATGAAAGAGAAGTGTTCAGGAGACAAGTCAAAATTGAGAGTTGGGTGTCTCAACGACCATGGTGCTAACTCACTCTGACAAGAAATCTCATACACACACATCTGTTCGACTNTGTCTCAACGACCATGGTGCTAACTCACTCTGACAAGAAATCTCATACACACACATTTGTTTGATTNACCATGGTGCTAACTCACTCTGACAAGAAATCTCATACACACACATCTGTTCGACTGAAGTTTGTGGATAGCTTCACTAAAAACCCTCACGAGACAACACTTGTCTGCTAGGAGAAACCTAGGGATTTAATGGCTTGTTGCATATGCTAAATGCAAATGGATTACCTACGAAAATGGTATTGTAAATAATCTCTCATTCAATTGTTGTTGTTTTACTAGGAACTAGCAATATTTAGGTTGGAGGGTGTGATGAATAGCTAAAATTAGCATCTTACTATGCTTTTACAAGACTAATTATGCTTTGATAGAGTTTAAATAATGACATTTCAGGAAAAGGTTGCACAAAAGCCTAAAGTCAATGGATAACAAACTTTCATGCAACACCCACGTGTTCCGAAAGAAAATTGGAGAAGTTTGAATCAAGGCATCAACGTTCAAACGCCTATTAACGTTCGAACACCCATCTAGAAATAATTGAGGGCCCCTAGAAGAGTGCTAGGGCGATGGCATATGGCGTGTTGCAGTTATTTTCACAGAAGAACAAGAGCTACTTGAGTACAATGTTCAAACGCCAATCAATGTTCGAATGCCATCTTGAATTATTTGAGGACCAGACTGCCAGGGTGGTGAGACTTGGCTTGCTTTTGACTGTGGGTGACAAGAGCCATTTGAGTTCCACGTTCAAACTTCATTAAGCATTTGAACACCCATAACAGAAGACAGGAGTCAACATTCGAATGCCGTACTATGTTCGAACGTTGTCCCTAAACAGGTTGCAGAGTAATTGATTTTCTATCCGGATCTTTAGGCATTCACTTGGACTTTGAACTATTCTTTTAATCTTTTGTACCCCCTCCTCCTTGCCTATAAATACTTCCATTGAGGGAGCTTCAAAAAAGGGACTTAGACTTAGACTTAGACTTACACTTACTAGCACTTAGGCTTAGAGATAGATAGACATACATAGAGAGAGATAGGGGGACATAGATCATATTTTGGTTGAGGAGGAAACCCTCCAAAAGTGACTACCTTTCTTCTACTTTCATTAGTAGTTTCATTAGCTTCCATTGTTTGAGCTTCCTTCCTCCCTTAGAGGAGTGAAACTCTTCCACTTTTCTAAGTTTTACCAAAGTCGTGAAGGGTGGAAAGTGATTCACTCATTCTTCGGTGAAAATAGGCTCATTGTGTAGTGTGTTTTACCTTGTAACTCCTCTACTTGGAGGGATGAGAATCACTCACTTTTCTAGTTTTCTCAAAGCCATGAAGAGTGAGTAGTTTCTCATTCACTCTTTAGTAAGAAGTGATGGACATGTATAAATCATTTGAAAGTTATATTTGTGCATTTCGTTTTATGCTTAATGCTTTATCTTTCACTTGCTTATTGAATGATTGAATGCATCTAGAAAAACTAAGGTAATTTGTACAACCATAAGTCCTTTCTATGACATAGATGACTCTTGGCATAGGAAGACTCATTGGTTCTTTGCAAGCACTCCAACTAGATCTTCATGACTACATTTCAATCTTCACTCTTATTGTGTTTCAACTAAGAACGAAATATTAACACAGTGGTTGGATGCCTTGTAGAAATACTTGTTTGTTTGTAGACGGGTTGAGTCTCGACACAAAAGATTCTTATAAATCTCTACAAAGACATCGAAACCATGCTCTTAATTCTCACAATCCATCTTTATCCTCCGATTTACTTTATTTTGACACAAGGGTTAATTGAGTTCCCAAGCACAAGTATAACAACCGAATGATTGACTGCATGTTCAGATCCTCAAGCTAAATGGTGACTTTTACATTTGAGAGAATATTATATTTTGTCTTAAAAATTCCTCTTGGAAAAAATCATATATTCTGTCCAAGAAAATCCATAAACACCATAACTTCAAATCTCAAGGATTTCAGTCACTTTGGTCTTTGTCACTACTTACTTCGAAACACCAACATTAGTTCCCTGTGGATTCGACTCCAGATTTAACCAGATTATTACTACAACTTGACCGCTTGCACTTGAGTATACACATTCCGGATCAAGTCAGGGACTTGTGTCTTGTACACTAGACTATGGTTTTGAAAGAGTCAAAGACTCTTGTGGATGGAAGCTTTTTTGTGTGGGTGCATGGATTACACACCGGCGATTTTTACCAATGCCATGGAAAGTCATTTGATAAAACCTGAAAGACTCCAAGATGTGGCTTTTTTTTCCTGAGTATTTCAGCAAAATTTGGAGGAATTATAAACTCCTTTGGTCTTTCATTTGAAGAGAACTCTACTTCCACTCTCATAAACACTTGGCGGTAGTTGCGCCGCAATGCATCGAAGGAGTTAAAAACTCCTATAATCTGCAACTTCGGATAGATTCGGTATAGCCACAATTGCTTCAGATTGCTGTGGTTTTGAACCCATTCACTGCAATCAAAGATTTAAGAGATTCAATCCAAGAGTAGGGAAGGAAATTAAAGTTTATACCTGCGCAATAGCTTCAAAATTTTTTGTTTTTTGCCTCCGACAAACACTTTGTTCTTTAAACTTCTTTCTTCTTCCTTCTCCTTTTTTTTTTTGCTTTGTGAACTGTCTAAACTCTCCTCTTTAGATCTCTTCTCCCCTTTTTCTCTTGGTATTTTCCTTATAATTATAGGAGAATTCTTTGACAGTTTCTGTTGCATGTAATGGTGCATGTGTCCTTTCCTCAATATGCCAGTAAGTGGTACTTCCTCCACTAGTAGCAGATTTTTAGGTAGTGGGTTTCCCACATTTTTTGCTAAAGAAACTGCCCAAGTTAAAACCATCAGCCCTTGTACACATATAAATATCATTTCTGGGTTTTTTTTTTTTTTTTGTTTAAGTCATTTGTGGGCGGCTGATTTTTTTTACCACCACCTATAAATATAAGTTTCCCTTCTATGTAGATAACTGTCACTTAGTGGGGCTGAAGCTCTCATGGTGCACAATCTGTCCATCATTTTTTTAACCATCTTTAGTGGGGCTTTAAAGAACTTCTCACTTGATACACCATTCTAGCTATTGAATCCCCCACTAAATCTATGATTTGCTTGAAGGTTGATCTTTATCTAATGAAACAAGAGCATTTTAGGGGATGGCTATGATCCAAGTGTTCGGTGCAAGCTCATAACCGACTTTTGGATTTTGACCAAATTCAATCTCGAAAATTGATAGATAGGAATTTTTTTTTAAAAAAACAATTTATAAAATATTTTGAATGGATGATCAAACCAAAACGGGATTAATCGAAAATGTCCACAATTGGACAAATTCGCCCGTACTACGAATCATGGGCGAATCACTTCTATGNTTAATCGAAAATGTCCACAATTGGACAAATTCGCCCGTACTACGAATCATGGGCGAATCACTTCTAGGGACGTCACAGTTTATAGTGCACCCATCATTAACCTTTGCTCAAAATTTTCATTGAAAGATGATGAGCAATAAATTTTTTTATTGATAACATTGTCTTAGATGAAAAGATAAATATATCCTTTTTTTTGTTCCAAAAAAATAGAGTAGAGAGTGAGTTTGACTCTCTAAATGTAGAGAGTCAAATTTGACTATTTATTTGGAGACTCTCAATAAAGAGTCAATTGGATATGAACTTTTAAAAATTATGTCTCTATAATAGAGAATTGAATGGAAATAGAGAGCTTATTGGAGTTGCTCTTAGAACTTCATTCAAATTCATAACCTATATTTGGAAAATCACAAATTGCACCAAAAAAAAACCAAAAACATAAATGAAAACTATTAGTCATCCCTGTAACGCCTATTTTGTCAAGTGCCCTTTTATTTCTCCCTGTTCTCTGCCATGGCACCCACCACCAACTTCACAACCACTTCGTGGTAATTTCTCTCTCTCTCTCTCCCTCCCTTTCCACGCAAACAGAGCACCAACACACAGAGAGCGCACACCGCACGCACCAACACACATAGAGCAGACAATGCGTACACACAAACACCCACCCACCTACTCACAGCACACACTCGAACACAGAGCATCACATTCCTGCACTGCACATAGCATTCTCTTTGTCAACTAAGGCAAATGTGACTCTCCCAATATGTGTCTCTTGATATCGGAATATTTTGTATTTTGTATTTTTTTTGAAATTTTGATTTGAACACAAGCAATTGAACTATTTGGGGCTTGTTAAATAATCAATTGTGTTTTAATTATTTTTTGATTTTTTTGTGCATTTTAGTCTTAATTATTTTTATGACTTGTGCAACCAGCATTATCATCTATGTAATACCATTTACCGAAAATAATATATTAGGAATAATATACAAGTTACTTGATTTAGTTGCTGACCAAGTATGACTAAATTAGACTTATATATATATATATATATATATATATATATATATATATAGTAACTTGATTTACCCGCTAATTAAGTTAAGTGAATTAGGCTATAAAAGATAATGTGCCATCAAAATGGGGTTGAGAATTAGGAATTTAATTAGAGTAATTTCTGAATTTTCAGTTACTTTTTATTCAAGACAGAGAATCAAGTGTGAGGTAAAAAAATGAAAATAATAAGAAACCGACCTTTTAGTGTGATGTTAATGAGAGTGCGGATCAAAATGTAATTTTATGTTCTAAAGGGCAGCTAAGTGGTAGTTGCAATACTTTGTAGCTAGGCGGTGGACAATTGCCATTGTATAAAGTCACTTAGGATTTACCAAATGTCATAGACTAAACACTTGCAAGTAGCCGCCACTTCGCGCGCGCGCACATACACAAAACAAAATTAGCCGTTTGCATCACTTTTGATATATTCACAGTGAACCGGTGGAAAATGATTGATTGGGATGGAATATTAGTGTATTTTCATGGCACATAGTTCGTTAATTTTAGTTGAAAGGTAAGTGGTTTATCTAATAATTTTTTTTTTTTTTTGTGCATCCGTTCGTTAATCCCTTTGGAAATAGTCATTTTGTTGTTATTGATGATACATGGGAAGGTTTTTGACTAAGTATGAGATCGGGAAGGGAGGTCTGACAGGGAGTTCAGTTAAAGAACCTTGAGATCAAAGGCCCAGGCCTCAAGCCCCCCTTCGGGTGAAAGACTAAAAGAGACGAGAGGAACAGCTGACTAGCAGAAATCATCTTTAGCATAACGGAAGGCAGTGATTAAGGTGCGAAACTCTCAACCACCCAAGATCCTCTCCTTGAAATTAAAGAAAAATCCCACAGATGAAGGGCAGAGATCTCATTGCAAATCCCTTAGAAATATGAATTAGACTATAAATGTTGGGCAATGCCTTCATCGAGAGGGGGATTCCCGAATATATGAAAAACACTCTGTAATTTATACCAGCCATCAATATAGATCTAAGGAGTAAGAGACTCCCTTTGAGAGTGGATTAGTCGAGCTCCGGAGCTCGGTGAACCACTATACTTTCGCTGTGCAAGTTATCCCAATTCCTCAAAGACCTTGTAGGTTAGATTCAAACTCGCTTATATGATTCATATTTTCCGTTCATCTACCTAATTACACCATCAATTTGGCGTCATCTATGGAAAAAATTGTTCCTATTACAAATACGTTGATTCTTCAATGATTGATAGTCTCAACGCGCAACATAAGCAGAAATTAGATGAATCCCCCGCGGATCCAAAACCAACAAGAAGCCTCTAGCGGTGGGCAACATGAAAACTTTCAGAATTTCGTCCCCACCACTGAAATCGATCCCCCCTGTGATCGATCCCCCAACAAGTAATGAAATGGAGGCCCTTTGTCTAGTAAACCAACGTCTGCTTCGGCAGAACGAAAAGCTCTTGAAGCTCCTGCAAGGTCCTCAGCAGACCAAACTAGTCCAAGGGGTTCTTCCGTAGGGAGAGCATCGACACCTTGACCCCTTTAAAGAAGTCAACGATGGGGGTGAGAACAACCACGCCCCCCCCCCTTCTGCCTCCTAGGAATGGTGAGAATGAAGAGGGACAATAGTTAGAACGAAGGGATCGAGAAAAATAATTTTCTCCCTTTCCAGCAAGAAAAAAGAGAACAATACTGGGTGCAGCGCTTCTGTGACATCCAGCGGGAGTTCAGTTACATGAAGGAAGTTGTGAAGGGTAAAACTCCAATGACAATGGATGCATTGGTACAACAAACTGAGTCCTCATTTGTTGCTAGGGTGTTGCATTTTCCCATTCCTCCAAAGTTCAGATTGCCCCAAATAGAGACATTTGATGGGACTAAAGATCCCATGGGCCACCTCAACACCAATAAGAATCAGATACAGCTACATGGATATCAGGACCCTAAGCGATGTCGAGCCCTTGCCATCACACTAAAAGGCTCAGCCCTAGCCTGGTTCAATAGACTTCCCCCGACATCAATCTTTTCCTTCAAGGAGCTCTCCATATCCTTCGTGTCCTATTTCATTGGAGCTTGGACCTACTGAAAACTAAGTTACCGCCTGTTAAATGTAAAATAGGGACCCAATGAGAACCTACAATCTTATGTCTAAAGGTTTAACTCAGAATCCCTGAAGGTAGATGTTCCGGACTAGAAGTTCGCTATCATTGCTTTCATTGTTGGGTTAGGAGTGCAATCGAAGGATCTGATATTTTCAATATCGAAGAACCCGCAACCAAGCATGGCGGAGGTGCTGGCTAAAGCAGAAAAGTACATAAATGGCGAGGAAGCTCATCTCTTAAAGGTAGGAAGCTCTTCCTCACAAAAGAAAAAAGGGAAGGAAGAAAAAAAGAGGGATTGAAGTCCTAGGAAAGAAAGCGGATGAGATAGGTCTCCAAGAAGAGACAAGGATCGTACCCCCAAAAGAAAGGGAGATGTCAGAGATCGCTTAGATCCTCTTTAGCTAGAGTTGCAACCAAGGTATGCACCTCAACAGCTCACTCCTCTCACCGCTATGGTATCAAGGATCCTATATGAAGTTCGGAATGAGAAGTTCCTCAGAATGGCCACCTCAGATAAAGGCGAATATAGCAAAAAGAGATCTCACCAAGTACTATGAGTACCACAGGGATTATGGCCATCACACCGATGATTGCATCCAACTAAAGAAGGAGATAAAATTCCTAATCCAACGAGGGCAGTTGAGACATTTTGTAGCTAATGACAATCAGAATCGAGGTCAACCACCCCCAGCTCCTCAGTAACAAGCCCCTATGCAGCATCAACAACCTCTGAGAGAGATCAGAGTGATATCTAAAGGATTTGCTGGAGGCAGAGAATCCAACACAGCAAGGAAGGCTCACTTATGCAAAATTAGAGTTGATGGGACATTGGAAGTGCTTCCAAGACACCATGATTAGACATGACCATCACTTTCTCAGACTCGGACCTAGAGGGCTGCCAGTATCCCTATGATGATCCCTTGGTGGTAAGAGTCGTTGTTGCCAACAGAATTGCTCATCGAGTTTTGGTTGACAATGACAGCTCGGCAGACATTATTTTCACGTCTACATTCAACAAAATGAACATAGGAAGGAAGAAACTTGAGCCACTTAGAGCTCATTTGTTGGAATTCTCAGGAGAAAGGGTGATGCCTCTAGGATCCATCTAACTAGTGCTCACCCTAAGAGACCCGTCTTGCCAGGCCACCACAACTGTAAGGTTCCTTGAGCCCTAGTGGTTGATGCACCTTCTACTTACAACATACTGCTCGGAATGCCATCCCTCAATTCCATGAAGGCAATTCCTTCTGCCTACCACCTTGTAGTGAGGTTCCCTACCAAAAATGGAGTCGGAGTGGTCTGAGGAGACTAGTGTGTAGCGAGAGAGTGCTACATAGCCTCTATAAAAAAGAAGGAAGTAAAGAATATCCAATTAGATGAGCTTGACATGAGAACTAGAGCCAGTTCAGCTTGATGAAGAGCCAGAACACCTGAAATATGTGGGATAAAAGTTGAGTCGAGAAATCAAAGACCGCTTGATTCAGTTCCTAAGGAGAAATATGGAAGTCTTTGCCTGGAAGCAAGAAGGCGTGAAAGGAATCGACCCCTCAGTCATTACTCACAGGCTTAGTGTAAACCCCACCTACAAGCCCATTAAACAGAAGAGAAGAAGTTTCGCCCTAAAATGCCAAAAAACCATTAACGAGGAGGTCAGAAAACTTCTTCATGCCAAAACCATTAGAGAAGTAAACTACCCAGTCTGGTTAGCCAATGTGGTCCTTGTTAAGAAGACCAATGGCAAATGGCACCTCTGCATTGATTTCACAAACCTCAATCGTGCCTGCCCTAAAGACAGTTTTCCATTACCTCAAATAGATTTGATTGTAAATGCCACCGTTGGACACGAGCTCCTCAGCTTTATGGACGTCTTGTCTGGATACAATCAGATTAGAATGGATCCCAATGACCAAGAGAAGACCTCCTTTGTGACAGAGCAAGGGACGTACTGTTACCAGGTTATGCCTTTCTAGCTGAAGAATGCTAGAGCTACTTACTAATACCTGGTGAATCGAATATTTCAAAAGCAAATTGGGGCAACCATGGAGGTCTACATTGATGATATGTTGGTAAAATTCCTGAAAGTAGAGCTCCACATTGAGCATCTAGCAGAGTCATTCTAGGTCCTTAAAGAATACAGAATGAAGCTCAACCCTATCAAATGTGCCTTTGGAGTGTCTGCTGGTAAATTACTGGGCTTCATAGTCAACAACAAGGGAATTGAAGTTAATCCAGAAGAGGTTAAAGCAGTAATAGATATGCAGCCACCTTCCATCACANATGTTCCGGACTAGAAGTTCGCTATCATTGCTTTCATTGTTGGGTTAGGAGTGCAGTCGAAGGATCTGATATTTTCAATATCGAAGAACCCGCAACCAAGCATGGCGGAGGTGTTGGCTAAAGCAGAAAAGTACATAAATGGCGAGGAAGCCCATCTCTTAAAGGTAGGAAGCTCTTCCTCACAAAAGAAAAAGGGGAAGGAAGAAAAAAAGAGGGATTGAAGTCCTAGGAAAGAAAGAGGACGAGATAGGTCTCCAAGAAGAGACAAGGATCGTACCCCTAAAAGAAGGGGAGATGTCAGAGATCGCTTAGATCCTCTTTAGCTAGAGTTGCAACCGAGGTATGCACCTCAACAGCTCACTCCTCTCACCGCTATGGTATCACAGATCCTATATGAAGTTCGGAATGAGAAGTTCCTCAGAATGGCCACCTCAGATGAAGGCGAATATAGCAAAAAGAGATCTCACCAAGTACTATGAGTACCACAGGGATTATGGTCATCACACCGATGATTGCATCCAACTAAAGAAGGAGATAAAATTCCTAATCCAACGAGGGCAGTTGAGACATTTTGTAGCTAATGACAATCAAAATCGAGGTCAACCACCCCCAGCTCCTCAGTAACAAGCCCCTGTGCAGCATCAACAACCTCTGAGAGAGATCAGAGTGATATCTAAAGGATTTGCTGGAGGCAAACAATCCAACACAACAAGGAAGGCTCACTTACGCAAAATTAGAGTTGATGGGACATTGGAAGTGCTTAGTGTATCCAAGACACCATGATTAGACATGACCATCACTTTCTCAGACTCGGACCTAGAGGGTTGCCAGTATCCCTATGATGATCCCTTGGTGGTAAGAGTCGTTGTTGCCAACAGAACTGCTCATCGAGTTTTGGTTGACAATGACAGCTCGGCAGACATTATTTTCACGTCTTCATTCGACAAAATGAACATAGGAAGGAAAAAACTTGAGCCACTTAGAGCTCATTTGTTGGAATTCTCAAGNACATTATTTTCACGTCTACATTCAACAAAATGAACATAGGAAGGAAGAAACTTGAGCCACTTAGAGCTCATTTGTTGGAATTCTCAAGAGAAAGGGTGATGCCTCTAGGATCCATCTAACTAGTGCTCACCCTAAGAGACCCGTCTTGCCAGGCCACCACAACTGTAAGGTTCCTAGTGGTTGATGCACCTTCTACTTACAACATACTGCTCGGAATGCCATCCCTCAATTCCATGAAGGCAATTCCTTCTGCCTACCACCTTGTAGTGAGGTTCCCTACCAAAAATGGAGTCGGAGTGGTCTGAGGAGACCAGTGTGTAGCGAGAGAGTGCTACATAGCCTCTATAAAAAAGAAGGAAGTAAAGAATATCCAATTAGATGAGCTTGACATGAGAACTAGAGCCAGTTCAGCTTGATGAAGAGCCAGAACACCTGAAATATGTGGGATAAAAGTTGAGTCGAGAAATCAAAGACCGCTTGATTCAGTTCCTAAGGAGAAATATGGAAGTCTTTGCCTGGAAGCAAGAAGGCGTGAAAGGAATCGACCCCTCAGTCATTACTCAGAGGCTCAGTGTAAACCCCACCTACAAGCCCATTAAACAGAAGAGGAGAAGTTTCGCCCTAAAATGCCAAAAAACCATTAACGAGGAGGTCAGAAAACTTCTTCATGCCAAAACCATTAGAGAAGTAAACTACCCAGTCTGGTTAGCCAATGTGGTCCTTGTTAAGAAGACCAATGGCAAATGGCACCTTTGCATTGATTTCACAAACCTCAATCGTGCCTGCCCTAAAGACATTTTTCCATTACCTCAGATAGATTTGATTGTGAATGCCACCGTTGGACACGAGCTCCTCAGCTTTATGGACGCCTTGTCTGGATACAATCAGATTAGAATGGATCCCAATGACCAAGAGAAAACCTCCTTTGTGACAGAGCAAGGGACGTAGTGTTACCAGGTTATGCCTTTCTAGCTGAAGAATGCTAGAGCCATTTACTAATACCTGGTGAATCGAATATTTCAAAAGCAAATTGGGGCAACCATGGAGGTCTACATTGATAATATGTTGGTAAAATCCATGAAAGTAGAGCTCCACATTGAGCATCTAGCAGAGTCATTCTAGGTCCTTAAAGAATATAGAATGAAGCTCAACCCTGTCAAATGTGCCTTTGGAGTGTCTGCTGGTAAATTACTGGGCTTCATAGTCAACAACAAGGGAATTGAAGTTAATCCAGAAGAGGTTAAAGCAGTAATAGATATGCAGCCACCTTCCATCACAAGGGAAGTGTAACGATTAACAAGAAGAATAGCTACACTGAGTCGCTTTGTGTCCAGGTCAAATGACAAATGTCAACCCTTCTTTCAAGTCTTAAAGAAGGCCTTCTAGTGGGACACCCAGTGTAAAGAAACATTAAAAGCTTTGAAGGACTATCTGAGCTCACCCCCTGTCTTGGTAAGCCCATTGGATGGGGAGGTACTCACCTTATACCTCACGGTCTCAAATTTTTCAACCAGCGCAACGCTGGTAAGGGAGAGAGATAGAGCTCAACAACCTGTCTACTACTATAGCAGAGTTCTGAGCGCAGCGGAGGAAAGATATCCAAAAATGGAGAAGCTCATCTTAGCCTTGGTTACGACTGCTAGGAGACTCAAGCCATACTTCCAGGCCCATAATATTGAGATACCAACAGAGCAACCGATGAAACAAGTATTGCACAAGCCAGAATCTTCAGGGAGGTTGGTTAAATAGGTTGTTGAGCTCAGTGAGTTCGACATCAGGTACAAGCTGAGAACAGCAATCAAAGGGCAGATCTTAGCATATTTTATTGTAGAATTCATGTCAGAAGCACATGCAGAGGTAACACAGTTGATACCCGACCTTCCCGTATGAAAGCTTTCGGTAGACGGAGCTGCCAATGCTCAAGGGAGTGGAGTTAGCCTCATTTTAACCTCCCTAGATGGAATAGATGTCGAATACGCCCTTAAGTTCAGGTTTAAGGCTTCAAACAATGAGGCGGAGTATAANACAAGCTGAGAACAGCAATCAAAGGGCAGATCTTAGCATATTTTATTGTAGAATTCATGTCAGAAGCACATGCAGAGGTAACACAGTTGATACCCGACCTTCCCGTATGAAAGCTTTCGGTAGACGGAGCTGCCAATGCTCAAGGGAGTGGAGTTAGCCTCATTTTAACCTCCCTAGATGGAATAGATGTCGAATACGCCCTTAAGTTCGGGTTTAAGGCTTCAAACAATGAGGCAGAGTATGAGGCTGTCATTGCTGGACTCAACCTTGCACTTTCAATTGAAGTAGAGTAGCTTGAGATCTGTAGTGATTCCTAGGTCATGGTGAAGTAGATAGAGGATTCTTACGAGACTAAAGGCGAGAAAATGGTCCTTTACCTTAGAAAGGTGCAAGAGTTGATAAAGAAATTTGTGCAAGTTAAGATCAAGCATGTCCCTAGATTTGAGAATTCACGAGCAGATGCGCTCTAGCAACTGCCTCGCGAGAAAACATGGATAGGTTGATACCAGTGGAACACCTAGCAGAGCCATCAGTAAGTTTTGAGGAAGAAAAAGTGCTCCCTATTTTGGCCTCACCAAGTTGGATGAACCCTATCAGAGAGTATCTTCAAAATAGAACATTGCCAGCAGACTCGAAGGAAGCCACAAAGCTAAAAATGAGGTCAGTTAGATTCTCAATCTTATAGGGGGATCTGTTTAAGCAAGGATTTCTGGAACCTTTCCTCAAATTTGTGGGGGACGAGGACACTAACTATATACTTAGAGAAATTCATGAAGGAGTTTGTGGTAACCATATTGGAGCTCGGGCCTTGGCAGAAAAAGCCTTGAGACAAGGGTATTACTACCCAACTATGTTCAGGGATGTCATGGACCTGGTCAAGAAGTGTAAAGTATGCCAACTACACGCCAATATCTCCCATTGCCCGTGGGGAGCTCCTAACGTTAGTGGTGAGCCCCTAGCCATTCCAGCAATGGGGGGTCAACATCCTTGGGCCTCTTCCCATGGGTATAGGACAGTGCATGTTCGTCATCATTGGAGTGGATTACTTCACCAAATGGGTGGAAATGAAACCCTTCCCAACAATCACAGAACAGAAGGTTCAGAATTTTACGTGAAAGTCTATAATTTACAGGTTTGGGATTCCCAGGGCAATCGTCTCTGACAACAGAAAGCAATTCGACAATCGTAAGTTCAAAAAATTCTACACTGAGCTAGGGATAAAGAATTATTTTTCAGCTCCAGCCCATCCTAAGTCCAACGGACAGGCAGAGGTCACCATCCGAACTATAAAGACAGTGTTGAAGACTAAACTAGAGGATCTAAAAGGAAAATGGGTAGACCTCCTCCTAGAAGTGTTATGGGTCTACAAGACAACTACCAGGTTAGCAACCCAAGAAACACCATTTGCATTGGCATTCAAAACTGAAGCAGTAGCACCTGTTGAAGTTAGACTTCCATCCCCTAGGGCTAAATTCGTAAAATCAGAGCATAATGACGAGTCACTTCTGTGGAACCTAGACCTCTTTGATGAAAAGAGAGATAGAGCTCTGTATTGTATCAAAAGCTATTAGAGAAAGGCAACAAGATACTATGACAGGAGGGTCAGATACAGAAGCTTCAAAGTTAGGGATCTAGTACTAAGAAAGCTCTTGCTTGTAAGAAAGGACCTCACTCATGGAAAACTGGGCCCTAATTGGGAAGGTCCCTACATCATCTCCAGGGTGGTCAGGCCAGGGAACTATGAGTTGCAAATAGAGGAGGGAAAAATCTTACCCACTCCTGGAACACAGAGCATCTTAAGAAAATTTTCTAGTAAGATTCCTTTGTAATAAGGCTATTTTCAATAAAATAACAAGTTTTTGATTCACCCTTTTTGACTCCCTGAAGTAGCTGAAAAGCTAACGATGAGCTCTTCAACTTATAAAATAAAAATGGGTTCTTCAGCTCATAAAACAAAGAAGAGCTCTCCAGCTCATAAAGCAAAGATGAGCTCTCTAACTTATAAAATAAAGATGAGCTTTGCAGCTCATAAAACAAAGATGAGCTCCCCAACTCATAAAATAAAGATGTGCTCTCCAACTCATAAAATAAAGATTAGTTCTCTAGCTCATAAAATAAAGATGAGCTCTTCAGCTCATAAGACACAGATGAGCTCTCCAGCTCATAAAATAAAGATGAGCTCCTTGGCTCATGAAACAAAGATGAGCTCTTCAGCTCATAAGTTGAAGATAAACCCTTCAGCTTATAAGGATAAGCTCTTTGGCTCATAGAAAATCAGCCAAGAGTTCTTTAGCTCATAAAAACAACTGAGCCCTTCAGATCATAAAATATGTAATAAGCGATGAACTTGTTCGCGATTTATGAGCACATAAAGAAGGGGGAAGGGAGAAGAAAAAGCTAAGAGTTTCTAATACATCAAGATGATAGGAGAGTGAAAGAAAAGAAGATCAAGGGAAAGCATCTAGTTCCCTCCAAGTTGCCTCTCCAGCTCGGCAACTTCTCCTTTAGACGTGCATGCTCCTCCTTCAACTCATCTCTTTCCTTCTCCATCTCTGAAAGCAATTTCAACAGCTTTTGTCCAGCAGAAGAAAATAGAACCAATCCCAATGAGGACCCGGACGAGGGAGAAGAGGAGCTGCTAGTGGAGCCATTCCTCCTACGCCTCTTGGAAGATGTACTGGCATGTTCATCCTCATCTAATTTGGGAGAGAAGGGGTCGGGAGAGTCGGGAAAAGAAACAAAGTCCATAACAGCTGCTGTAGCACTAAATAAGAAAAGGTTATCTGGTGTCACCAGCTTAGAAAAAGGCATAGGCTCAACATGGACTATCTGTTCAACCTTCATCGTCTCTACCAAGTCCAGGTCAGGAGCACCTACGCGGCAAAAACCCAATGAGGGCAAGTCATCATAGAATTTAGCTAAAGAAGGCTCTTAAGACACTTACCTGTATAAAGAATAACTCTCCCAGGATCGAGGGACCCTACATTCTCTGTAGTGCACCTCAACGGACCTCCAAGAATCCCCAGAGACAAAAAAGAAATGTTGAGCCCACCCTTCGGGGGAGGAAGGTAGGTCAAGGACTAGAGGTTGCAGTTTAAAACGCCTCCACCGAAAGCAACTAAAACAGGGGACCTCATCTTCTTCAAGCTCGAAGAAATAAAGAAATTCAGCTACGGTAGAAAATTCCTTATTGCCCCGTAGCCTCCAGAAGATGAAGAAGCTGATCATAGCACCCCATCCTCTGCGGAAAGACAAGAAGGGCACAACCCATAGTAATCTAGGATCCACCCAATAGAAGGATGAATGGGCAAATGTAGGGCCATCTCTAAAGCTCCTTCAAAGAAACAAACTTCCCCTAAAGGAAGATAATTGCAAGGCTCATTAGAGGAGGGGACTCGTATAGAAAAATCCAGGTCAAGAAAGAGCCGCCTCTTGATCCCATCCAAGTTCGAAGGTGTCATCACTGAAGGAACTAGGTAATTGGAATGCCAATTGCAGTCAATCCCAAGGGAAGATCATTCCCTTAACAAAGAAGAAAGAGGGGTAGCCATCAAAAATCCAGAGAAAAGGAAAGAATGTGAAACCTCCAAGATTCAAGAAAAAAAAACTCCAAGTATAAAGAAAACCCAAGAAATTATGAACATTGAGTTTTAAGAAGTGCACGAAAAACAAAGTCGGCGTACCTTTGGGTTTCCAAATTAAGGGGGTAGTTACATTTTTGGAAGATAGTTGGGCACATGCAAAAAAAAAGAGAGAGGCAGGAGGTAATTCATTCTGGGAGCCTAGGTCATATTAGGAAGACCTTTGACCTCTGAGCCTTTGGAGTACTTGAGGCTCTATAACTACAAGAAGGGATTCCAACTCTGAAGGGAGTTAGTGTGGAAATTGATCCTCTTGATGATCTTAGAGCAAAAATAGAAGAATTCTTGCTGATTAAGGGATGTTCCACATCCAATGCCAAGCTGAAAGTAGGTTTAGACAATTTTCTGACTATATTAAGGTTTTGTTGGAATCCATGCACCAAAACTAATGGCAGGCCCTAGTGAAGATAGCCTAACTATTTTTAGAACTAGAAACCAGAAGACGACTAGCATGCCTNATGCACCAAAACTAATGGCAGGCCCTAGCGAAGATAGCCCAACTATTTTTAGAACTAGAAACCAGAAGACGACTTGCATGCTTGGCACAGTCACCTTGACTTCACAAGTAGATGGCAATTTGTGGAGACTTCGGTCGCGTTCTTGAGAATTGACGTTGTTCTCAAAAGTAGAGAACCCTTTCCAGTAAACCTCTTGTCACTATGAGGGAGGTCAAGTTTGCCATCCAGTAATCCCTTAAAAGCGCCAAATAGCAGCAAAGAGCTCTCCAAGGCTAAGACCTCGTAGTTCTGATAGCCTCTTCAGCTCTGCAGCTCTTTGCAGGCTCTGAGCAAGACTACTTCAAGAAGAACCAAGTCCTCCTTAAGACCTCAACCTAACATATAACTAGTTTTTTAGTTATTCCAAACTCATTTGCTTTAAGGAGATCTAAAGGACCCCTCGAAGCAAGGGGGAGTGTAGAGCAGATGTAGAGCAAAGCAAAGTAGTGCGCACAATAGAAAAACAGTATGCACGAACATTTCCCAAACAGAAGTTCAAATATAACAATTCAGCTTACATCTTTAAAGAGAGAGAGAGAGAGAGAGAGAAAATTCTAAGTTTCTATATTATGAACAGGTGGAGAGGAGCCTGACAGCTCAACTGTTGAAGTTTCCATAGAACAAGAGTCTGGTAGCTCGACTGCGAGAGCTCCTAAAGGAGTAGAACTTAGCAAATCGGTGGTTGAAATTTCTAGGAGCTCAAGAACAGGTGGAGGAGTAGAGACCACGACTTCAACTATTGGCAAATTAGAACTAGGGGCTTAAACCATGAGGACAGCTAAAGCAGGAGGATCTCTAGTTGTTAAAACAGGAGCAGTTATAGGGGTGAGACTTGTAAAAAAGACTGAAGAGGAAGAAACACCTTGAGCTTGAACCTCAGCAGGTGGAATAGGCACCTCAACCCCTTCAGAAGCTATTTTAGAAGCAGAAGGGGTCAAGACACTAGCCTCAGTGCTAGCTGTCTCAGCCTCTTCCTCAGCTGGGATCTCAAAGTTGAAATTCAGGCCAGGGTAGGTTAGCTCAGCTTTGTCTTGGAAAGCGAGCCAGTCAATGGTCCACTGAGTAGTGACATCATCAGCCAACTTAGCAATTAGATCATCCTTCTTTTGAGCCGCCTCTACATCTTGAGCTCATTTTGAAGAACATCGCTTGTCTCTGCCAAGACATCATATTCTCTTTTCATGACCCTATAAGAGCTTGAGGCCTCGAGACTCTCTCGGCTAGCCTTAATCCAGCCGTCTATCTTTAGTCTAAGCTCCTCCTTTGTCTCCCGAAGCTCCTCATTTATCTTCCACAACTCCTCTTTGATGTTCTTACCCTCACTTTCAATCTTCTCTTTCTCAATCTCTAAGCCTTTGTTGATCCACTTGCGCTTGCAAGTAATGGACCTGGGTTTTAAGGTCGTTGTTTTCAAAAGACAGCTTAGCAACCTTGATCTCAAAAGCCTTGGAAGCTTTGGCAGAGCCTTCTAAAGCTTGGATCCTCTTCAATAAGCCACTTACATGAATGGCCGTCTAAGAGCAAAACACAACCCCCAAAAAGCTAAAGTTAGCATGAGGGAATGATGCAAGGTAAAGAAGAAAGTCGAAAGGCCAGAAACTTACAGAAGTAGCGCCAAACAGGGCAGTAGAAATGGAAGTTCCTAGGGGCATACTTGAAGCCCTCTGGATATCAGATTATGGAATAATGGAGGCAATGGCTTCTGCTGCATGCCTGCCATTATCAATTAGGGAGCCCCCACCTGTCTCACCATTGGAGAGCTTCCCTTTCTCACTCTTAAAAACCTTGGGAAGTTGCAGAGAGGACCTCTAAGTAGGGCAAGGAGGAACGAACCCAAGCAGAATGTGAGAGACTATCTCCAAAGCTTTCTCAACCTCTGCCGAGGAGGGAGAGATCAAAACTATGCTTTGCTCAGGGGTCCCTCTAAAAGATGGCAACCTAGTCTCTTGCGGAAGAGAGGTCTGGACAACCTTCAGGGAGCTCGAAGGAGATAGGAGTCCACTTGAGGTAGTTAGGGAGAAGAAGAAGGAGCCTCCAACCTGGGTACCTTGGCTAGGGAGGCTGAATCACTCTTGGATCCAACCTTAGTCTTGTGNCAGGGAACTCGAAGGAGATAGGGGTCCACTTGAGGTAGTTGGGGAGAAGAAGAAGGAGCCTCAAACCTGGGTACCTTGGCTAGGGAGGCTGAATCACTCTTGGATCCAACCTCAGTCTTGCGTTTGTTCCCACTCCTGGTTTTCCTTAACAAGGCCATTTTGGCCATGCGATCCTTTGATGTGGGCTCCATTGATAGGGAACCTGAGAGTTGAGGACAAATAGATTAAAAGAAAAGGCAGGAGTAGAAGGGTAGGAAGTGGTAAGAGTTGGAAGCAAAAATATCACCTGACACTCCTTCAGCTCCAACAATAGAAACGGGAACCGGGGTTTCGATCCTCACCTCTGGNTTGATAGGGAACCTGAGAGTTGAGGACAAATAGATTAAAAGAAAAGGCAGGAGTAGGAGGGTAGGAAGTGGTAAGAGTTGGAAGCAAAAATATCACCTGACACTCCTTCAACTCCAACAATAGAAATGGGAACCGGGGTTTCGATCCTCACCTCTAGAGGGCTAAAGCCTAGTTTTATGAGCTCAAAATGGTTAGTCATAGTGGAATACCTCTCTGATTTCCAATCCCTGAAGGTGAGCAAAACTCTCCTATCCTCTGCTCCTAACTCAAGACGAATACCTAGAACAACCAAAGAAACGAACTCAGCATCTAACAATAAAAAGAGGTAAGTAGGGCCTTTTTCAGAATCTCAAGCTTACCCAGGTTATCTGGACCCGCCCAGGAGACCGGAACTGGAAGGGAGTCAGTGGTGNACTCAAGACGAATACCTAGAACAACCGAAGAAACGAACTCAGCATCTAACGATAAAAAGAGGTAAGTAGGGCCTTTTTCAGAATCTCAAGCTTACCCAGGTTATCTAGACCCGCCCAGGAGACCGGAACTGGACGGGAGTCAGTGGCGTCAATGGGGTTAAGTTCCCATGCTTTCTCTAACACAAAGAAGAACTATTTCTTCCAGTTCTTATGAGAGCTGGATAGGTCAGTAATCAAGGCTGGGGTTTTCACCCATTTGGAGATGTACAAAAATCTATCCGGANGTCAATGGGGTTAAGTTCCCATGCTTTCTCTAACACAAAGAAGAACTATTTCTTCCAGTTCTTATGAGAGCTGGATAGGTCAGTAATCAAGGTTGGGGTTTTCACCCATTTGGAGATGTACAAAAATCTATCCGGATTAAATTTAACATTGAAGAATTTCATGAGCAGTGGACTTGTAAGGGTGCCAATTTGGTTTTTCTTGANATGTACAAAAATCTATCCGGATTAAATTTAACATTGAAGAATTTCATGAGCAGTGGAATTGTAAGGGTGCCAATTTAGTTTTTCTTGAAAAAGACCAGAAGGCCTACCAAGACCCCCCAAAAGTTAGGAGAGATTTGAGTGGCGCAGATGTTAAAATACTAAAGGAAAGGCTTGATAAAGGGATACATAGGGAACCTAAGCCCGTTCTCGAAAGAAGCTATGAAGAAGCAGGTCATCTCCTGGACCACAGAGTCATATCGNAGAGATTTGAGTGGCGCAGATGTTAAAATACTAAAGGAAAGGCTTGATAAAGGGATGCACAGGGAACCTAAGCCCGTTCTCGAAAGAAGCTATGAAGAAACAGGTCATCTCCTGGACCACAGAGTCATATCGGGTAAATTCATCTGGGCACCAGAATTGAACACCCTAGGGAAAACCAAAGCGAGTAGCTAAGATTTTCATCTAAGAAAGAGAAACCTCACTGGCACCAATGAGCTCTACNACACCCTAGGGAAAACCAAAGCGAGTAGCTAAGATTTTCATCTAAGAAAGAGAAACATCACTGGCACCAATGAGCTCTGCAGCTCTGGATATAGCCCCTACGCCTTCAGCGCTACTTAAGACTCCTACGTCAATCACCTTGGCCTTACCTTTGTTGGGGTTTTTGGGCATTAGGGAGGACGAAGAGGGAGGCTCCTCAACATCTTCCCCAACATCTTCCTCAACATCGATAGAACTGACACAAAAAAAGTTATCAATCTCCTCTCCCACGTCTCCTAAGTCAGTATCCTCCACTTCGGGAGATCTATCCCCCATAAGGGAGACCGATGAAGCTATGACTTCGGATGAGGTAGACATGATTGGGCAAGAGAATGAAAGTTTAAAGGATCTATAGAGAGGAGGCACCTCTGAAAAGCACTTCCTAAGGGTTACAGGATCAACACAACAACTGCCAGTAAGGAAAATTCTAGTCGTAGAGTAAAAGTCAAGAAAGAGAGGAACACGAGGCAGAAAGTGACCTCGATTCCTAAAATAGTATAATCGAAAGGCCCAAAAATATAGAAACCACCTCAGATTTGAGGGATCCAGAATGAAGAGATGAACTGGGGGTAAGAAGTGTACCTAGATAAGGATGAACAGTGGTATAAAACTTGAAACTTCGAGTCGAATCAGGGGAAATCGATTCTCTTCAAAACCCTAGGGACACCAGCAGGTTTGCAGAATTGGGATCACAAAGAAGAAGAAAGGGCAACGCCTAGAGGGAGAATTCAAAGGGAGAAATGAGTCATTTCCCATCAGCACAGAGGCATTTAAAGCCTTTGGTACGTGGGTCTCGAAAATGGAGAACGTGCACAAAAAATGGGGTAGAAAATGATTATTTGTAACCATCAAAAACTTGTTTGCGTGCATATCGAGGTCACCAAGTGAAGATTTACCTTGACCCAACCTTAGGTCAACCCTTGTCCAAGTTCGCTTGAACCAAGAGTTGGGGACAACAGATGATACATGGGAAGTTTTTTGACTAAGTATGAGTTCGAGAAGGGAGGTCAGACAAGGAGGTCAGTTAAGGAACCCTGAGAACAAAGGCCTAGGCCTCGAGCCCCCCTTTGGATGAAAGACTAAAAGAGATGAGAGGAACAACTAGCTAGCAGAAGTCATCTCTAACATAACGTAAGACAGTGATTAAAGCGCGAGACTCTCAACCACCCAAGATCCTTTCCTTGAAATTAAGGAAAAATCTCACAGATGAAGGGCAGGGATCTCGCTACAGATCCCTTAGAAATGGGNTATTTCTTCCAGTTCTTATGAGAGCTGGATAGGTCAGTAATCAAGGCTGGGGTTTTCACCCATTTGGAGATGTACAAAAATCTATCCGGATTAAATTTAACATTGAAGAATTTCATGAGCAGTGGAATTGTAAGGGTGCCAATTTAGTTTTTCTTGAAAAAGACCAGAAGGCCTACCAAGACCCCCCAAAAGTTAGGAGAGATTTGAGTGGCGCAGATGTTAAAATACTAAAGGAAAGGCTTGATAAAGGGATGCACAGGGAACCTAAGCCCGTTCTCGAAAGAAGCTATGAAGAAACAGGTCATCTCCTGGACCACAGAGTCATATTGGGTAAATTCATCTGGGCACCAGAATTGAACACCCTAGGGAAAACCAAAGCGAGTAGCTAAGATTTTCATCTAAGAAAGAGAAACATCACTGGCACCAATGAGCTCTGCAGCTCTGGATATAGCCCCTACGCCTTCAGCGCTACTTAAGACTCCTACGTCAATCACCTTGGCCTTACCTTTGTTGGGGTTTTTGGGCATTAGGGAGGACGAAGAGGGAGGCTCCTCAACATCTTCCCCAACATCTTCCTCAACATCGATAGAACTGACACAAAAAAAGTTATCAATCTCCTCTCCCACGTCTCCTAAGTCAGTATCCTCCACTTCGGGAGATCTATCCCCCATAAGGGAGACCGATGAAGCTATGACTTCGGATGAGGTAGACATGATTGGGCAAGAGAATGAAAGTTTAAAGGATCTATAGAGAGGAGGCACCTCTGAAAAGCACTTCCTAAGGGTTACAGGGTCAACACAACAACTACCAGTAAGAAAAATTCTAGTCGTAGAGTAAAAGTCAAGAAAGAGAGGAACACGAGGCAAAAAGCGACCTCGATTCCTAAAATAGTATAATCGAAAGGCCCAAAAATATAGAAACCACCTCAGATTTGAGGGATCCAGAATGAAGAGATGAATTGGGGGTAAGAAGTGTACCTAGATAAGGATGAACAGTGGTATAAAACTTGAAACTTCGAGTCGAATCAGGGGAAATCGATTCTCTGCAAAACCCTAGGGACACCAGCAGGTTTACAGAATTGGGATCACAAAGAAGAAGAAAGGGCAACGCCTAGAGGGAGAATTCAAAGGGAGAAATGAGTCATTTCCCATCAGCACAGAGGCATTTAAAGCCTTTGGTACGTGGGTCTCGAAAATGGAGAACGTGCACAAAAAATGGGGTAGAAAATGATTATTTGTAACCATCAAAAACTTATTTGCGTGCATATCGAGGTCACCAAGTGAAGATTTACCTTGACCCAACCTTAGGTCAACCCTTGTCCAAGTTCGCTTGAACCAAGAGTTGGGGACAACAGATGATACATGGGAAGTTTTTTGACTAAGTATGAGTTCGAGAAGGGAGGTTAGACAAGGAGGTCAGTTAAGGAACCCTGAGAACAGAGGCCTAGGCCTCGAGCCCCCCTTTGAATTAAAGACTAAAAGAGATGAGAGGAACAACTAGCTAGCAGAAGTCATCTCTAACATAACGTAAGACAGTGATTAAAGTGCGAGACTCTCAACCACCCAAGATCCTTTCCTTGAAATTAAGGAAAAATCTCACAGATGAAGGGCAGGGATCTCTCTACAGATCCCTTAGAAACGGGAATTAGACTATAAATGTTGGGTAGTGCCTTCATCGAGAGGAGGATTCCCGAATATATGAAAAACACTCTGTAATTTATACCAACCATCAATATAGATCAAAGGAGCAAGAGACTCCCTTTGAGAGTGGATTAGCCGAGCTCCCGAGCTCGGTGAACCACTATACTTTTGCTATGCAAGCTATCCCAATTCTCCAAGGACCTTTCCATAATCCTCATGAGCCTTGCAACTCAGATTTAAACTCGCTTATATGATTTATATTTTTTGTTCATCTGCCTAATTACACCATCAGTTATCATTGTTGTATTACAATTGATTGATTAACTATTAATTTGTGATGTTCGTTTGAACTTCCGTTTGATGTGTTTTTGTATTTGTTTGATGAAAATATTTTGTTGGTGGAATGCTTAGGAATTATTGGCATATGTGCAGGCATACTCGGTGACATTTATATGGTTTTGAGATGTGATTTGTGGCCCTAAGGGGTGTGTGTTAGAATGAGATGTACCGAATAGCGCCTAGCATGTAGCCGAAACAAGCCAAGTATGAATCCACGAGTGATTTGAATTGATTCATTAGGTTTCGTATGACTCTACGAAGGAATTTGTTTTAAATGTTCACTTTATTTATTAATTCTGCAGTTGATTATTGGATTATCGTGTGACCTTGTGATTCAATGTACTTTGTTGTAAACACTAATTCTATTGGGATATAATTTAAAGACATAATTTGAAAATTTAATACATTGTAATCATTAGATTCATAGTGTTGAAACCTAGTAATATTTTAATGTTGGGATCCACCGACAATCTAATGGTCATAGTCATTAAATCCCCAAATTATGTCACAATAGCATTGCTCTGTTGTAAATTGCTAACTAGGCCTCCCATGCTCACCCCTGTTTACCCCTCTTAGATGTAGGTTCGATATAGGATGAAATGCACTAGAGAATCAAATCAATTGAGAATTAAGGAATATTAGTTATTTATTTTATGTAATGTAATTTTTTTTAATATTTGAAGAAGAATTTTGAGGTTTTAGTGCTATGCATTGGGTGAAATTGATGAAATTGTAGATTGCGCATCAAATTCAAGAGGATTGGGTTTGGAGGGGTTCGTAGTGTGACAATATAACACTGAAATCATTGTCCTGTGATGTAATTGAAGATGACTTGAATACAATAATATCAACTATATGTTTGATGGTGGGCAGACGTACGCCCTTGAGCTACGAGTATTTAGTCAATGGTTACAAGAATTTTTGGTACCTTTCAATTCAAAACTATCTATAATTCTTTGAAATTGCCCATTTTTTATATTGCTTTTCGTTTGGGTAGATTTTTTTATGTGTTATATAAGACTTAAAATGTGTGTGAGAAATAAAAAAAAATTAGAGTTTTTTGCACTTTGCACCTTGAAAAGTTTCAAGATTTTTACTTTACAACATCAAAGATTAATTTTTTTATATTATACCTTCAATGTATGAAAAATATTACAATGTTGTCATTTTGTTAGTTTTTGATAATTTTTTCGTCAAAAGTCAACTCATTGACCTTGACGAAAAATTAATGAAAAACTAACAGAAATATCACATTGTAACACTTACACTGTATAATATAAAAAATTTTAGTGCTGACCCAAGTATAAATTCCCTCCGCCCATGCCAGTCATCACATGCAAGTCCGATTTCTAGTGTTTAGAATCACGAAATTAGCCTACGCAAATTGTGTTTAAACTTCTTTCTGGGATTTTGCCTCTGTCCGTTTGATCCTACTTATATCCATAGATCTCACTCCCAGTGGGCTTTAGCACATATCTCTGTAGATCTAAGCCCTATTGTTGTTCAAGGCACAGTATTTTCCTCTCCCCATCTCTCTATGTATGAGATTTCACTTCTTTCTATGTCCTCCTCCCCAACCTAAAGTTGTGAAGGAATGATCTGATTATCAGGTGGAGACCTTTTGATTATAATCGAGGGATTCAGGTCAATTTCTCTTTCCATTAACTAAGTTAAGAGTTTTCAGTCAACTCCAAAATGTTCGTGGTTATGTGTAATTTTTCAAGTCGTGGGTAGGTAATCTGAACACGAGTCAAACCACAGGGATAATCATAATTTGCTTTCCAAAAAATCTAATGATTTGTGAAAGTATTGAAATGTGAAAAGGAGCAATTCACACTGTGAGGACAGAGTGGACTAGGTTTTTGGCTGTTGTCCTAAATTCCTAATCCTCATCTCATTCCCCACACCCACCCACCATTGTCTTCACCCTCTCGTTCCGTATATATCATTATTTAGTCCACTCTCTGTGGCTGCTCTTCGCATTTTATGCTCCAAACTCCTTTTGACCACTGGGCATGTCACTTTTGATCCACTTTAATCATTTGTTTACAATCAAAACCCCATACCTTCATCATTTATGTATTCTTGGTCTCTCTCTCTCTCTCTCTCTCTCTCTCTCTCTCTCTTATTTGGACATCAATATCCTTGATTGTATCTCCACCGTGGGTGGTTCATGGACTCAGATTCACATGGGATTGATGAGAAACAATCCCAACCTTCACCGTCGTCCTTAACGGCGTCGTTGTTAGGAGACAACCTACGGCAGACTAGAGGGCCCCTTATTGGAGCAGGAACTCCTAGTTTCATGGGGAAGCATCGGCTGGCGGCCGCAACAGCCCACCTTCATCAGGAAATCAAAATCATCCAGGTGGCTTTCTTGAAATCTTGATGTGCATAAACAAGTGTAGTTCTTGGTATCTAAGACTGATATGTCACGTGCTGCTTCTTAATAATATAGGAAGAGCTGGACCAACTTGAAACATTTGGTGAATCCTCCATTGTTTGCAAGGAGTAAGTGACATGTATATTTTCAATTGACTATCTTTAAATTTGGACAAAATCCATTTTACCTGGTTTCGTTGCACTTAGGTAAGTGTTTAACATCAAAAACAAAACTCTTATTATAGCTTTCTTTCAATTTTTTGGCCTATGTTGTTTGTTTGTTTATAACATGTCGTATTTGCTTGGATATATCATTTTCACAAAAAACTAATAAATATAGTGAAAATTGTTCATAAGTACACTCCATGTTATTTTTTGTTATTTAATACAAAATTTCTCTTTCATTGTTTAAGAACAAATCAGGTATTTTTATTTTTTTTTGTTCTCTGGTCAAAGCTAATTAGATTAATCTTTTTTGTTACTAGACTACCCCAAGAGTAATTCCCCTTATTGTTATTCCATCATTGTTATTGTGAGAAAGCAAGAAATCCAAGGAGGAAGAAGAAGATAAAGAGAAAAGGGAGTGCAAGTCATGGAGAATATTTCTGCTTTCATCTTATTCAAGCTACCAATTCTTTACACACCGTAGTATATATACATAGTTCCTAACCACCTAAATAATTATGCACATGACTTCACATAACTACTGTTACCCTTTTTAACTTTTTGGCTTGGTGTTGGCATGGGGCAGCCTCGCCCAAAGGCGCTCATGCCTTAATCAAATTGGGTTTCGCTTGAGGAAGCAAACCCTTGGTGCAAAAGATGCTTCCTAAAGGACTTGAACTTGTATTTTGTTGGGATAAAATGCTTTGGCAAAGACTCCAACAGCATGCAGCGATTATGCCCCACACTTAGGTTGTTATGACTCATCGGCTCAGAGTATGTCCAGTGCTGTCAGTAGGGTTTTGCTTCATTACGCTATTATAAGGGGGTGGTCTGCGAAGGGATGCCAGACCAGCTTCCCCAAGCACCCCTATGCCCCTAAGCCTTGGCACATGGAAACAAGGCATGACCCCAACAAATGGTTGCCATGGGTGGAGGCAAGGCATTCCAAAGTCCGAGACCCAAAATGTGGGGCCAATGATCCGAAGGAACCCGTCGTTGGTGGAAGCCCCATGCATGGCTGAGGGAGGCAAAGCATGCATGGGCATGTTGGGCATGACTAGTGGGTGAATTGAAGACCCATGTATGGCTAAGTGAGGCAGCTCATGTTTGGGCACGATTGGGTGGAATCAGTGGATAATTGAAGCCTCATACATGGTTGGGCGTAGCAACTAATGCATGGGCACGTGAGCACAAGCAAGCATGCAAGCAAAGTCTAGTCGGGTGGCTCGATTTNAATCAGTGGATAATTGAAGCCTCATACATGGTTGGGCGTAGCAACTAATGCATGGGCACGTGAGCACAAGCAAGCATGCAAGCAAAGTCTAGTAGGGTGGCTCGATTTGTGGGGCAATGCTAGCTTGGAAGGCCAAATCATGGGCTGGGCATGGCTAGGCACGAAGGCAAGGCTAAGTACGTACTATGGGCTCGCAAGGAAAGCAGATGCTCAACATTTGAGACGGTTTCAAACGGTTTTGGCATTTGCCCTACAAATGGTGGTAGTTTCAGACGGTTGTTGGCATGTGCATGGCATGCAGGGGCGATTCTGTATAGAATGCTGGCACATGTGCACAGTATGAGGGTTGCTGGCATGTGCACTCAGCATGCATAGCAGTTGAGGGTAGTTGCTGGCTGGGTCAGCCAACAGTTGCACCTGCCCCTTTCCATGACTAGTAGATATGGGAGTGGTAGAGAGTCTCAACCTTCATCAATAGGCTATGGGTGGCTTTATGAGCGAATTTGGTGTAGCTTTGCAGTTGCCTAGGCGGTTGGGCTTGTAATCGCCACCTTATATGCTATAAATAGACATGTTGAGGTCTGCAGTGCACGAGAAGAGAGTGGAGCACGTTTTTGTAAGCAGACTCTGGCTGAGTGTTCATTTAGGCTTTATTGAGAAAGAAAAGGTTAGGTCATTGGCCTGTAAAGCTTGTGTGTGTTGTGTGGTTGCTTGTTGTCTCTATTCTTTTCATTGTGTGCATTTCTATGAGCGTTTTGAGTGCTTGGTAGAGACTGAGTGTGGATCTTAGTGCCATCACGAGACAAACATTTGAGTGAAAAATTGACCTTGTGATAGTTGGTATCGGTGCTTTAGTTTTTGACCATGGCTAATGTAAACGCTACTAAACTACGTGAACATGTGACCCGTCTAGAGGNTTTGACCATGGCTAATGTAAACGCTACTGAACTACGTGAACATGTGACCCGTCTAGAGGATTTTTTGGGTGTCCATGGTGGTGGTGCTGAAACTAGTGTGTCTATGCAGATGGCGGAACATGCTGCCCAGTTCGTAGATTTGAGAATTGTCTTTGACAGCTTTGTGAAAGACACCAATGNGGATTTTTTGGGTGTCCATGGTGGTGGTGCTGAAACTAGTGTGTCTATGCAGATGGTGGAACATGCTGCCCAGTTCGTAGATTTGAGAATTGTCTTTGACAGCTTTGTGAAAGACACCAATGTTAGGATGACGACGATGATGGAGGACTTCTTGTCCCTCACTGATGCTGTCAAGATGAACCTCAAGAATCTTGACGATGAACTGACCCTAGTGAAAAGGGTCATGCATTCTCGTCCTAGTGCAGGCGAGACATCTTCAAAGATCAAGGTCCCTGAACCTAAGGCCTTCGGAGGGAGCCTGAGTGCCAAGGAGTTAGAGAATTTTCTGTGGCACATGGTGTAGTATATCAAGGCTGCTCATGTGCCTACGGGAGAGAAAGTGACCATAACCAACATGTACCTCTTTAGGGATGCCAAGCTTTGGTGGCGAATCGGAAGAAAGGACAATGATGCTGCGGGACGAGTCAGAATAGAGACGTTAAAGAAGAAGTTGAAGGATCAATTTTTTCCTAGCAATACGATATGGATTGTTAGGGAATCTCTCAAGAAACTCAAGCACGCTGGAACTATTTGTGATTATGTGACTGAGTTCAGTTCTTTCATGCTGGATATCAAGAACATGTCCGAGGAGGAAAAGCTCTTTTATTTCATGTCTGGTTTGCAAGGTTGAGCACAGGCTGAGTTGTGTAGGCAAGGGGTGCGTGATTTGCCTACTGTCATCGTTGCTGTGGATGACTCGGTTGATTTTAAAACAAGCAACAGTCAAGGCCCTTTCAAAAAGAAAAAGAGGGAAAAAGGCAGCAAGAAAGACCAATCTGGTACTTCCAAAGACACAAAGTAGGAGAATTGGAAGAAAAAGATAAACGGGGATGATTCTTAAAATTCGGACAATAATCAAAATAAGAAGAGTTTTGATTCTGGTTGCTTTATTTGCAACAACCCTCATCGTGCCAGGGATTGGCCCAAGTGGGAGAAATTGAATGTCCTTGTTGCTAAAAGTTGAGATACCTACGATGATGATTACCCTACTCGGTTTAATCCTCTACAATTGTTGAATTCAATATCTTTGGGAAAGATTCAACAAGCCCGTAAAGGTCTGATATTTGTGTAAAGCTTGGGTGAACGGAAAAGAAGTTTTGGCCATGGTGGACATAGGTGTCACCCATAACTTTATTTCGTAGAGGAAAGTGGGAACATTTGGCCTACAGTTAGACGAGAGCTCCAACAAGCTCAAGGCTTTCAATTCAAGAGCAATTCCAGTGTGTGAAAATGCAAAGGCGAGCCTGAAAATTGGTCTGCGGGAAGATTGCGTAAGCATGACGGCTATACCCATGGACGACTTTGATGTCATCCTCGGGAACGAGTTCTTCGTAAAGGACAAAGTGGCGCTAATGCCACACTTAAATGGAATGCTGATTTCAAACGAGGGAGCAGCATGTTTTGTGCCTGCAGAGAATGTGGCAGACCAAAGCAAAAGAGACAACAAGTGAAAAATGGAGATGTTCGTTTTGCAGGTGGATGTTGGGTTGCAGGAAGGTAAGATGACGTATCTTTCAGCCTTGGTGGAGAATAAACCTGTTGAGAAGATTAAAATGCCTGGGTTGGTGGCAAAACATTTCGAGGAATGTGCTGAGATTTTGCCTCCAAATCTCCCCAAGGACCTTTTGCGAGGATGTGGAGGCGACCACAAAAACGAGCTAAAGCATGGTGCAAAGCTTCCAGCCCATGTCCCTAATCGGATGGCGACCATGGGACAACAACATTCTTTTGCCTATGGAGGGGCAAGACAAATGATCGGATGTTCTGCTGCACATAGTGTTACTCGTTTTAAGTAAGGGTTCCTTGATGAGTCAAATGACAACTTTGTTAAGGCTGCTCATTGGAGGAAGAAGCGTGTTGATCCTAATCAGATCAAGGGGAATCGGGACAACCTATCGGTGAGGACGTCAAACTCTTCTGGTGGGGGTGGTTTGTTACCCCTTTAGCTTTTGGCTCGACATTGGCATGGGGCAGCCCAGCTCAAAGGCATGCCTTAGTCAAATTGGGTTTCGCTTTAGGAAGCAAACCCTTGGTGCAAAAGATGCTTCCTAAACGACTTGTATTTTGTAGGGATAAAATGTTTTGGCAAAGACTCCAACAGCATGCAGCAACTATGCCCCAAGCTTAGGTTGTTATGACTCATCGGCTCAGAGTATATCCAGTGTTGTTAGTAGGGTTTTGCTTCATAACGCTATTATAGGGGATGCTTTGTGAAGGGGTGCCAAACCAGCTTCCTTAAGGACCCCTATGCCCCTAGGCCTTGGCACATGGAAACAAGGCATGACCCCAACAAATGCTTGTCATGGGTAGAGGCAAGGCATTCCAAAGTCCGAGACCTGAAATGTGGGGCCGATGATCGGAGGGAACTCGTCGTTGGTGGAAGCCCCATGCATGGCTAAGGGAGGCAACGCACGCATGGGCACGTTGGGCACGTTGGGCATGACTAGTGGGTGAATTGAAGACCCATGCATAACTAAGTGAGGCAGATCATGCATGGGCACAATTGGGTGCAATCAGTGGGTGATTGAAGTCTCATGCATTGCTGAGCATAGCAGCTAAGCATGGGCACGTGGGCACAAGCAAGCATGCAAGAAAAGGCTAGTCGGGTGGCTCATTTTGTGGGGCAATGCTAGCTTGGAAGACAGAGTCATGGGCTGGGCATGACTAGGCACGAAGGCAAGGCTAATCAGGTACTGTGGGCTCGCAAGGAAAGCAGATGCACAACATGTGATACGGTTCTGAACGGTTGTGACATGTGCCCTGCAGATGGTGGCGGTTCCAGACAATTGTTGCCATGTGCATGGCATGCAGGGGCGGTTATGTGCAGAATGCTGGTGCACGTGCACAACATGAGGGTTGCTGGCATATTTACTCAACATGCATAGCAATTGAGGGCAGTTGCTAGCTAGGTCAGCCAACAGTTGCTACTGCCACTTTCCATGGCCAATAAATGTGGGAGTGGTAAAGAGTCTCAACCTTCATCAGTAGGCTGTGGGTGGCTTTGTGGGCAAATCTGGTGTAGCTTTGTAGTTGCCTAGGCGGTTGGGCTTGTAACCGCCACCTTGTATACTATAAATACACATGTTGGGGTCTGCAGTGCATGGAAAGAGAGTGGGGCACATTTTTGTAAACAGACCCTGACTGAGTGTTCCTTTAAACTTTATTGAGAAAGAAAAGGTTGGGTCATTGGCCTGTAAAGTTTGTGTGTGCTGTGTGGTTGCTTGTTGTCCCTATTCTTTTCATTGTGTGCATTTCTGTGAGCGTTTTGAGTGCTTAGCTGAGACTAAGTGTGGATCTCAATGCCATCATGAGGCAAAAATTTGAGTGAGAAATTGCCCCCATGACAGCTACCAACTAGGCAATACAGCTCAGCCAAAAATAAAACAAATTAGCTAACTAACTAACTATCTAATAATGTTATCCTTCTCTTTTTTATTAGCTGCAGTTGCTTCACCCTTTGCCTCTGCAACTGCTCTGCTGTAGATTCTGCAGTTGTGGTATGCTGCAATACTCACCCCGCAAGATAGAGAATAGAGATTAACTATTCTCATCTTGGATAAATGAGCAGTAAGGACATAAGAGGGTAAAGCTTTAGTGAAAAAATCAGTCAACTGAAATTAAGTGAGAACATGAGCTGTTGTGATGCTGCCCTCCCGAATTTTGTCTCAAACAAGATGACAATACAACTCTACGTGCTTAGTACGCTTATGAAAAACAGGATTAGCAGCAATGTGAAGGGCAGCTTGATTGTCACAATAGAGCAAAGCTTCTTGTGGATGAGGCACCTGAATATCAGTAAGAAGATATCGCAACCAAGTGAGGTCAAAACAAGTAGCAGCCATGGCTCGATATTCAGCTTCTGTATAAGAGTGAGAAACAAAAGACTGTTTCTTGGATTTCCATAAAACAAGAGAACTGCCCAAGAAGACACAATTACTTGTGACAGATTTACGAGTATCAGAGCAGGAGGCCCAGTTTGAGTCACAAAAAGATCGTAACTGAAGCTGATAAGAAGATAAAAGGACACCCTGAGCAGGAGCTTGCTTGGGATACTTTAGAACCTTGGGAGCAGCTGCAAGATGAGGAGTGGATGGTTTATCCATGAACTAACTTAAGGTTTGAATTGTGTAACTAATATCAGGTCTAGTGATAGTTAAGTACAGCNTACTTTAGAACCTTGGGAGCAGCTGCAAGATGAGGAGTGGATGGTTTATCCATGAAGTAACTTAAGGTTTGAATTGTGTAACTAATATCAGGTCTAGTGATAGTTAAGTACAACAATCTTCCAATGAGTCTGTGATAAACTGTGGAATCAGATAATAAAGAACCAGTGCCTTTGCTAAGCTTGAGATTCTGATCCAAAGGAACCTTGACCAGCCTGGAACCAAGAGTGCCAGAATTAGCCAAAATGTCTAGAGTGTACTTTCTTTGACAAAGATGAATACCCTTAGCAGCAACCTCAATTCCAAGAAAATAACGTATAGAACCAAGGCCCTTAATCTTGAACCAATTATCCAAGAACAATTTGAGAAAAGCAATGAAATCTAAATAATTACTAGCAGCAATGATATCATCCACATAAACTAAAAGGGTTGTAAAAGAAGTAGTAGTGACCTTAAGAAAAAGACTATAATTAGCCTTGGATCAGAAGGCTTGTGAAGAAATTAAAGCATACCTATTAAATCCTCTAGTATTGATGTCACTTAAGGAAGGCAAGTGATCGAAGCTATACATTTCAACAGGAGAAAAATCCATTGTCAGCCTACTTGCACAAGACAATGAGCAGGGCCAAGAGCAAGTAGTGTACTACTTAAGTAGAAGGTTGAACAATGTTGAATGTAATTACTAGTCGATAGAGAAATTAAGTTCAACCTTGTACTTTTCAACAATAAAATTAAGGTGTTATTTGTTGTCATTTACTGTTTATATTATTGGTAAGACTAATGTAATCAAATATATGTTAACACGACTTGTGTTAAGAGGCAAAATGGAAAAATGGATTCTTGCCTTGACAGAATACTGTTTTCAATAAGTGCCTCAAAAGGCAGTCAAAGGTCAAACATTGGCAGATCATCCAAGTGTCTTAATAGAAGAAGACATTTACGAAATTGGTAATGTTAGCCTAACATCATGGAGACTAATGTTCTATGATTGTAAAACTAAGGAAGGAGTAGGAGCTAGGATAGTGCTACTGCCTCTAGAAGGCCAAAATATTCCAGTTTGCCTATCAGTTGGATGATTCAGAGGTACAGTCGAATAACCAGACGGAGTATGAAACCTTAATAATAGAATTGGAGATTAACCAAAGGCATGAAAGTCAGTAATATGACTGTAACTGGAGATTCACAAATTCGACAAATCCAAGGTTTTTATAAGTGTAATCACCCTGTGCTATAAAGATATTCGGAAATAATTCACTTGCTCGTTCAAAACTTCGATGATGTTCATGTTGAACATGCCATGAGGCTTAAGAATCGAGAAGCTAACAAAATGGCAAAAATCGCATCTAGATTAAAAATTCTAGAAGAATTGAATGAAAGAATAATAATGGTACAAAAGAGGTACTTGCCAACAGTAACAGAATTAATATCCACTTCAATGGATGTATTGATAATGGAAATAGAGCAAGAAGATTGACGATTTCAAATTACAAAATCCATCCCAAAAGACTAAACTGACTATCAAGAATCGAGCCATAAATTATGTGCTTATTGAAGGAGAATTAGATTGTGTTTGGCGTAAAAGGCAAAAGTAGATTTCAAAAATGGAATTTATTAGATGGACTTCCTAAAAATAAAATATGTGTGGTGAACATGTGGTTAAAAGTGCTTCTAAATCAAGAAGTGCATCTTTATATGTGAGAATGTTTTTGGTGGCAATCCCTCAAAAAGTGTACAATAACATCTAACTAACCATATTGCACTTAACCTTGCATATTAATTGTGCAATCAAAATTTATTTGATATATTTTTGTGAATAATTAAATAAATTGCTTTGAAGCTTCACTATAAACCTAATATAATTGATCCATGGACACACCAACCAAACCTAATATAATTGATCCATGGACACACCAACCAAGAAAGTCTGAATTTAACTTATAATAAGCATTAAAAGAACACCTAAAAACACTTTGTTCGGAGTTTTGAGGCCTAAGATCATCTCTAACCATGACTCAANAAGGTTTTTATAAGTGTAATCACCCTGTGCTATAAAGATATTCGGAAATAATTCACTTGCTCGTTCAAAACTTCGATGATGTTCATGTTGAACATGCCATGAGGCTTAAGAATCGAGAAGCTAACAAAATGGCAAAAATCGCATCTAGATTAAAAATTCTAGAAGAATTGAATGAAAGAATAATAATGGTACAAAAGAGGTACTTGCCAACAGTAACAGAATTAATATCCACTTCAATGGATGTATTGATAATGGAAATAGAGCAAGAAGATTGACGATTTCAAATTACAAAATCCATCCCAAAAGACTAAACTGACTATCAAGAATCGAGCCATAAATTATGTGCTTATTGAAGGAGAATTAGATTGTGTTTGGCGTAAAAGGCAAAAGTAGATTTCAAAAATGGAATTTATTAGATGGACTTCCTAAAAATAAAATATGTTTGGTGAACATGTGGTTAAAAGTGCTTCTAAATCAAGAAGTGCAACTTTATATGTGAGAATGTTTTTGGTGGCAATCCCTCAAAAAGTGTACAATAACATCTAACTAACCATATTGCACTTAACCTTGCATATTAATTGTGCAATCAAAATTTATTTGATATATTTTTGTGAATAATTAAATAAATTGCTTTGAAGCTTCACTATAAACCTAATATAATTGATCCATGGACACACCAACCAAACCTAATATAATTGATCCATGGACACACCAACCAAGAAAGTCTGAATTTAACTTATAATAAGCATTAAAAGAACACCTAAAAACACTTTGTTCGGAGTTTTGAGGCCTAAGATCATCTCTAACCATGACTCAATTTTTTACTCAAATTTAAATTAACATTTGAGTAAAAAGCTTGATTTGATATAAAGGATTCCAATGGACAAACTCATATTTAAATAATGAGATACTCAAATTTAAATGAGGGCAAACCCAAATTTAAAAAGGAGTAAGGATGGGCATTTGATTTGAGTAAAAAAATGAGTTTCTCTTGATTTGGTATAAGGTTGAGTCAAGAGTTGGAGCAAGTTTTTTAGACTTTTTTACTCAAATTTATATTTGAGTATAAATTTGAGTAAGAGTTGGAGATGCCCTAACTCATAGCATATTGATCCTACCCACACAAATACATGTTTCTAGACTCAAATCCTCGTCAACATATATTTTTTTAATTACTTTTTCGGCAAAACATCCACCTGGAAGTCCTTTGTGTATAATGAGTCTCACTTTAGCGCATAATAGATGATCCGTCAAAAAAAATATATTAAAGAGGATTTCAATTTCATGTTTCTACTCTCTCTCTCTCTCTCTCTCTCTCTCTGTGCACCCCATGACACTTCAGTAATGTATATTATATATGAGCAATACTATATGGATTTAAAGAGTAAACTTAAAAATTAGAGTTGATAATTTTAACTATTGATTTCATTGTGGGTCCTAGCATTTATTGGGACCTACTACCTATTCAATAGTTGAGATTATTAAGTATAATTTTTAAGTCCATCTAACATTACTCATTATATATACACAGAGTGAATCAACAACGACNCCATGGACACACCAACCAAGAAAGTCTGAATTTAACTTATAATAAGCATTAAAAGAACACCTAAAAACACTTTGTTCGGAGTTTTGAGGCCTAAGATCATCTCTAACCATGACTCAATTTTTTACTCAAATTTAAATTAACATTTGAGTAAAAAGCTTGATTTGATATAAAAGATTCCAATGGACAAACTCATATTTAAATAATGAGATACCCNAATTTTTTACTCAAATTTAAATTAACATTTGAGTAAAAAGCTTGATTTGATATAAAGGATTCCAATGGACAAACTCATATTTAAATAATGAGATACTCAAATTTAAATGAGGGCAAACCCAAATTTAAAAAGGAGTAAGGATGGGCATTTGATTTGAGTAAAAAAATGAGTTTCTCTTGATTTGGTATAAGGTTGAGTCAAGAGTTGGAGCAAGTTTTTTAGACTTTTTTACTCAAATTTATATTTGAGTATAAATTTGAGTAAGAGTTGGAGATGCCCTAACTCATAGCATATTGATCCTACCCACGCAAATACATGTTTCTAGACTCAAATCCTCGTCAACATATATTTTTTTAATTACTTTTTCGGCAAAACATCCACCTGGAAGTCCTTTGTGTATAATGAGTCTCACTTTAGCGCATAATAGATGATCCGTCAAAAAAAATATATTAAAGAGGATTTCAATTTCATGTTTCTACTCTCTCTCTCTCTCTTTCTCTCTCTGTGTGCACCCCATGACACTTCAGTAATGTATATTATATATGAGCAATACTATATGAATTTAAAAAGTAAACTTAAAAATTAGAGTTGATAATTTTAACCATTGATTTCATTGTGGATCCTAGCATTTATTGGGACCTACTACCTATTCAATAGTTGAGATTATTAAGTATAATTTTTAAGTCCATCTAGCATTACTCATTATATATACACAGAGTGAATCAACAACGACAACAATCCTTGTTAATTGCGAGATGAACTGAACCTCATGTAGATCTAATGGATGCTGGATCATTGGCAACAACAAAAAGCGGAATTAAAAGCTTTGCAAAAATCTTGTTAAGAACATGGGTTTGTCAGCAGCAAGACGACAAGAAGCACCGCAGAGTAAAGTTTTGCACAAACCCTATGCTTTTACTTTTCATGCTTGTTCCTTCTTTCTTAAAAAACAGTGATGGCCAACAGTGATGGCATGAGCTATTGCCAAAGGTTTTGTGGACATAAAAAACTTCAAAAAAGACAAGTGTCAGGACCACACCTTTTGAATTGGTTTATGGACATGATGTTGTGTTGCCAATGGAAGTTATTGTCAGATCTAGTAGCTTGGGAAAACATCATAACTTGCCCATCGATAAGCACACTTAGNAATGAGTTTCTCTTGATTTGGTATAAGGTTGAGTCAAGAGTTGGAGCAAGTTTTTTAGACTTTTTTACTCAAATTTATATTTGAGTATAAATTTGAGTAAGAGTTGGAGATGCCCTAACTCATAGCATATTGATCCTACCCACACAAATACATGTTTCTAGACTCAAATCCTCGTCAACATATATTTTTTTAATTACTTTTTCGGCAAAACATCCACCTGGAAGTCCTTTGTGTATAATGAGTCTCACTTTAGCGCATAATAGATGATCCGTCAAAAAAAATATATTAAAGAGGATTTCAATTTCATGTTTCTACTCTCTCTCTCTCTCTTTCTCTCTCTGTGTGCACCCCATGACACTTCAGTAATGTATATTATATATGAGCAATACTATATGAATTTAAAAAGTAAACTTAAAAATTAGAGTTGATAATTTTAACCATTGATTTCATTGTGGATCCTAGCATTTATTGGGACCTACTACCTATTCAATAGTTGAGATTATTAAGTATAATTTTTAAGTCCATCTAGCATTACTCATTATATATACACAGAGTGAATCAACAACGGCAACAATCCTTGTTAATTGCGAGATGAACTGAACCTCATGTAGATCTAATGGATGCTGGATCATTGGCAACAACAAAAAGCGGAATTAAAAGCTTTGCAAAAATCTTGTTAAGAACATGGGTTTGTCAGCAGCAAGACGACAAGAAGCACCGCAGAGTAAAGCTTTGCACAAACCCTATGCTTTTACTTTTCATGCTTGTTCCTTCTTTCTTAAAAAACAGTGATGGCCAACAGGGATGGCATGAGCTATTGCCAAAGGTTTTGTGGACATAAAAAACTTCAAAAAAGACCAGTGTCAGGACCACACCTTTTGAATTGGTTTATGGACATGATGTTGTGTTGCCAATGGAAGTTATTGTCAAATCTAGTAGCTTGGGAAAACATCATAACTTGCCCATCGATAAGCACACTTAGATAATGTTTCTTGTGTTAGAAGACTTGGAGGTCTAGATTAAAAGCTTCAAAAAAGAAAACTATCAGGACACCTTTTGAATTGGTTTATAGACATGATGTTGTGTTGCCAATGGAAGTTACTGTCAGATCTAGTAGATTGGCTAAACATCATAAATTGCCCATCGATGAGCACACTTAGATAATGTTTCTTGTATTAGAAGACTTGGAGGAATCTAGATTAAAAGCTTTGGATCATATTCAACTCCAAAAGAAGAAGGTAGAAAGAGTGTACAACAGAAAAGTGAAGTGTAAAAGCTTTACTAGAGAAGATTTGGTTTGGAACACTATTCTGCCTTTTGGAAGCAAAGATAGAGACAATGAAAAATGGTCCCTAGATTGTGAAGGCCCTTTTAGGGTTGACAAAGTCCACAAAGGTAGGGCCTATCAGTCAAAATCTTGACAAGGAAAACTCCATAGAAAATCCATAATTAGGAGCTACTTGAAAAAGTATTACCCTACCATGTGGGAATCTTATAATGCAAATTGACAAAGTAATTCATAAAAGCAATCTGAAATGGCGTGGCTCCATCCAAACACATAAACCCAAAGGCAAGAGCCAATGAAATGTAAAAATCAATTAATTCATAAGTATTTACAATAGAAAACAAAAGGCCACATGGGACTGGCCAATAAAAGAACTACAAAGGCTTTGGAAAGTAAAGTCCGAAAACATCTCACTCATTTGAAAAAATCTTCAGTTTGTATTGGGCATGTTTTAAGCTTTCAGTGAAACCATTAGTTAGCCACCACTCTCCTTGCTCTGAGCTAACTATTCTTTGGTTTTTGAGAAGAGTACTTCTCTTTCTTGTCGAATTCTTGCTCTCTCTTCACCAATCACCAAAAGTCTTTTCTTGAGCTCAACTTCTTCATTTGCCAAAATAGCATCCTCTTGTTTGAGTTTCGAATCATTTTCTTTATTCAACAAAATATGAGGAGCAAGGCACTTTGCTGCATTTATGAATGTCGACTTGGCTCTAACCTCATCTTAGAAGTAATGGGCCTAAGAAATTTTGGCTTGAAGGTGTTTATTCATTTCAAACAACTGTTGTTGTAGTCCAGTGAAAANTTTGAGTTTCGAATCATTTTCTTTATTCAACAAAATATGAGGAGCAAGGCACTTTACTGCATTTATGAATGTCGACTTGGCTCTAACCTCATCTTAGAAGTAATGGGCCTAAGAAAATTTGGCTTGAAGGTGTTTATTCATTTCAAACAACTGTTGTTGTAGTCCAGTGAAAAAGTTGACAAAAATAGCAGATAGCTTGGCAATGCAAGGAACGAGTTAAGGGATAATTGATGGGAGGCATGGAGATGCTAGAAAAAGACGCAGAATTAACTGCTTTCACAATTTCCACTTCGATCTGATAAATAGCCTCAATTTCATAATTAGAAATCACAATAGGAAAGCAGGATCAGATGTCATCTGAGAAGAAAATAAAGGTCAGTTGATAATTGGCCAAAGGAGTAAATGGTTTTAAAAATAAAAATTGGTAAAATTATTTACCTGATTAACAGAATAGGTTGAAGGAAAGGACTTCTTTGAGGGATTTGTCTGGCCATCAAGAATTAAGTGGCCAACGTTGACATAATAAGGCTGCGGTACTGGAAGGATAACTTGTTGAGGAGAACAAGCAGCCAGAATAGGAGGGTCAAGATAGGACAACTAAGTTGGAATCCCTCTTTGCTGATCATGTATTGGACAAAATCCAGTCAAATTTTAGGCATGTGTGCACTTCGATATCTAACGATGACAACCCAATTAGGTGTACAATGTCGAGAATCGATGGAGACATCATACTAATAAGAAGGATCAAAGCATTGCAGACTAGGACCAGAAGCATACAACTGCACCAATTAGCTATCGATTCATGTATAGTGAGCAAGTTGAGCGCTTGATCAACTCATACATGCTTTGTCGCTTCCTTTGATTAGCGAAATGTTTCTTCGTTCACTCTACCCAGTCAATTCATTGTTGGTCGGGGCTGATCCAAGACCTTAAAGGATTGCTACCCAGATCCCAAGATTTCCATTAAAGATGGGATTCATGTAGCGTTTAGCGTTTCCCCTTCCAAGATAGGGTAAAAGCCCATGAATGCTTCGAAGACGTATGATTTGAAGGAAAGACCAAGTGTGAAGCATCAGTTTGGAGTAGAAATCAAAAACTGCTTATCTAACGACTCTTAGCAGCACGCTTTATGTTAAGTGGGAATCGTGGAGAAAAGGGAATGTCTGAGAAACAAGAAGAAAAGATTGGTTGAGTTGGTTGTTTTTTGGGTGCCATTGGAAGATTCAAAGGAAAACAAGGGGAGAATACAAAGAGAAGATAAAAGGCATGAAGAAAAATGGCAAAGTGAGATGGACAGTAAGGCCATAAATGCTTATATAGTGTTTAAAAGGGGAACGGTTTCACCTCTTCGGATCTCCACGTATATTCATTTATTTAGGCTATTAATTAACCTAAATAAATATATGGGGGCCATATTCTGCAATTTTGGTGATTAAACAATGAATGGTATCATTGATCAAAAAAAAAAAAAACAATGAATGGTATCTGTTCACCAAATGGAGCAGCATGGGTAGCATACCACGTGGCACTCATTTAACAAATGAGGAAAGAAACAAAGCCAATAGATATGGCTTTTCAAATTTAAAGAAGATATATTTACATAAAGGCCCGTGTTTTGGGGGATGAAGTAGTTACTGTGGAATTCAAAAAGATGGTAGTTACCAAGGTTAACTGGTCCTTGAAGCCAGGAAGATAACAACTAAAGCAAGAAAGGAAGATGGAAAGAAACTGCCATGAAATCAGTGTAATCGTTGACGAAGAAATGCCTATAAAAGAGGCATTAATCACAAGGAAGAGGACACAATCAAATCATTCAAGATCCACGACTTGTGCATTTTAAGAATAGTGTTTACGTTGGCTTTTAGGTTAGAATTAGCGTTGTAGTGGGGGCTGATTTATCAGTCTATCGTAAGCAAATTTTTTTTGTAAATTGTAAAAAGGTCTTCCCTTTTGTTAATCTCTTGATTATCATCTTTCTTACTATATTTTCATCTATTGTTATCACCCAAGGAAGTTTTGAAACAAGACAGTTGAACTCAACGTCAAGCAGTCGTCCGAAAGCACTCTGTCAAAGGATTATGCCAGTCAATCGCTGGAGAAAATCCTTTATGCATCCAACAGTAGAACATCATTTCAGATGCCAAAGGAACATGACGACAAATCCTATCTTCCTTCTGATAATGCTAATGTTGTTTGAGGCATCCAGTGTATTCTATTTTATTTTATTTCTAAACCCACCGATTGAAAACGGTTTGCCATTGAACCTACTATAAACGATTCTGTCATAATAGTGAAAGTCGTTGGTCCATGCAACGTCGGACACGTTCTTTGAGTGGCTCAGCGATGGAAGATTAGGGCAATTGTTTCGATGGATCAGACGATTGGCGACAGACTGATGGTGAGCAGTGGCTATGTTTTGTCAGTTCGATATTGATAACGAAGAGAGAGTGGAAAGGGAGAGTGGCTATTGGCGTTGTCACCCCTAGTATAATGGCAGTTTGGTCTTTCAGTGTAAATTTGTTCTTTTAGACCAAAAAATTCTTATCTTAGATTTCATAACCAAAAAGATGCAACTCGTAGACTTGTGGTCTCTTTTCTCATAAATACTATATTGATTGCCAAGGAAAAGTAACAAAAATAATATATTCTACATAGGATTTCTTATTATTTATTTCGAACCATAAATTTTAATTATAACTTTGACTTTTAATGTTTGACCGAGCTTTAATGGAAAGGCCAACAGCTGCATTTAATCCATAATCCAAAGAGGTGGTGGTGCAAGTTTTTCAACTGTAGGAGGGCTCTGTGAAACAAAGAAGCAAAACCATATTGGGAGAAAAAGTGGATTTTGTCCTTTAAATTTGGTCATCAACTCCAATATCAACTGTAGTAGTTTTCATAAAGGAGAATTCAATTCGTCTTTTCTTCTGCAGAGTACTAGCAAGCATTGAATCTGTTCCTGATGCTCTGCTTCCCATGTAAGAATTAATATACAGTTTAAGGCAATGCAATTTACCCTTTTGATATTTTATCACTTTTGGAGTTGGAGGTTAATATGTGACGTTTTTATACAGGACTAAAAGTCCGGCAGATGCGGGTTGGGACAGGTGGTTCCAAGGAGCCCATGGCTCGCGAATTCGCAAGCGGTGGATCTAAAAGGTTTCGGCCTCTCAAATCCTTCTCTATGCTAAAATGAAATTGTTCGATGCCAGGAGTTGAAAATATTTAAAACAATAGTGATATCAATTTGTAATTAATACACATCGAATAATAAGTAAAGAAATAGGTCTAATGCACCTTGCTTAATTCAGGCGGTAATTATTGGGTTTGGTGGCTAAAAATAGATATTATACAATAGAGTTCACTTGTACTGTATTTGTTTTAGTCGATGAGTGATATCATATGTCAATAATGTCGTTCTTTCAATATTCAGTCCAGAATGAGGGGCCCAAGTGCTATTGTTGTATAGGCAAATTATAAATTGGACTTTGGGTAATGTTATGTCCGTTAGTTGACTTACTATCAAAGGAAGATGTGTGTGAAAAATACTAGTATGGCAATGTTACAAACTATGGTTACTCCCAAGACATTTGGTTTTGGTAAGAGAATTGCTTTAGACAGTTACATCTATTAACTAGTAGTGAGAAGACCATCACGACAAGGGAAGCGGGTGAAGTTTCGAACTCAGATCAAGGGCCAGGTAAAGGCTATCTCATACCAACGGGTCAGACCATTGACTTCAACTAAGTCAGGTCCGTCAAGTGTGGTGTTCCAAGCCGAGGCAATCTTGCAATGGTCTTGCAGCTCTTGCTTTCGATAGAATAACAATTGCTAGAACTGAGATACAAAAAACTAGACGCATCAGCAAACTTGATGGACATGAACGAAAAGCTATTTTAACAAATTAGTTGACACAGAGCATGATATGAAGCGTCGGTGATGATCACAAATGAGTTCAAGGCCTGTACATGGCTACCGGGATTACCCAAAAACAGGTACCATGTGAAGTTATGAAAAAGCACTGCTGGTTAAAGGTAAAAATGGCTACAAAACCCCCCAAAAAATCAACCCACGCCATTACTCCTGGAAATAGAAAACGCCCATCAACTGCACCATCTCAGAGTAAAACCCCCAGCAAGCACCAAAAACGTATATACATATAATATACATACAATGACACAAAAATACGGCTGGGAAATGAATCAGGAGGCCTCAAGCAAATAAGGAGGCGCTCAACTGAGCAAACATTCCTAAACCTGGCTTCCATTGATAAGATGATCTGGTCTTGATCTGCATATCAGACAAAGCAAGTAAAAAAGTTACATCATCAATTTACCCAAAAAGGGCAAGAGAAAACACAGCGTAGGTTCCACTCTAGAACAGTTGTCTGCCAAGTTTACAATGTGTCAAGTAGAACCATAGACAAAGGCCTACCACTAGAATTTGGATGTCCAGCATTAAAGCACTCTATTCTACATTATATTTCTCCCTTATCATGCTTTCTGGAATTGATGTTTTCATTAGGGACAAAGACATCAGATACTTCCTTCTATAGACTGCTGACGGTTTTTGCATGCCATAGCTCATAGAAATAGTAGGAAATTGGATCTATCTCATGTTTTTCTACATTATGAATAGGCATGTAGCCCTGGGAGGCTCATAAGAATGCCAAGAAGGCCTCCCAGAGCTACATGCCTATTCATAATGTAGTTCTGAATAGTACCCCCCAAAAAAAAAAAATTGCTTTATATTGTTTCATGATTGCCTTCTCATTTCGTGATATATGCCCGACGCAAACACGTGCACACGAATAAAGAACAAAAAAGTGAAGATCCACATCGTTTATGTTTACTTTCAGTATGAGCAACTAAGGGCAACAACTCTTCAAAAGAGCATTGTTTAGCAAAATAGTGCAATCTTTTATGTATACATTGACGATACAACAATATATTTCATGACTGGTAAAGCAGTCAGTAAGATGTACATTAAGCAGACTGGGTAAGCAATCAACATTACAATTGATAGACCTTTTGACAAATACAATAATATCCAAAACTGTCCCTCTGAACGAAGACCATGAGCAACTGACCTTGATGTAATTGCCATTATCAATGACAACATCAAAAGGTGAAGAAAAAAGAGGACAACATCCACATGATGACTATACTGTACCACAAGCAGACCTCCAAAAATTACATCCTATTCTCTTTGCGATGCATGGAACAATGCCGCAAAAGTAATGTCAACAACAGTTTGTACAGACATCGTCTGCTAATGCACCAGCCTTCTGAAGGAAAGCAACCAACAAAACCAATGTTAGACTACTCCTTTGGTCCAATAATATGGAATATCTGCCGATGAAAAACGAAAATAGGTCATCAGGGAAGCCATAATATAAAGAAAGAATTATTTTTCCTTTATGCACTAAATTCACAATGTATAGATAACATAGACAAACATCTTGTTAGTGTTGTGGAAGTTCAAGACAGCATGGATCATGATTTCCTCAGAACAGTTCATATTCTGCTATTACTAGTTAGTTGAAATACTTAAGTAGGTTCCTAGCACATAAGACTGTTGATTACAAAAAAATATTCACCAAATAGATTACAAGAGAAGAATTGTATAACAGGCGATCAAAGCAATTGAATAACCAGTTGCAAGTACTAGTTTCTATGGCTAAGACAACACAATTCATTAGCCAGCACCGTATGTGCCTATTAGACAGCATGGATCATGATTTCCTCAGAACAGTTCATATTCTGCTATTACTAGTTAGTTGAAATACTTAAGTAGGTTCCTAGCACATAAGACTGTTGATTACAAAAAAATATTCACCAAATAGATTACAAGAGAAGAATTGTATAACAGGCGATCAAAGCAATTGAATAACCAGTTGCAAGTACTAGTTTCTATGGCTAAGACAACACAATTCATTAGCCAGCACCGTATGTGCCTATTAGACAGCATGGATCATGATTTCCTCAGAACAGTTCATATTCTGCTATTACTAGTTAGTTGAAATACTTAAGTAGGTTCCTAGCACATAAGACTGTTGATTACAAAAAAATATTCACCAAATAGATTACAAGAGAAGAATTGTATAACAGGCGATCAAAGCAATTGAATAACCAGTTGCAAGTACTAGTTTCTATGGCTAAGACAACACAATTCATTAGCCAGCACCGTATGTGCCTATTAGATGTCGCTGGTTTAGCAAAAATCTGGCCTCAGCAACCTCAACCTCAACACCCCTCTCTCTCTCTCCAACACACCAAAAAAAATCCAAAAAAAGGTCCAGAAATTTTTGTTTCTAGAACTTTTTTTTCATTTGGTTGGGTAGAGGGCCAGCTCCAATTATAATACAGCATGTGCAGAAACATGTCACTTTATTATTCCTTTGATCTAGCAGGAAGGTGCTGAAACTTCAATTTTGTCGCAGATACAAAGCCACTCAATAAGAAGAAACAAAAAAAAAAAAAGAATATGAAGGGGTTCCAGAGCTACCCTTTTCTTCTCTTATCATACAATGATGCAACTTTTTACATACTAGATTGCTTTCTATCACTATGTAACATAAGTTTTCTAGGTCTGAATACTTTGACAATCCTCACAATTTCACACAACAATTCACGCACCTTCTCTGGAATGCAACCCAATTTTGTGTAATTAAGCCCACTAGTCACCCAAGACCTCACCTAAACCTAAAATCTCAACAAAAGAAAACAAAGAAGAAAAGTATGCCCTTAAAGTATGCCGCATAACCACTGCTATCTACACCTCTGTACTCTGACTCCTATCCCTCATCCTACCCCCTCTTATCTGTCTTTCCAAAACCTATGCCAACACCAAGACAGATCTCTGTGGCACCATCAAAAGACACAAATAAAACAAAGAGATTCAAACCTTACGTGAAACTCGTCATTTTTTATTGTGACAATAACGAGATTTGGCTCTCCAAAACAGCTAAAAAAACAGAACAAAAAAAACGAAGCGAAACAAAACACCACATTCGGTGGTTTCATAAAATGCCAACCAGTATATTGTTCCAGACAAGAGCTTTTGGAATGACCAATTGATCCTCAAAGCATTCCACTAGCCAACCTAAAACATTAAAATCAAGCATATTAAGGCCTAGGAATTTTCTTTTCTTGTCAATAAGTAGAAAAAAAAATCCTGGTGTTACCGATATGGCTAGTAAAAAATAATACAACACTGGGCCATAAGGAAAAATAAAAAAAGAAAAGGAAGGAAGAAGACTTTAGATTACTTCCTCAAAAGGACAAAGCTCTCATACAATAATAATTTAGCATGGGCATGACATCTAAATGGAAGGGTGGAGCAGGTAAACTTTGTATTTGGATTTTGCTTAGCTGAGGACATATGAGAACACTTTGACAGGTTCAGGGGAGAAAATAGTTATTGAAAGAGATGTTTTGCTATCCCCCACAATAAAACTGCTTAAGACAAACCACCTGTCCCTAGTCAACTATACTCTATCAGGTTTCTGGAAGGGACAGTACTCAGATTAGCTTTTGTGTTGTTTGTTATCACACCATAGCAAACCATGACAGCTATTTTGTCTACAATGGCATGGATATAAGCATGAACTATAATAATGGAAATAGCTTTAATGTGTCTACAACAGATTCAAAATAAATGCCCTTCTTAATTATTTTTTTCACCCAACAGTCTGCCCTTTTCATCTAGTCACCAAAAAACAGGAGTGATGTGCTCCTACCAGATCAGTCTCTAACCATTGTTAGTTATGGTTAAGATTCCTAAAGTCATTAGCTATTCCCCTTTCAGATCTGCAAAGAGAGAAAATGTTTTTTCCTCTTTCACTCACAAAGCAAAGAAAGGCAAGATTTGTCCTAGCTACTGCCATCCCTTGGTAAGAGAGAGAGATGGTGAGTGAAAATGTTGTTTGGTTACCATAGTAAAGCAATGAAAACCCAATTTTTAGAACTCCAATGCACGCACTAAGATTCGGACTCATAAATTCAAGTGTATGACAACAAGAAATGACTGATAACTGAAGGTGTTTATCTCGCTATTGAACCAGGAAAAAGAAAAAAGAAAAGAGAAGGTAAAAGGAAGGGAGTATAGGTTGAGACATTGACAATAAGTAATGACCATAAAATATTTGCTATAACAGAGAAGAAATTGGAAAAAAATTAGAGCCATACTTTTTTTTGGGATTTTTTTTGGCGCGGGGTGTGTGTGTGTGTTTTGAATAGGACTCATTTCAATTTTCTCTCAAGTATAGAATTTAAGCTTGAGACATTATGGTCACTGTTTCTCTAATTGTTACCCAGAGGTAATGTTTGATCATTTTAAGCCATTTTCTCATTAGTTGTGTAAGCTCCGTTTGTAACTAACAATGGACTTCCAAACCAGTACATAATGCTAATCAACTGCCTCAAATTTCAATTCACATCTGACTAAAGATGAGTCATTTGCAACTCCTCTTTTGTAGCCTAAAGGTCAGTGTGTACGATAATCATCATTTTGTATCTCTTTTACAAACGCTGGGGTTAAATGCAGTAATCTAGGGGATTGAGCAATAATGCTCGTGATTCTGTGCTCTACAACCTGAACATAATGGTGGCACTCCCTCTAAATTAATCCCTATAGTATAATCATCATCAATGGCTTGTCAACAACATGCCACAATACAAGGGCTTCTTCAGCCAAGAGGTGAACTAGAAAAGTGTTGAATATAATATGGAGAGCACTAAATGGAATCAATAGCTCATCAAAACCAGGCCACCATGTTAGGCTTGTGTAGGATTGTGCATTATACACCAACACTATCCTAGGATTCCTAGATTAGCAGAATACCTCATATAAAACATATCGGATGCCTCTCACGGTCTTAAAGTCTAAGCTGATATTGCCACCCATGACTTCACTCAAGTTGCTCATAACTATGCCAAGAAACTCACTCAAACAATGGTTTAAATGACGACGAGGTAGAAACCAAGGTGACTACTCGTGTCCAGGCACCTTGGCTTCCAAATGGCTTTAAAAACTCCTGTAAGCAGCTTTGAGATTCAGTTTCTTGAGGCTAAATTTCTTAGACTTGGCTACAAAATTCATGAGCTTCTTGTTTTCCAATTGCATTCAGCCTGATGGTGTCCTTCCTTGCCACAGTGGACTCAAGTGACTAGCCTAAGAGTAGAACTCTGATTGCTCGAGGAAGAGGGTTGTCTTGGATATACCTTCTTTCNGAGCTTCTTGTTTTCCAATTGCATTCAGCCTGATGGTGTCCTTCCTTGCCACAGTGGACTCAAGTGACTAGCCTAAGAGTAGGACTCTGATTGCTCGAGGAAGAGGGTTGTCTTGGATATACCTTCTTTCACAAATATTCTGGAAGAACTGCTCAAACCCTCACCAAAATCTCAGTCAGTCCTATCATTAGGCCTTTTTTTCCCAGGCCTAGGAGTAAAGATTTTCACTTCATAGGAAGAATTTCTCACTGACCCTTCTTGGGTTTAGGGTTAGGTTAACTTTTTAGGGATCATTAAATTTCAAGTAAAAACTGAAATGACTCCTATTCATTCCNCCCAGGCCTAGGAGTAAAGATTTTCACTTCATAGGAAGAATTTCTCACTGACCCTTTTTGGGTTTAGGGTTAGGTTAACTTTTTAGGGATCATTAAATTTCAAGTAAAAACTGAAATGACTCCTATTCATTGCCCGTCCTAGGACTCTTTTAAATTGATATTAGAGTGGGCTTGTGGTTCAACCTCTGGAACGTGATCTTTATTTTTTAAGTAGTCCTTAGAGAAAAGGATGAAATTAAGTTCGAGTCCTTGTAGTCATTGTTTCGCTCATTGTTAACTGGAGTTATTTTTATTGTTTTATTCATTTGTCTCCCTAGTCGTACAAGCTCCATTTTCTCAATAGGTGACGATAGAATTACCAATGATTAAGTCTATTCAACACTAAAACCAAACATAGTGGTTCTACGATGTGTGTAGAAACAAGGCCCACAGATTTTTCATATATGAGCTGTTTTCTTTCCAATGATGTGCTAATTAATCCAACAGTTACTGTGCAGTGTATGTAAGTGCATTCAAGACATGCTTTAAGTATCAAACTGGAGTCAAAGGAAGTATAAAGACTTATTCAATTACAGCTCATATTTCCATTATCAAAATTAAGTCTCATTAGAAATTTTCCAATTATGATAATTAGCGGTCTGGCCCTCATGGCCTACGTTCACTCTTCCAATACCCTCTATGGCGATACTCCCCTATAATGAGATTTCCCAAGTCGGCCCAAACAAACTTGTGGATTCCAAACAGACCAATACACTAGTCAACCCAATTAAGTCCGCAAGATCTAGTGGTTTTCCTCGGTTAACCTACAACCCAACCTAGAAGCTACTATATCTAGGTTTTTTTGGAGGTTTTCTGGGTTAGACCAACCAACTTAACTAAGCCCTCGCAAGGCACTTACCAAGACTTTGTTGAAGATATTAATCAGCTAACCTACAAGCTATGTCCACTCTATCAGATACAACACAACCAATAAAGCTGACTGCAGCTCTTAAAGATTTCCCCTGGAGTAATGACTACCTAAACAAATTTGTGTGCCTCGAAGTGTGTGGTAAGAGAGATGAGAGTAGAAGAGATATGGATGGCAAAACTTCTTACCTGCTCGCTGTTCGGAGAAAGTCAAGCTTTGAAAGTCTTGCTTCTCAGCAACTTCCTTCACTAATGCTTCTCATTGGGTGGAACAACAAAACAGGGGATCACATTGTTATCACTCCTCATGGGTATGGAAGCTTCTAAATGGGAAAGAAAACCCTAAACTATCAAACTCATCTACAGAAGATGAGTAGGTAAGTATAGGAGCTAAGCACAACGACTGCTTACGAGCTAGTTTACTGAAAAAGAAACAAAACCCTGATCAACTGAAGGTTCCAGTCCACTACACATTGTCGATAGGAACTTTCTAGTCAAGTCAACTCCAAAGCTGCTCTGCTCAACCTTTCTTCTGTTGTTCAATGCAATCCAGTCCACTTCATGGATCCGTGTCTCGGGTGTGAAGAGTGTTCTAGTGTTTTTTAGCATTAGGGGTACTTTAGTCATTCACATTATTCTGTTTTGTCTTAATATATAAGTCTTTTATTATGTAGCCTTTCTTTTATATTATGTATTACAGACTTAGTACACCGTAATAAAATTCTTTTTCTTTTTCTTTCTCTTTTCTCTTCTTTCTTTGATCGTTGTCCACATTGTATCAACACAGGTTTGGGTCCAAAATATCTTCATCACCATAGTAATAGAGCAATAATATTATCAGATGAGGAGACTGCTCATCGACTCGGGCTAACGTAATCATACAGAGGCGATGACATCATGATGACACCATCACTCTTGACCAGTTGGAAGTACATCCAAACCAAATTTTCTTGAGCTCTCATGATATGCTTGGTTTTCAATTTCGTGGCCAATGAATAGGATTTTGCATTTTTGAATGTTTTCTAAAATACTTTTTGGGGTTGTTTTCTTAGATTTCACTACAAACCGAGCCTACGGGGTGCAAGCAACTAAAGATTCTGGATGCTTGGTTGTGTGATTAGAGGCCAACTGGTTGGTTTTTTTGTTGATTTTTAGTTGTTTGGGCAATTTGGCCTACTATTCTTGCGGCAAACAGTAGCCGAAATTCACTCTCATCTTTTCCTTGCTTATTCTGGTATAAGCAACCTCTATTGGTTGTGGGTCCTTAATTTACAAGGCTAAGGTTTGAATTTGCTATTGGCTTTTCTGATATGTGAGATTGGGGTTCGTTTGATTGATTTTGCTGACTAATTTACATCTAATTTATTTATTGGGCACNGGCTTTTCTGATATGTGAGATTGGGGTTCGTTTGATTGATTTTGCTGACTAATTTGCATCTAATTTATTTATTGGGCACCTGTATTTATGAATATGGCAAGCGAAAATTCTAATTCTTTCATGCCGGCAGTGTAAAGTTGACTTGGGACAACTATGCCTATTGGACATATGTTATGAAAAACTTTCTGTTGGGCAAAGATTTGTGGAGTTATGTCAATGGCGTTGTGAAAGCTCCAACACATACTAAGCTACAAAAGTATGCAGATTTAAAGAACAGTTGGGGCATCAACAATGTTAAAATCATTACTTGGATTAAAACTTAGTTGACTAGACCATTGGTGTTCATCTACACGTTGTTTATTCAACCCAACTTTGCAACGGGATATCAACTTGAGCATGAAGTTTGAGTTTGTACGTCAAGGTGATAGGGACATACAGAATTTCTACTTAGTTATGACTAGAGATTGAGATTTGAGGTCACTTGACACTCACTAAATCNCGAGTTTGTACATCAAGGTGATAGGGACATACAGAATTTCTACTTAGTTATGACTCGAGATTGAGATTTGAGGTCACTTGACACTCCTAAATCTGTTGAACAATGTACCAATAAGGCATACCGTACTTACAGAGAGGAATAGAGGTTGGAGCAATTTTTTATATTCTTGAGAGATGACTTTGAGGAGCTTCGTGGNCTGGTACCTTTGTTACCAAACACCAATACCTCTTTGATGTCTTAACTTCTAAGCCACCAAATCCTCATGTAATGTGGTCATACCTTCACCACACATTAAAGATATTTTTANGAAAAGTGTTGAATATAATATGGAGAGCACTAAATGGAATCAATAGCTCATCAAAACCAGGCCACCATGTTAGGCTTGTGTAGGATTGTGCATTATACACCAACACTATCCTAGGATTCCTAGGTTAGCAGAATACCTCATATAAAACATATCGGATGCCTCTCACGGTCTTAAAGTCTAAGCTGATATTGCCACCCATGACTTCACTCAAGTTGCTCATAACTATGCCAAGAAACTCACTCAAACAATGATTTAAATGACGACGAGGTAGAAACCAAGGTGACTACTCGTGTCCAGGCACCTTGGCTTCCAAATGGCTTTAAAAACTCCTGTAAGCAGCTTTGAGATTCAGTTTCTTGAGGCTAAATTTCTTAGACTTGGCTACAAAATTCATGAGCTTCTTGTTTTCCAATTGCATTCAGCCTGATGGTGTCCTTCCTTGCCACAGTGGACTCAAGTGACTAGCCTAAGAGTAGGACTCTGATTGCTCGAGGAAGAGGGTTGTCTTGGATATACCTTCTTCCACAAATATTCTGGAAGAACTGCTCAAACCCTCACCAAAATCTCAGTCAGTCCTATCATTAGGCCTTTTTTTCCCAGGCCTAGGAGTAAAGATTTTCACTTCATAGGAAGAATTTCTCACTGACCCTTTTTGGGTTTAGGGTTAGGTTAACTTTTTAGGGATCATTAAATTTCAAGTAAAAACTGAAATGACTCCTATTCATTCCCCGTCCTAGGACTCTTTTAAATTGATATTAGAGTGGGCTTGTGGTTCAACCTCTGGAACGTGATCTTTATTTTTTAAGTAGTCCTTAGAGAAAAGGATGAAATTAAGTTCGAGTCCTTGTAGTCATTGTTTCGCTCATTGTTAACTGGAGTTATTTTTATTGTTTTATTCATTTGTCTCCCTAGTCGTACAAGCTCCATTTTCTCAATAGGTGACGATAGAATTACCAATGATTAAGTCTATTCAACACTAAAACCAAACATAGTGGTTCTACAATGTGTGTAGAAACAAGGCCCACAGATTTTTCATATATGAGCTGTTTTCTTTCCAATGATGTGCTAATTAATCCAACAGTTACTGTGCAGTGTATGTAAGTGCATTCAAGACATGCTTTAAGTATCAAACTGGAGTCAAAGGAAGTATAAAGACTTATTCAATTACAGCTCATATTTCCATTATCAAAATTAAGTCTCAGTAGAAATTTTCCAATTATGATAATTAGCGGTCTGGCCCTCATGGCCTACGTTCACTCTTCCAATACCCTCTATGGCGATACTCCCCTATAATGAGATTTCCCAAGTCGGCCCAAACAAACTTGTGGATTCCAAACAGACCAATACACTAGTCAACCCAATTAAGTCCGCAAGATCTAGTGGTTTTCCTCGGTTAACCTACAACCCAACCTAGAAGCTACTATATCTAGGTTTTTTTGGAGGTTTTCTGGGTTAGACCAACCAACTTAACTAAGCCCTCGCAAGGCACTTACCAAGACTTTGTTGAAGATATTAATCAGCTAACCTACAAGCTATGTCCACTCTATCAGATACAACACAACCAATAAAGCTGACTGCAGCTCTTAAAGATTTCCCCTGGAGTAATGACTACCTAAACAAATTTGTGTGCCTCGAAGTGTGTGGTAAGAAAGATGAGAGTAGAAGAGATATGGATGGAAAAACTTCTTACCTGCTCGCTGTTCGGAGAAAGTCAAGCTTTGAAAGTCTTGCTTCTCAGCAACTTCCTTCACTAATGCTTCTCATTGGGTGGAACAACAAAACAGGGGATCACATTGTTATCACTCCTCATGGGTATGGAAGCTTCTAAATGGGAAAGAAAACCCTAAACTATCAAACTCATCTACAGAAGATGAGTAGGTAAGTATAGGAGCTAAGCACAACGACTGCTTACGAGCTAGTTTACTGAAAAAGAAACAAAACCCTGATCAACTGAAGGTTCCAGTCCACTACACATTGTCGATAGGAACTTTCTAGTCAAGTCAACTCCAAAGCTGCTCTGCTCAACCTTTCTTCTGTTGTTCAATGCAATCCAGTCCACTTCATGGATCCGTGTCTCGGGTGTGAAGAGTGTTCTAGTGTTTTTTAGCATTAGGGGTACTTTAGTCATTCACATTATTCTGTTTTGTCTTAATATATAAGTCTTTTATTATGTAGCCTTTCTTTTATATTATGTATTACAGACTTAGTACACCGTAATAAAATTCTTTTTCTTTCTCTTTTCTCTTCTTTCTTTGATCGTTGTCCACATTGTATCAACACAGGTTTGGGTCCAAAATATCTTCATCACCATAGTAATAGAGCAATAATATTATCAGATGAGGAGACTGCTCATCGACTCGGGCTAACGTAATCATACAGAGGCGATGACATCATGATGACACCATCACTCTTGACCAGTTGGAAGTACATCCAAACCAAATTTTCTTGAGCTCTCATGATATGCTTGGTTTTCAATTTCGTGGCCAATGAATAGGATTTTGCATTTTTGAATGTTTTCTAAAATACTTTTTGGGGTTGTTTTCTTAGATTTCACTACAAACCGAGCCTACGGGGTGCAAGCAACTAAAGATTCTGGATGCTTGGTTGTGTGATTAGAGGCCAACTGGTTGGTTTTTTTGTTGATTTTTAGTTGTTTGGGCAATTTGGCCTACTATTCTTGCGGCAAACAGTAGCCGAAATTCACTCTCATCTTTTCCTTGCTTATTCTGGTATAAGCAACCTCTATTGGTTGTGGGTCCTTAATTTACAAGGCTAAGGTTTGAATTTGCTATTGGCTTTTCTGATATGTGAGATTGGGGTTCGTTTGATTGATTTTGCTGACTAATTTACATCTAATTTATTTATTGGGCACCTGTATTTATGAATATGGCAAGCAAAAATTCTAATTCTTTCATGCCGGCAGTGTAAAGTTGACTTGGGACAACTATGCCTATTGGACATATGTTATGAAAAACTTTCTGTTGGGCAAAGATTTGTGGAGTTATGTCAATGGCGTTGTGAAAGCTCCAACACATACTAAGCTACAAAAGTATGCAGATTTAAAGAACAGTTGGGGCATCAACAATGTTAAAATCATTACTTGGATTAAAACTTAGTTGACTAGACCATTGGTGTTCATCTACACGTTGTTTATTCAACCCAACTTTGCAACGGGATATCAACTTGAGCATGAAGTTTGAGTTTGTACGTCAAGGTGATAGGGACATACAGAATTTCTACTTAGTTATGACTAGAGATTGAGATTTGAGGTCACTTGACACTCACTAAATCTGTTGAACAATGTACCAATAAGGCATACCGTACTTACAGAGAGGAGTAGAGGTTGGAGCAATTTTTTATATTCTTGAGAGATGACTTTGAGGAGCTTCGTGGTTTTATTCTCCATTGTCACCCATTTCTCTCAGACTCTCAATTGATGCAGTGGTTAATGAGCTATTGGATAAGGAGGTTCGTCTCACGATATTTTCTACAAGGAGGCTCTTTCTATTACCCAATCAAACTATATTGGTTGTTCCTCCCAAGGTGACATCTGATTCACCAAACAAGAGTCGAAGTCGATCTACTTCAGAGTGTAGTTTTTGCCTTGAAAATGGTCACCATAAGGCTTAGTGCCCTAAGTTGGTGGATAAGACTGCATGGGGATCACTAAATCAGTCTTTTAAGCCCAAAGTCCGTTATACTACAACAGTTACTCTACTAGCGGATGAGTCACTCACCAGCTTCCTGCTTGACTATGATTGCTTATCAATTGCAGAAGTTTATCTCTCTTCATCATCCTAGTGCTCTTTTAGTTCCTCCCTCAATAGGTGGCCCTCCAGGTACCTCGAACCATCTGAGTCTTTGACTTAGATACTACACATCACATGATTAGTGATTCATCNAGTTCCTCCCTCAATAGGTGGCCCTCCAGGTACCTCGAACCATCTGAGTCTTTGACTTAGATACTACACATCACATGATTAGTGATTCATCCTTATTTGCATTTATATTTCCCCTTCCTCTGTATTTGTGCTTGTAGCCAATGACACTTAAATGTCTTCGACTGTGTTGGAACAATTGTTTCTCTCCAACTCAGGCTTCTTGATGTCTATTGTAGTCAGTTATTTGATTCTGGATTTCTAGGTCACTTTTCTACTCTAGTTATGTTGTGGGACATCTACAATCCAAGAAACTGATTAGGATATACCATAGAAAATGAGGGCTATATGTATTGGAAGCGGTTCATGTTTCAGAAGTTGTTGCCTCTATTATTGATTTATCTTCTTTTCTTGGAGTCCACAATCATCTAGTTATTATTTATGGCATTCTCACCTAGATTATGTTTCTCATTTTCATTTAAAACTTTTAACTTCTATTGGTAGTATAGATAGTTCAGAGTGTCATGACATTTCTAATTGTAGTCAATGCAAGTTGGCTAAATTTACCGCATTACCTTTAAATAAAAGTATTTCTAGCTTTTCATGCACCTTTTGGCCTTGATGATCATACCAAGTATTGCTGGGGTATATTTGATAAAAAGTAAGCATGATTTCTTTTCTATATTCCCTGTTTTTTTTGTTATGGTTTGCACTCTATATTCTGGTTATGCTTTCTATGTGATAAAAAAGGAGAATATACCCATACTTTCATTTGTGACTTGTTGAAATCTGATGGTATTGTTTATCAATCTTCTAGCACCAACACACCTAAGTAGAATGACATAGCTGAACGCAAATATCATCACATAATGGAGACAACTCATTCTCTGTCACTATCAGCCAATGTTCCTAGTTCCTTTTTAGGGGAAGCAGTCCTTATAATAATTCATTTGATTAATTGCATTTCCACTATTCTCACCTCTAGTGTCTCACCCTTCGAAAAATTATGTGATAAGTCACCTAATTATTTCTGTCTACAAGTGTTTGGTTGTACTTGGTTACGGTCAAAGACATAACAAGTATTGTTGCTATTATTATGTTACCAGCAACCTCGTTGTCTCTAGCTATGTTTTTTATGGAGCATTTTCATTTATTTTCTATTTCATCTAGTTCCTTATCTCTGTATAAATTTAATCTTATTTATATCGACTCTTTTCTAGCTGATGTTCCTTCTGATACACAAATTAGTGATATAATTGCGACAGATTTGTTTGTTACCCACCCCATATTGTGCATACTATAAGACCACATGTATTTGTTTTAAATTATACTAGATTATTATGTACTGCATTGATTTTTGATAAATAGATTATTATTAAATGGGTATTGTAGAAGTTGTGGAGATCTTGAAGACTTGTTGGTTTGGGGTAGTCATTTTTAGAAGGAATTGAGTTAGTGATATTCTAAACCTAGTTAGATGAAAATAACATCAAAAACGGATTCAAAGCGTTGAAAAACTTTGGGATAGGTAATATGAGGTATTTTGGGGGTGAAAACACATATTTGGAGAAAGTTCAGATTGAAAGGAATATGATACTACCTCAGTGCATAGGTCATCCGATTGACTTAATTCTTCTTATGGCATTAGAAAATAAATTCAAAATCAATTAAAGTGTATTTCACAAAAATTTTAAAAATTGACTTTTAACCAAGTCAAAATTGGGTTGGAAGATTGAGTTTGGTTATAGAATATAAGAATCTGGGGTAAAAAGATGATTAGAGTATAGAAGATGCTGGGAGCCCCTAACCGCTCAAACGCAAGCTTCTGCATTCGAACGCAAGACCCTCCATTCAAATGCAAACACACGTTTCCGCCGATCAGTTCTGTGCCGCGTGAACAATTTTTGATCTTATAAATGCTCTAGGGATGTGTTAGAGGGTTTATTTAGCTATTTTTCAATCCTAGGAAGCCAAGAAGAGTTGGGAGAGAGGAAAATAGACTATATCTTAGAGGATCAACGCATACTAATCGCACCCAAACGCGTTAGGATCAACACTTAGCAAATTAAGGCAAACTTTCTTTTCCATTCTTTCATTGATATTAGGATGATTATTATGTATCTTTTTTATTCTAATCCATAATTATATGAAAGATAAACTACTGTTTTGCTTCACTTTCGATCATATGGATCGTTTCTTGAATAAATACATGATTTACATTTGAAATTGTATAATGTTGATTAAAAACCCTAGTTCTTGAATATGGTTAACTTGAATATAAATATATATTTTGACAATCTTTTGCATGTTTTAGTTGGATTACTCTTCTATTTTGATAATTGTAGAATTACGAATTGTGAGATATGTGGATTTTATTGAAAGTATTATCTCTTATATGGGTGGAGATGACGAACGAGGATTACACTCAAACGTATATCGCAGAGTGATTAAATGAGTGTCTTACGTCGAGGGATTTGAAAGTTCCCTATCACTTATAGTGGAGTTGATTGGCTCCTTATGAGGTTCCAAGAATTCGCACTATTTGCTGACTGTGATCGAAACTGGGGGTTAGTATACTAAACTGGAAAGGTTCGTTAAATACAGATGTGTATATCTATGCACTTCCTAAATTATTGTGACCATACAGGAATTGATTGGATGAATTGGGTGTGAGTGTGGACCAGCTACAATCAATGTGTGAAATTACAATTAATCAACCTACATACATGAGATATTCTTGTTATGTTCTTTTGTTACGAAATATCTTTTTTATAATCTTTTGCTATGGGAAATTCTTGTTATAAGTTGTGATTTTCTTAATAATGTTANCACAATTAATCAACCTACATACATGAGATATTCTTGTTATGTTCTTTTGTTACGAAATATCTTTGTCATAATCTTTTGCTATGGGAAATTCTTGTTATAAGTTGTGATTTTCTTAATAATGTTACTTTTATATGAATCTACTGATTAAGTACAATAAACTTGAGATTGGTACTAGATGTCACTTATTTTATTTCAACTATATATGTTATCTTGTAAATTGAGACCGACATGTTTTATACATTTTGTAAACCTTATATAGGTTTGGGAAAGTCTTGCTACTGAGTTTGTAGTGCTCACCCCTTCCTCTTAACATTTTTCAGATTTTGGTATCGAAAAGGTAGTACCATAGGAGAGCATGAGGACTATGAGGTTGAAGCAGACCATGATGTGGATAAGGCTTAGATGTAATTGGATTTAGTTTTAGAGTTGTGGATGATAGAATTTAATGTTGGATGTTTTATNAAGTACCATAGGAAAGCATGAGGACTATGAGGTTGAAGCAGACCATGATGTGGATAAGGCTTTGGAGGGGTGAATAGATGTAATTGGATTTAGTTTTAGAGTTGTGGATGATAGAATTTAATGTTGGATGTTTTATTTCTAATTATTTAGGACAATGATTTTAATTTAAGGTTTGGGATGTAACCTTTAATGGTTGAATTATATTACTTTGAGATTTTTGTTTAGTTAGATGATGAATGGCAATTTTCTTTTATTAAATTCATGGTATTTAATTATACTCATAAGGTTTGATGGTTAATAGTTAGNAGATGTAACCTTTAATGGTTGAATTATATTACTTTGAGATTTTTGTTTAGTTAGATGATGAATGGCAATTTTTTTTTATTAAATTCATGGTATTTAATTATACTCATAAGGTTTGATGGTTAATAGTTAGTTTAAGTTTGTAATTGTGTAAATTGGGGTGTGACATACTTATGCTCATAGGACCCCCGCAGTCTCTTCTATAGATGGGGTGCATATCCCTTCCTCTCCTGTTACTCAATCAGGTCCTCACACTGTAGGGTCATGCTCCTCCTTGCTCTTGAAAGTGTCCAGATATGTTTGATTTTTCCANCGTGACATACTTATGCTCATAGGACCCCCGCAGTCTCCTCTATAGATGTGGTGCATATCCCTTCCTCTCCTGTTACTCAATCAGGTCCTCACATTGTAGGGTCATGCTCCTCCTTGCTCTTGAAAGTGTCCAGATATGTTTGATTTTTCCAACTTTTGTTATTCTTCTGATTTTTATTCCTTGCTTCCTTCTATCCACCCTTTGTCTAATCCCACCTCCTATAAGGNCAACTTTTGTTATTCTTCTGATTTTTATTCCTTGCTTCCTTCTATCCACCCTTTGTCTAATCCCACCTCCTATAAGGCAATTGCTTTACATAAGACTTGAGCTTGCGAGTGGAACTTAGTGCCTTTGCCCCTCAATTAGTTGCAAGTGGGTTTAAAACATTAAAACCAAATCAGATGGCTAAGTGCAAAGATACAAGAATCAATTAGTAGCCAATGGATTTCCTCAAGAGTATGCCCTGAACTATGACAAGACATTTGCACCTATTGCTAAGATGATCACGGTTTGCACAGTATTTGTTGGGGCAACAATTCGTTAGTGGGTATGTGAAAATACTTCACTCCATGGAGATTTATCTAAAGTGGTTATATGACTACACCTAATGAATTGTCTCATAGTCCTATTCAAGTATGCAAACTTCACAAGGCTATATATTGCCTTAAGCAAGGCTCTCAAGGCATGGTTTGCAAAATTTTCTTCGGTCATATGTGACTTTATTTTCATGTCAGTAATCGTGATTCTGCTCTCTTTTTGCAATCCACTTCTTCGAGCTCTATTATTCTTAATTTATGTCAATGATATTATTATCACCCGCTGATGACACTACTAGAATCCTATTGTTGAAAAACCACTTACAAGATCCTATGGAGAAAAATATTTGGGTCAACTTCAATATTTCTTAGAGATTAATGTTACTTCATCTCCTAAAGGTTATCTTCTCCCTCCATCCTAGAGTGATGCTAGAAAATAATTAATTAGAGTTTAGAAGAAAGAGAAGAGATGCGAAAAAGAGGGATCTATACTAATAAAACACAGTCTTGTTTGAAATGCTTAAACTCCTCACTTAGAAAAGCAAAACAATAATCCAAATTGTTTAGATCTGACAATTTATACTATGTTTAATATTTTAATTTTTTAACCATAGTCACTCATTTAAATTTTAATTTTTTAACTCCAATTTAAATTTTAACCATTTAACCATAATAACTTAAATTTTAATATTTTAACCATATTAACTCATTTAAATTTTAACTTTTAACCATAATAACTCAACCCATGTATTAAAAAAAACGTGCTTTACACGAGACCACACTAGTAATGTAATATGATTGGTGTATTAGTTATGTATACCTTACCACCTATTTATTTTGATTTTGATGTTCACAATAAGAAATGGCATTATGAAAGTATACAATTAAGAAACTCTAAATAAGAAATTCTAACAATTCCAACACTCCTCCTCAAGTGGGAGCATATAGATTCAAAATGCCTAACTTGGAACAAAAACTGCCAAAGACGCATAGTGTCAATGGTTTATAAGAATATCACCGAGTGATCACCAGTCTTGACATAAGGAGTAATAATCTCATTTCGCATTAAGAGATCCTGAATAAAATGGTGGTCAACTTCAATATATTTGGTACACTCATGAAACACAAGATTACTAGTAAAGAAAATGATTGTTTGGTTGTAACAATGCATTTGGATAGGAGACGACACATCAAACCCCATCCCTTGAAATAGAAAACAACCCATAGTATCTCACATGTAGTATGCGTCATGCCTAGATATTTAGCTTCTCACTAGAACGTATTACAACATTTTATTTTTTACTATGCCAAGTAACAATATTACCGCAAACAAATTTACAAGTCTATCACAACAACTATTGGCCCCGTCAGTATCAGAAAACCCAGTAACAGATAAGGTGGTCAACGATCGATGTAACAATTCTCAACCAGAAGCTCCTTTCAAATATCGAAGAATAAGACAGACAGTCTCCCAATCAAGTTTACGAGAAATATGCATAAATTGACATATTGACATTATATAACTTTGTGGTTGAACCATATATACTTCCTCCTGCAGATCTACATGTAAAAAAGCATTTTTTACATCTAGTTGATACAAAAGCCAAGTTAAATTCACTGCAACAAAAAATAATATTCGAGCAGAGTTAAGTCGAGCAACAAGAGAAAATGTCTCACAATAGTCAACACTGTACTTCTTGAGTATAGCCCTTTGCAACTAGTTAGGGAAGATATTTCAGGGTACACTCAACGGCAACTAACAGGAGCCAATGGAGTAAGATTCTAAGTCTAATTCTCATGCAGAACTTTCATCTCTTCATCCATTGTCAATTTCCATCCAGGAGATAATAAAGCATTTTTGAAAGAACTAGGGACAAAGACAGAACACACTGATATGCAAATCAACAAAATGATGAGGAAAGTCGATGAAATGAGACACAATTAGATATAGGATGTTGTCTACAACTACGAGGACCTTTTTTTAATACAATAGATAGATTAGAAGATAATGGAGGAATAGATGACTCAAGGTGTTGAACATCAAAAGTGGTTGGTGCTAGTGGTGGAGCTGAAGCATACGACACTTGTCTATCTCTAGAGCGTTGATAAACTTAAAGTGGAGGAGAAGACATTGTTGGAGAACACACCATGTTTAAAATAGTAGGCAACAAAAGCTACCTAAACTAGATGAGATCAAATCTATAGTAAGTATATGGCCTGACGCAAATAAAAAAGATGATTCAAAGATGGTAACATAGGCACTAACATGATAGCGACAACAGACCGGGTCATAACACCAATAATCTTTCTAAGTATGGAAATAGCCCAAAAAGAGACACTTGATAGAGCCAAGTGATAGTTTATCCCAGCCAGAACCAAGTAGATGAACAAAGGCAATACAACCAAAGACACAAAGAGTTAAACTGAAAATTGGTGTAATTGGATATAGCAAGGAGTAAGGAGAATTGTTATCTAAAATGCAGGAATGCATGCAATTGTTAAGATAAACAGAAGTAGGCTAACAGGGCTTGGGCACACACATAGTAAACATTAGATGTTGCAAGCACACGCATAAGAAACATTAGTGTTCGTGCAACATCTAATAAATGGCCATGTTCATGTTCAAAAACACTCCATTTTGTTGGGATGTATGTGGGCAAGTAGTTTGATGGATAACGCAACCGTCAACACAAAAACTATACATAAATGATTGAGTATACTCAAGGACATTCTCTGACTGAATAACTTTAATACGAGTATCAAACTGAACCAATATTTCATTATGAAAAATGGAAAAAATCTTTGACAATTCATATCGGTCTTTGATAAGAAATAACCAAATCATAAGTCATCAACAAAACTTACAAAGTACTAAAAATCAAAACTACTTTTTGGTCTTGTACGGCCTTGAATGTCTAAATGTACTACATTTAAAGGATTGACTAAGGAGTAGCAAAACTAGAAGGAAAAAAACTATGATGATGCTTTGCCTAATTGACAAGCCTCACATTTTGTCACAAAAGGACTCAAACTAGCAATAATTTGATGCACTTCTGCAAGAATGGATGAATCAGTCAAAAGTGCTACTAGAGAGGAGACAGTAGCACTCAAGGCTGGGATAGAAACTCCAGGGTCCAAGTAGTAAAGGTCATTTGCTCTCATGCCCCAAACCAACTACCTTTTCTGTCGTGAGATCCTAAAAAACACAGATAGAGAAAATGATACAGAACATTTTAAGGACTTGGTTCGCTAACTCACAAATAACAAATTAGAAGGAAAGTTAGGGCACAAATAACCAAGACGTTAAGGACATAGACTTAGGAGTAAGGAGATCGTCAGTCCTATGTGCACAAATAACCAAGAGGTTAAGGACATACACTTGTCAATCCTATGTACTGCTCGAAAAGAACCATCAAGGCATCAACTAACAAAATACGTGAGTTAGACGAACAAAAATTAGAAAATAGGAAAGAAATGTCAAACATATGAGCACTAGTTCTGAAATTAATGCTAGCAATGGAAGTAGCAAATGTGGAGAAAGTGGAGACAACCGTTGGATGAGTTGACTAAACTAGGAAGAAAGATCATCATGAGAACTAGAGGTAGATGCAACTAGACCCCCCCAGTAGAAGTCTAATGTGCTAGAGAGCCTAGAAGATCGTTAGATGCATGATTAGCATGGGGCTAGTCTCCCATGCTTTGTCTCAACAGTAATCCTCAGTATATCATGTGCCACCACAATAAGTATATTACCAATCAAAATGATTACCACAACCACCTCCACAGCTATCACGCCTAACACTATCAATTCCTCGCCCACCACAATTGGTACTATGAGATGGACCACGACCACCACTAGATATTAAGGTAGAGGACTCTGGTGAGGGAGTTCCATTCCATGACTAAGGGAAGCATGCTGAAGGTGAGAGTAACCAGTAGCCCCATATGGATGAGTCTCACTAGCCAAAATTTAATCTTTGAACACACTATACTCGGAGTTAATGCTCAACAATACCAAGGCAACCTCAAACTCTTCACGTTGTCATTGATGTATGCTTAATTAAGTGTTTGATGGCTAAGAAGTACGGAAATGAACTCAGGACAAAGACACGATAAGACGCAGACACAAAGACACAACATTTCTAATAAAAGTAGGACACGAACACGTTGAGTACAGTATATAGATAATTAGTATCTTATACTATAAAAGAACATATAATTACCAAGACTAGACATACTAAAGTTGTACTCAAACTAAAATAACAAAAACAAAAAATATATAAAAGATTTAATAAAAGTAATTGAGAAAATGAATATCAGACACGTGTCTGAGGAATGTCGGTTTCCAACACGTGTCCGACACAAATATGTCAACTTCTTGAGAGTGTCCGTGCTTCATAGCTTGGTGGTTGATAGAGCAGAAGTACTTCCCATAACCCTTTCAAAGTGTCATAGTGTTCAACAAGAGATAGTACGTACAAAAAGCTCATAAATTCAAGACATATTATATTCTTGCAAATACATCTCCACAAGGGAATCTCATATCTTCTTGGCTATGTCAAAAAGTTGAACATTACAAGCTACAAACAATTCCATACTAAGTTACAATCATACCATCACCAACGAATTCTCATTCAACCAATCTTTAGAACCTTTTGAGGTTGCGCTGGACTTTTAGGCAAAGACTTGACTTTCTTTTTGGCTCACAAGAAAACTTTAATTGCGTGAGACCACGAATAATAATTGTTGCATTCTATTGTATTCTCCAAAATTGCCATAATAAGGGATAAATGTCAGTACAAGATAAAGGAAGGAGAGAAAAACACCTCTAAGTCAATGAACAAGGTTTGAACCGTAATAAAAATAGTGAACTAGGGCTAAAACAACCCTTGAACCGGACTGAACCAATGAAAAATAGCCTAACCCGAACTAAACCAATGGACACTCTTGTTCTTTGTCTTCTTTGGCTTAGAAACCCTAGCCACTCCTGTTCACACCACGACGAGACAAGCAGCTTCTTCAGTTGATTCTGACCATGGTTCAAGGTAGCGGTATTGTTCATCAACTCAGAACCTACTAATACACATCGAACGCAGCATCTCAGCACAGTATCAACTGATACACACAAAATGTTGGATAGAAGGCCGAAAAAATATCCTAGAAATATAAACAACAATGTCCATAAATCATGTAGAATATTAAATATAGTGGAAATCAAATATAACGGCATTATCGAAAATATTGACATTTATTTTTAAATATAACAAACATGTAATTATGTATTCTTTTATTCAACGTAAAATAATCAAAAAAAAAACCTAATCCAAAAATAAAAAGGAAAAACTCTAGAGACAATTCTTTTAAGATGAAAAAAGGGAAAGAAAAAGGTGTTTTTAAACTTTAAACATGGAGAACCGATAGTCAACAGTGTCCTTTTATTCTTCGTCTAGTCCCTTTTGACTCTTCCAGTTCATTTTAGCCACTCCATTACACTAAATAGAAAGAGATAGAGAGAGAACCACATAGAGAGAGGGAGAGAACCTAACAGACAACTGGATGTGATTAGAGGCTCAAATTGCAACTCGATGACTTGGAAGGAGGGATGTGGGTCCAGTCGCTACTTGCTGCTTGGTGCATTGCGCGACTGCTTCGCGAAGAATAAAGAACAGAAAGAAGAAGAAAAAAGAGACTCTTAGTTATGCTTTTACTAGTTGCAAATTCTTACATCCTTCTTCTAATTTCTTCGATTTAAGGTTCAATATTTGCAGATTTTCATGTGGAATTCTTGTCCCTTTTCATGTTGTCTAAGATTTAGGAGATGATGTAGAAAATTTCAACATATCGGACTAATTCCAATATGAATTGTCTAAGTTGCAAACGAGTTGACTCTGAGTTAGGCAGATACATATGAGTCCTAACTAAGCCAGCGCCGCTTCAAGTATGCCTCATGATATTTGTGTAATGGGTATCTGCATCGAATTGGAGGTGGCTGAGTCGGATACTCTTTTTGCTAAGTCCTATTGAACTCTGCCAATACTTTGAACCATATTTTCAACGATTCCAATGATAGGCGAACATGATGACAATCACAACAAGGTTCGGACCAAAATGGAACAGAAGATATACTTACCTACAACAAACTCCTATCAAAGACAACACTATGCATTATGTCTTCCGCAACGAGGAACCTCTAATATCACTCTTTTAGAACTTTATGTTCCAGATCAACAAAACCACAATTGAAAAATCAAACGTCTCTATCCTAGTCTCTGTAAGAAGAAAAAAAGAACCAAAAAAATAATGGAAAACAAGGGAGAGGCAAAGATTAAGGGTAATAGATGTAAACCCTAATATGCTCTGATACCAAGTTGAAATTAAAAAATAATTAAAGTTTAGAAGAAAGAGAAGTGATGAAAAAGCGATAAATTTATGTAATAAGATTGGTGTATTAGGTGTGTACACCTCCACCTATTTATATTGGTTTTGATGTTCACAATAGGAACACATTAGGAAAATATAGAATATGAAACTCTAAATAGAAAATTCTAACAATTCCAACACCAAGCATGCATTGAATGTCATTCAGCAAGCTCACTTGTTAGATAATTGGACACTTGAGACACCCCTAGAGCTTAATGTTCACTACTCTTCCCCACATGATTCCCTGATGTTACCTTATATCATATTGTTATTGACAGTATGGTATAGTTAATCGTTTCTTCTAGTTGTTCATGTGGTTAGTCAGTTTATTGTTTCACCTACTATTATTTCCTTCCTCTTCCTCTACATAATTCAAANTCAGTTTATTGTTTCACCTACTATTATTTCCTTCCTCTTCCTCTACATAATTCAAGGCTTATTTCAATGCTGATTAGACAAGTGACTATGGATCGCAACTCCACCACTATTTTCTCTCTCTTCCTTACTGATTCTCTTATTTCCTAAAAAAAAAAAATCAAACTTTTATTTACTCATTCTTATGCTNCAAGTGACTATGGATCGCAACTCCACCACTATTTTCTCTTTCTTCCTTACTGATTCTCTTATTTCCTAAAAAAAAAAAATCAAACTTTTATTTACTCATTCTTATGTTGAAGCTAAGTACCTTGTTATGACATCTACCACAACTGAAATAGTTTGGTTCCGTTGGCATTTCTTTATCTACTTCTACTCTTATATATTGTGACAATATCAATGCTATTTAGATTACTCACAACTAGATGTTCCATGACCGTACAACGCATAATGAAATTGCTTGTCACTTTGTGCATCATCATTTTCAGCTGGGCACTATCTCTCTCGTCTTCTAGTCTTCTGCTATGTAGTCAGTCGATAGATTTATTTACAAAGTCTTAAAAATAGCCCGCTTCAATTTTGTTCTTGGCAAAATTGGCAAAATCCTGATGTTTGATACTACCACATCATGAGTTTGAGGGGGCCATTAATAGTGTTCTATGATATTTTAGTACTAGGGATAGTTAAGTCTTTTTTTATTTTGTCCTACTATATAAGACTTTTATTGTATAGCCTTTCTTTTATGTTATGCAATATAGACTTAGTGCGTTGTAATGAGAGTCTCTTTCTCTTTCTCTTCTTTCTCAGATAATTGTCAATATTGAAAATATATCTATGCCCAATAAGTGACCTCTAACAACCTAGACACTGCTCCCATAAGCTATGTTAAATTGTTGAAGTCTACTAGCGTATCTTGATGCTTCAATGAAGTCTTCAAGTTGAAGCTTGTCCTTTGCTCTTTCTTCTTCTAATGTCTTCATCCAAGCACCGACCTAGAACTAAATACAAGTCATGAAATTACCAAGCTATGTCACTAGACCTAACACTCAGCAGTTAACCAATGCATATGAATTGTTTTTCTCACCTAGGCATAGTAGAACAACCAGGTCTCCCATCCATAGCAAACAACTTGCTCTACTGTTCAAGATATATCTTATGCTTCTCACCTTGCCTAACCGAAGATAGGGCAATCTACTACACAACTAAAAACAAGAGCTTAGCCATAAGAAATAGTCGAGTCGCCTAACTCAACTTATACTTTGGCTCACGGCAAACTAGCTAGAGGATACTTAAACATGAAATGGATTCAATCACGGCCGCAAATCAGAGAGAGTGACTTGCGTGATGCATCTATATTTGGGGATGATCAGGTAGAACTCAGGTTGTCAAGTGTCAATCGGGAAACAATCGATTAGGTGTCCCGGGTGTAATAAAGAATTTTACTTATAAAAAAGAAAGGAAACAGTTAAACCTAGTAGAAACCACAAAAAGACTAACCTAGTAACCCAAGAACAAAACATTGAGAGGATCAAAAAGTGTTATGATTGATCGTGAAAGAGGCGACCAGAATGGTACTCGAATCCCATAAGAAATCATTGGTTAAAAATTAAAATAGTATTATTGCATTCGTATACCCCATTTTCTCACCATTGTAAGTTGTGGTTCAAACCTCAAATGTCTCAAGTTAGTAACTATAACACTTTCAGATCTCGCAAAGAAAGAAAGGACTTTTCCGCCAGAGATTTCACACTCTGAGAACAAAGAAGGCCAGCTTTGCCAAGCTACCGCAATTCTTCGGAAAGAAAAGAGAACAACATGTGAAAACGTTTAGTTTGCTTAGCGTAGTAGAGCACTGACCACCAGATTTTAAAACTGCAATTTAACTACCAAGATTAAGACTCAAACGATCAAGGAAGGACCACTAGAAATAACTGATTGCTGAAGGTATTCATCGCTCACTGTACCAAGAAAAGCAAAAAGAAAGGTAAAATGAAATTGAGGTATAGATGTCCAACACAGACAATAACAGACAACATAATATTTTTACTATAACAGAGAGGAAACAGGAAAAAAATAATAGAATGACAGGAAAGTTTTTTTTTTTTTTTTTTNGTTGTCAAGTGTCAATCGGGAAACAATCGATTAGGTGTCCCGGGTGTAATAAAGAATTTTACTTATAAAAAAGAAAGGAAACAGTTAAACCTAGTAGAAACCACAAAAAGACTAACCTAGTAACCCAAGAACAAAACATTGAGAGGATCAAAAAGTGTTATGATTGATCGTGAAAGAGGCGACCAGAATGGTACTCGAATCCCATAAGAAATCATTGGTTAAAAATTAAAATAGTATTATTGCATTCGTATACCCCATTTTCTCACCATTGTAAGTTGTGGTTCAAACCTCAAATGTCTCAAGTTAGTAACTATAACACTTTCAGATCTCGCAAAGAAAGAAAGGACTTTTCCGCCAGAGATTTCACACTCTGAGAACAAAGAAGGCCAGCTTTGCCAAGCTACCGCAATTCTTCGGAAAGAAAAGAGAACAACATGTGAAAACGTTTAGTTTGCTTAGCGTAGTAGAGCACTGACCACCAGATTTTAAAACTGCAATTTAACTACCAAGATTAAGACTCAAACGATCAAGGAAGGACCACTAGAAATAACTGATTGCTGAAGGTATTCATCGCTCACTGTACCAAGAAAAGCAAAAAGAAAGGTAAAATGAAATTGAGGTATAGATGTCCAACACAGACAATAACAGACAACATAATATTTTTACTATAACAGAGAGGAAACAGGAAAAAAATAATAGAATGACAGGAAAGTTTTTTTTTTTTTTTTTGGGGGGGGGGGACAGGCATTCGAATCTCACCTCCAAAAAACAGGTTGAAGCAGCAAAGTTTCTCTCCCAGTATCAAATACCGCTAAAAGCCATATGTTCCATGTAGACATTTATTAATTAAAGCATGCTTCTGAAACAACATGGGACGAGATAGCTGATGTCAAAAGTGTCCCACGAAAGCCTTCCTCAGCCTTGTCAACCTCCATTTTGTGTTCAGAAAGCTCATCTATGGAAAATTGAAATTTCACAGCTCACCAAAGTTATCAATAAGCAAAAGAGATGCACAAAGGTTCACTTCAACTGAAAGAAACATGGAGCCGCATATATGCTTGAAATTGAAGACAAGTTTCAAGGATCCATTAAGATGATTTCGAAATATAAGCCGAACAGGTGATTGTAAAACGGATTTAACCCAGCGGTAGTCCGTTGATCTGAGTAGAAAGATTTAATGTCTATACATCCACTGGAATTAACCAACGTCGAGTAATGCCGATAAATATTCAACTAAATTTTCTGAAAAGTCTGATGCATAGTACTGTTTTACAACAATACTCTATATTATTGGTACATTGATCATTCAAGTAATCAACTTATCAATCAATGTCGCTAATTGATACCATTATTAATAATATGACCATTCTCATTCTGATTCAAAATACTGGATGGTAGATATACCAAGGTTAAGAGTAAATTAAGAACTACTGAACGGAGAAACATTTTCCATTTATTTTCAAAGAGTTTGTTTAATGTTCATTCCACGGTAGCAACAGTGTTGGTCATTCAAACATTAGACATATAAGGTATAGTAGGGGCAAGGCTCATTTGAGTTGAGATGGCAATCCGGATATAATTTGTAATCAAAGGTGTTGGAACATCCAACTCAAAACCAATTGACAATGGGTGAAGAGACCACTCAACCATATAAACAAACATTGGGTGGTCAATGTGACTACATTGGGTCCTCACTATCCTCCCCCATGTGCGACCCAGCTTGCACGTGCGCTAACAAAATGAACCGAAACAAACAAACAAACAAACAAATATACCAAAAAATTCAAATGGGTGCAAAACTTAGCCCATTAGCAACACAAAGTTTAGCTNAAACAAACAAACAAACAAATATACCAAAAAATTCAAATGGGTGCAAAACTTAGCCCATTAGCAACACAAAGTTTAGCGGTGATACCATGTTAGAACATCCAACTCAAAATCAATTATTAATGACTGAAATGAAAAGCCATTTTACCATATAAACTATTGAAGTATAAATACTTAAGTTACACTCTCTCCAATAGCTTAAACTTTTGAAGTAGATAGTTGTTTTAACATGGTATCAGCACTGGAGGACGTGTATTCGAATCTCGCCACCAACCTAGAAAATTAAAAGAGTTTCCACATGCTAGGCCTAAAATCTAGCCTGCACGTGATGGAGCGTGGTAAAGTACAAGTACTTCAGTTACACTCTCTCCAATAGCTTAAACTTTTGGAGTAGATGGTTGTTTAATATAAACCAACCTTGAATGACTCTAATCTCTAAATGTAGACTACGACAAAGATCAGCTGAACAAAATTTATGGCAAAACAGAATGCAATTTCAATTATGCTAGAGAACATTCAATCGGGTTGTGATGTACTTATGTATTCAATTATTTCTAAATTGCCATTACTGTTTGGCATGTAGAAATGGCCAAGATATTATAACAGACTCTTAATCTTCTCATTCCAAACTAGTAGTCCTCATGCTAATTATTTGTCATACAACATCATCTCTTCCAGATTAGTTTGTTTTTGATTGACTTTGATAGCAAATCACCTGCGATATCACGATTCTCATGGATCTCTGAATCTGTCACCCACAGAACATCTCCCGGGAATATATTCATGTCAGCAAGTGTATCAAATTCCCCATCAATTGTCCTGGAACCTTTGTGAAGTATCTGGTTTTCCTTAACCACCTGCACATATTGACTCATTGAGGGGAGACCACAGGTACTAAGGGCAATTCAAATCATAACCTTGCAACTGCAAAGTAACCTTCAGACTGCTAGCAGTCAGATGATAATAGCAACTTTATAATTATGATAACCTCCACAAATGCATGATAGGAAAATGTCACAAGACCACTTTTTTTTTTTTTTTCTAAAAGGGGTGCAACACGAGGACTTCCCAGGGGGTATCACAAGACCACTAATTTTTCCCACATGGTCAACATCAAGCTTAAGTATCAAAATCAGAAAAAAGCAGAGTCAACACATTATCTTAGTGATATGTGACCATAGTATAAGGAAAAATTACATATAAATATTTATTCAAAGCTATTGACATGGCATTTACAGAACCACTCTTCTAGTGACAGCATTACATATACATATTTATTCAAAGATATTGAGATGGCATTTACAGAACCACTCTTTTAGTGACATCAGTTTCATCAAAATCTATATGAAATTTGAACTTTCTTTTGCAAAAGTAACACACATTAAAATTCCAAGTGGATCAAACACCAAGCACTGAAAAGAATTAAAATATTGCTAATACTGGAGTTCAAAGAAAATAGACTACATTCCTGTCCCATTATTTAATGCAATCATCTTCTCTTTAGTAGCTTTAACATGAATTTAGTTGATATTTATAGTTTAATCAGATATAAGTGATTTTTTTGTAAATGAGAGGAAGAGAATCAAGTTATAAGTGCAATTTTTAATTTCTTTTGTAGTTTGTATTCCTTATGTGGTGCCAGTAGACCTTGGATTAATGGGGTTTGACAGGTGCCCCCATTGAGTTGGGTGTAGCCAGAGAGCTTGCAAGACCTTTGAACTGGAGGAAAGGAAAGTAAAATGGCCGTATTTGAATGTGGGCATTTAAGTGTCTGAGGACCAGTGAATGTGCTATGGCAACATATCGGGATTGTCGTTGAGCCTATTATTTTGTGTCATTTTGTATACTTCCCAGCTTAATTTTTTTTTCAAGTTGATTTGGAAGAAAAGATCGCGACTTGAATATATGTGAAATTAGAGATGGACGAATATCGAGATAACTTTTGTAACATTGACGTTCTGAAATTTATTGTTATTTGGCATCGAGATTATGAATTGTAATCTTATTGAGGTAATTAGTGCTCTGAAATGTTTAATTGGAGATGTAAATTGTTGATATATACAAATTACATTTCTGGGGAATCGAGGCATTCAATATGATGTCTAATGATTAAAATTTCGCTTTGGTGTATTGTTTCGGTCACCTAGGAAACAGAAACAGAAACAGAAACATTTCGATGTGTTTCGAAAATGTTTCAACCCATTTCGGAAACATAACGAAAAAAATAAAAAATTTAAGAATTATTTTTCTAAAATATTTATTAAAATATATTAAAGTTTCNTCACCTAGGAAACAGAAACAGAAACATTTCGATGTGTTTCGAAAATATTTCAACCCATTTCAGAAACATAATGAAAAAAATAAAAAATTTAAGAATTATTTTTCTAAAATATTTATTAAAATATATTAAAGTTCCTTGAAATACCTTGAAACATTTCGAAACAATTGTGCAAATGCATTGAAATATTATAATACATCTCAAAATATTATGAAATACCTCGAAATATTAAAATTTTGATTTCATCACTGATTCGTTTCGGTCTCCTTGGAAACGGAAACGTTTCAAATATTTCGACCGTTTTGAAATGATATTTTGATCCTTGATGATGTCAAATGTCATCGAAAGAAACTGCAAAACAGTTGTATTTCTCTTGGTGCTCTTATCCTGTTTCCAAGATTGTTGGACATCTACCAATAATAATGATTTATATTACATGGTTCACACAAATTCTATTTTTAATTGTTGGACACAAGTATAAAGTGGTTGGCACATTCTTATGATCATAGTTATCAAATCGTGTATCGGAAGGCGTATCGTAAGATACAAATATTGTATCGTATCGTGTATCGTATCGTGTATCGTAAGATACGATGCAATTTTAAATAAATAATAAAAAAATATATATACCTTTGAAAAAAAGTCATACACTCATAAAAAATATAGCATTTCATTAATACTCCACCAACTATTCAAGTTATCAACATAATCCACTACTATTATAATGCAAAGTTCACAACCATAGTTCACTAATTCAAACTTTAAACACCAAAGAGACTTCTAATCCAAATTTCTAACATCCATTTTGAACTCAATCTTCAATTTCAATTGAAAATGCATC
>CAUOFW020005391.1:1680741-1747192 GCA_963454935.2 Ilex paraguariensis
CGTAATTAAATTCCATACGTTAGTTGTTTTATAATTGACCTTTTGCACATTTTTCATCGCATGAATCCCTAAATGGGGTGTTACAGGTGGCCATTTCTGTTGCTCTTCAAATTTGAGTGCTACCAAAAATTCCTGTTGTCTTACTATCCTCTTGAAATATCATGATCAGGTTCGAGGAAACTATTATATGAGTATCAACCAGCCAGGTGCTGGATCTCACTGGCGCCGGACAACTGGCCAAGAAGTTTACTCACCCCTTCTTTTAGCTTTCACACATGAGGTATGCTTGATGCAGTAATTTAGAATTCCACATTCCACAACCTATTACCTAATAAAACATTTGATCTGACAGAAATCAGAAGATTGGAAAGCTTCTCATATAACTAAGGCGACAGCCATGGATCCAAACTATAGCTTACCTCTTAATGTGGCATTGATTACTCTTGAGGTGATTACATAAATTAATGCTTGATGATTTAGGTGATCTATCTACCTAAATCACTGAAATTGGTTTTGCAGGAATTAGAAGACAACAGTGTTCTCCTCCGTTTGGCACATCTATACGAGGTAAAAGTCCTTTCACATTTTGCTCCTCCATATTTCCATTGAAAAAAACAAGCAAAAACTAGTCTGGATAGATTTACAACTCAAGCTAAGGAGAATCTTACCTCACTTATTTGTCTCTGTGATGCTAGGTTCTTTAGGGATCTTTCTCTAGACTGTTAGGATAGCACAATACCCTTTAATATTGAAATTCAGTAATTGCAACTGAGCTTTACCATCTTGCCTTGTGAAAGAGAAAAACATGGCCTTTAATGTAGCACGCTTTCATTTAACTCGGTACAACCAATAATGGAGTAGCCAGAAATGCTGAAAGCTCTGCTAGGGTTTTTCATCCAAGCTTATGAGAACTGTGGAACATTATCTTAACAGCATTAACTTGCTGAAAGTTAAATTCAATGCAATACACTTGTTCAACATGCTTTACACTTTTAGTAATCTCAACACTGCTTTCACGCTATGAATGTGGTCAGGCTGACGAAGATGCAGACTATTCAAAATTAGTCAACATAGAACTGAAGAAGATGTTTGCTGGAAAAACTGTAAGTCTAGCCTATGTTTTATGCTGCCTCAGTTTTTCACTGTCCACATATTTTGTAAACAATATGGTCCGACTGCATTGCCATTTTGTATAACCCAATTTCACTGTGATTTCTAGTCAGAAACACAATTTGTTGGTCTGTGCATTTGAAGTATGTGTAGTGCTCAGTATTTAAAAATTTGTATTTCTACCTTTAAAATCCCCTAGGGACCAAATAAGATTGTAGCTAATATCAACTGAATTTATGGTTTTGGAATTTCTGGAGGGAACATAAAGTATTTAAAAATCTAAAGGAATTACAGTTTCAGCATAAGTAACCATTTGTTGATCTGGAGTGTCGGATTCTGGTTATGTTTAATCTTCTTCACAGTACGTATAGCTCGTGTCATTCCATACTTCTTCCAGTCCTTGGTCCAATTCTTCGCCATCAACTCGGGCTGGTCACACACTGGACAAGGACTGAAAGCCGAACTTGAAAGGATCTTTTCATAAAGATCAGTATGAAGAAATCCCAAAAACATATCCATAACTTAGTGTTGTTCACGAGTATGCCACATTACAACTGCAACAATAACAAATGTGGGTGTTATGCTTTCAGATAACGGAGGTAAAGGAGATGAGCTTATCAGCAAACCAAGAGAAATCAGAGATGAAGAGGTTGACATGGAAGGTTAAGGGGGACAGTGGAGGTGAGCCTGCACCAGTTAGAGGTGGCCCTGTAGATAGCTCCGCCCTTATTGTTGAGCTCAGTCCCATGGAGATTCGGACTTTCCTCTTGAAATTTTAAGGAGTGGTCTGCATTCATTGCCTTCTTCAGTTCTTCATGCCTTTTCTGTATCGAAACAATAATTTACCAAGTGCAAGCCTTTTTTCGCCCCAGCAATATTTTGTTTAGTAGTGAATTCAGTTGGTAAACCAGTGATGTGAACAAGATGCTGTATTCAAATAAACGAATTGTTATTCAACAAGAATTGCCTGTTGAAAGCCTCGTACTTGTTATTATGACATGCCTTTGATTAGACCGGAGAAAGGATTAGTCGAATTGCGTATAAACTGGCTGGACACCCCTGATCGTTAAATAAAAAAAAAGGATAGATTTCAATCCATGAAAAACTATCTATTATTATTGTGAAACCCTGTTTCTTGGGGACATTACAACTTACAAGTGTAACTTATGATAAATAAAAATGAATTTAATCCCAAATGATTTGGAAATGTGACTTTTGTTGAATGTAAACGTGCACGCACGAAAATATATTATCTATAGACTATTAATTAAGGTTGACGATGGGAGTTTGCTGCCCATATTTAAAATGTCTCTAATACTCCTCTTCTCTTCTTATCTTAATTGTCAGATCCGAACAAACTAATTAAACATTTTATTTTGTGTTGGGGGATTAGACGCGAGTATTTATTTTAGTCATGAGATTTAAAAATGAAATAGTTGAAAATACAAAGAAATAAGTATGGGTCTCGATGATAAACTTTTAGTCATGAGTTAAGAACTGGAGAAAAAAAAAATATAGGGGTGTGTAAGTTAATTTTACATGAATAGTAATTTTAGTTTGGTGATTAAGAAGTGACCTATCATGTGAAAATCGAACATTCATGATGATAAGCATATTAATATTAGGAATATGTGAAATTAAGTGGGTAGTAAGCATGAGATATCAACTTATTGTCAAAAAAAAAATGTGTTGGTGTATGCAAGAAATAGAATAGAAGGCTAGCAAAAATAAGCTAGTAGATTATTATAGGTGTGAATATATATATATGTGGTATATATATATACATACATACAATCATGAAGTAGACTCTCTATTAAGGAGGTCATGTGGATGGCATTAGGAGAGTGGGAGTGGCAGCTAAGGAGAGGGAATTAGTATGCATCCCACTAGTTGCATGTAGGAAAAATATATATAAAAAAGGATAAAAAAAAATTAAAGAAGAAGGAAAAGAAGCAAAATTACCCATGTCCTTGCAACTTTCGGCTAGAGAAGAAAGGCAAGAGAGGAGCTCTACAATTTGAAAAAAAAATTGGCTAAGGCTAGGAGGTAATAGTGGTGGAGCTTGGTGGTGTAGGGGTGGTGCAAGAAATAAGTCAACTAACCTATTTTCTTTCCTCTTAATTTTATAGATTAAATTTTTAGTATGAATATTGGGTATTATATGTAGTTTAAGAATGATGTTTTGAATGTAATTGGGTATTGTATGTGGGTTTTATATGATGCTTGTTATGAATGTGTAGTACCATGGGTGTTGCTTGAAAAATTAACATAACGTTTGTGTGGGTGTGTGGGTATAATTAGTGTCATTATAAAAAAAATAGATTTGTTGTATCTGGATTGCATTTTGCTCAAGAGAAATAATAGCTTAGTGGATAATGTAGAAACCTTGTGAAGTGTTCTTGAATTTGCATGAATCTATGAGTATGATTAATGACAAGAAAACATGTAATTTTATGATTTTATAGGAAATTATGCAAATTCGAGTATACTTTGTGAAATTTATAATTTTATGAGAAAGGTTTAATTTGGGTATAATTGGTTCGAATAAATATTACCTTAATGGATCTGAGAAGATTAACTCAACTCGATTCGAGTAGATAATTTTACTTGATGTAATANTATCACAAGTGTTAAACAAGAAGAATAGTTTTTAATTCTTAACCCATAATAGAGGGAGGAAAAGACAAAAGGTGTATAAGATGAAAGTGTATTTTTCAGCACACAGATTGGCATGGGTTGCATATGTATATATACTAGAATTTGTACACAATCAAAGGCAAAGATTGGGTAACCATTAGGAGAGGATTCTAGAATATCTTCCATAGGCCCCCATAAGCTTAATAGGAGANGAATTTGTACACAATCAAAGGCAAAGATTGGGTAACCATTAGGAGAGGATTCTAGAATATCTTCAATAGGCCCCCATAAGCTTAATAGGAAAGGTTGGACATTGAGTTTGAAGTGAAGGAAATAAAATCTAGTGGACATCAAAGACTTCGTCAAGACATCAACAAGTTGATCTTTGCTAGACAAGAACTAAACGTCAAGATCGTGGCGTGCCACTTTTTCACAAACAAAATGATAATCGATATCCACATGCTTAGTGCGAGCATGCAAAATTGGATTAGCCAAAAGATATGTGGCGTCGATGTTATCACACCAAAGGATGGGTGACTGGGGAAGAAAATTTCCAAGTTCTTTGAGGAGAGGTTGAATCCAAATTAATTTTGTAGTAATGTTCGCCAAGGCTTTGTATTCAGCTTCAGTGCTAGACTGAGCAACAGTAGATTGTTTCCTTGATTTCCATGAAGTAAGATTAGGCCCAAGAAAAACATAGAAGCCACTTATGGATCGTTGGTTGATTAGCCCTAAGTATTGCATTTGTATCTTATCATTTGTGGGCTAATTGTCACAAGTTTGGACTTAATTGTATGAGATTAATGTTGTATTTGATTTTATCATGATTTAATTGGTGTTTGTTTATTTTACAGGTGAAATTGTGAGATTAGGAGGTAAATAGATAATCATGAGAGTGAAATTGTAAACCCAACATGTCTAAACTATTAACAATCGTCCAATTAGCTTCGTTTTGCATTTAACGTCTCCATTTACATCCTAAATCAAAATATAAGAATAATAAGTATGTTTAGGCTCCAAATAAGTATAAAAGGCTAATTATTAAAAGATAAAAAAATATGACATTTTGCATTCTTANATGATGCTTGTTATGAATGTGTAGTACCATGGGTGTTGCTTGAAAAATTAACATAAAGTTTGTGTGGGTGTGTGGGTATAATTAGTGTCATTATAAAAAAAATAGATTTGTTGTATCTGGATTGCATTTTGCTCAAGAGAAATAATAGCTTAGTGGATAATGTAGAAACCTTGTGAAGTGTTCTTGAATTTGCATGAATCTATGAGTATGATTAATGACAAGAAAACATGTAATTTTATGATTTTATAGGAAATTATGCAAATTCGAGTATACTTTGTGAAATTTATAATTTTATGAGAAAGGTTTAATTTGGGTGTAATTGGTTCGAATAAATATTACCTTAATGGATCTGAGAAGATTAACTCAACTCGATTCGAGTAGATAATTTTACTTGATGTAATAGATTACCTCACTTGACTTGAATTGATTATTAAACAATTAGTTTAATCGATTCGAGTAGATAATGTTATTCAATGTAAATGACTTATTCGATTCGACGCGATATAATAAGTGGACTCGGTTCGGATAAATTATCTCGAACTTAAGCAGTATTACGTATTAATGTTCGAATGAAATTGTAAATATTGGATATTCCAAGTCTGAAGATGAACATTGCTAAGAATGTCACACTAAAAGTTCCAGCGAAAGGATCGGCAACGAGATATAACTTCACGCGAGCTAGGTGCACCACCCAACATTTTTCGTGATCATTTATTAGACTTTTATACATGTGTTTTTGCTATGGTTATTATTGGGAATAATTAATTGAGCAGAGACACACAGTAGTGTTTACGAGAATCGTCTAGATGAGAGTGAACTATGTGATTTGGGCCGTCTAAGTAACATGAATTATTTACGTGGAATGAGTCCTCTACGTGGTGAGAATTACTCAAGTGGCATGAGCCGTCTAAGTGATGATAATTATTTAAGTGGCATGAGTCTTCTAAGTGACAAAAATTATTTATGTGGTGAAGTCATCTAAGTGACGCGATCGAAAACTATGTATGTGGTGTGTGTAGTCTGAAGGACGAAAATTATTAATGCGGTTTGAGTTGTTCGAATGATGAATGATATTTATGTGGTGATACAAACTTGCGATACATGTTACCTATGTGACTCACATTGTCTGTGTGACAGTTATAACCTATATGGCGGATTATCTGTGTGACAGTTATAACCTATGAACGGATATTTCCTGTGTGGCGTATTTTGCTTATGTAACAATTTATCGCTTGAGTGGAGAATATTGCCTGTGTGGCATAAGAGTCTGTGCAATTAAATATTGTCTGTGTATTAATTTGCTTTTTACTGGGTGTTTATCACTTGTGTGGTTATATGGCCCGAGGTGTGTGCGTGAGGGGTATTTGTTGCGCGACACAATTCAATTATGTGAAAGTAATTATTTGTGCGGTATATTTTGTCTATGTGGTATATACACGTTATGTCTATGTGATATATACGAACAATGTCTATACGGTAAAATGTAATTTAAAAATAAGTAATTGTTACGTTGTTAAGGTTGTTCATAAATAAATAAAGTGTTCTTTATCACTTGTTGTACTCATAATTATTGATCGCATCATTGCTCTCACTAATGGTCTTAATGACTTTTAAGAAAAAATCGTAGAAACGTGAGGAGTCTTTTGTCAAGTATAGAAGGTCGATTGGATGTCATCATGGGAGTCTTGTTTATATATCCTTTAAATTTAAAATATATTTTTATATGTTGTAGCTTTAAGATCAATGTTACAGTCTGTAAATACATAGAGTTCATGGCGAGCCGTTCCATTAAAGAGGTTTGGTGAATTTTTATGTACGTGTATTTATATATATAGTAAGGTGTATAGAAAAATGACAAGAATATATAATTGTTGTTAAGTTCTTTTTATCATTTTGTGACAGATATTGTATCCCGTAACATTAACTTCTTATAACTATCCATAATTACATACAATTTCTCATTATTTATCTCTTATAATTTTTATATCTCTTTTACTCTCCAATAATCATCTCACTTCAAAATTGAAAACAATAAAAATCAAAAAATCGATGAGGACCAGTACTAATTAATGGAGAATTAGGTTTTGGTGTCCATCTATAAAATTATTATAATAATATCCATATATTCTTTCTAATAATTATCCAATAACTTTCTTTTTTATTAATATTTTTATATTTTTTCAAATGACCATTTACAACCACTTATAAGTTATAATGTTGGATATTACATCTACAAATTTTTATTTTTATCCATTATAAAATTCTCACACATACATGTAATATCCGATAAATAATTTTATCTTTAATCACATTTAACTATTTAAATTTATCTATTATATTTTTTTCTCATTTTCATATATTTCTCATTGGTGGTTCCATACCATTCATACACCAACAGGATTAACACTAATGTTATTGGGACATAATTTGTGAATTTAATGTATTATGATCATTAGATTGATAGTGTTGAGACCAATAATATTTTAATATTGAGACCTATTGATAATCTAATGATTATAATCATTAAAATTTTAAATTATATCATCAAATTATGTTTAAATAACATAGCTCTCACATTAAATAACTTCAACCTACCCAGCAGGGCCATTTTGGTCTAAAAAAATTACGTGAACGATAATTCGCCAGCGTTCGCGCGGGACAGTTACTTCCCAACTTCCCCGTCCACAGGTATCCTCGTAAGTCGTAAGTCGTATTCCCGCCACGCGGTGTCCTTCTCATTAGGTCCCTAACTTTCACCTTCATCTTCAACCTCTTTAGAATCGTTCAGATGTTCGGATCAGATCAACAATGGCTTCCCAAAACCCTAACGCTCGAACCCCAATGTATCCACAAGTGATCGCCTCAAACCCAGAAACCTCATCCCCGTTTTCCTCCTCCAATTCCGCTCAGCAATCATCAATCTACCCTAGAATAGACACGGAAGACCTCGTCGGAAACCTTTTCCCAGAACATTACGAAACTACCCCTGATCACAATCCCAATTGCCCATCCGCCCCNTACCCTAGAATAGACACGGAAGACCTCGTCGGAAACCTTTTCCCAGAACATTACGAAACTACCCCTGATCACAATCCCAATTGCCCATCCGCCCCAGCCGAGTCCGTCGAAGAGACACTCCTTGTCGTTCCCGGCGCAATCCTTCATTTAATCGACAAACAATACTCCGTCGAGCTCGCTACCGGAGATTTATCCATACTTCGTCTCCGACAAGGCAATAATATCGTCGCCGTACTAGCCCGAATCGCCGATGAGATTCAGTGGCCATTGACGAAAGACGAAACCGCGGTAAAACTCGATCACTCGCACTATTTTTTCTCGTTCCGTGCTCCTAAAGAGAGCGGATCGGACTCAGACGACGAGGAAACAACTAATAAACCGTCGCCAGAGACGGAGGATATATTGAATTACGGATTGACGATTGCGTCGAAGGGACAAGAGGGTTTGTTGAGGGAATTGGATGGGATTTTGGAGAATTACAGTAGTTTTTCGGTACAGAAGGTGGAGGAGAAGGGGGTAGTAGTGGATGTGGCGAAGGAACTGAGTCCGTCGGACTTGAAATCAGAGAAGAAGAAGGAGGTTTTGGAGGGGAACTGTGCGGCGTATTGGACCACATTGGCGCCCAATGTGGAGGATTACAGTGGAACAGCAGCGAAATTGATTGCGATGGGTTCGGGTCAGCTGATCAAAGGGATTTTGTGGTGTGGGGATGTGACTGTGGATAGATTGAAATGGGGGAATGAGGTTATGAAGAAGAGGATGAGTGCGGGAGAGAAGTCAGAGATTAGTCCTCAGACATTGAAGAGGATTAAAAGGTTTGGTTTTTGTTGTTTCTTCTTTGCTTGACTGTTGGGTTTTGTTTGTGTTACTTTCTAGATTTCGTTTTCTCTGTTTGTATCTCTGATTTGGATTGGCCGTTTACATTTTGTCTGTTTGCATGAATGTTTTTGTTGGCACTGTGTGAGTCTATGGATGTTGTGCTCTTGTGCTTTTGGATTTCGTTTTCATGGAAATATCGGTGATATCAGATATAAGGGACTTGAATTGCTACTTGTAAGGGAAAGTAGTTCTCCATTTCAGATGATCCTACCAGTTGGGCTGACCACATTTAATAATGATGTAGTTGCATTAATCTTGTAGGGTTAAGAGGGTGACAAAGATGACACAGAAAGTAGCAGGTGGGGTGCTTTCAGGTGTTGTGAAAGTTTCAGGATTCTTCACAAGTTCAGCTGCAAACTCTAAAGTGGGAAAGAAGTTTTTTGGCCTCTTGCCAGGGGAAATGGTCCTTGCTTCTCTGGATGGATTTAGTAAGTTAATTATCTCTTGATTTCGTTCTCAATTTTGTGTGCTCGTTCCAATTCTAAGTGTGGACACAGAATTGGAGCCCCTTTCAAGAAGCTACCAGTCCATGAGTTTGAATCTCCCCTTGGGGCTACCTACATAGTCTTTGGTCCGGGGTTGCCTGGTGCATGACTCTTGTGGGGTGGGTCATGAACCATATTGGATGCTGTACGAGGTCTACAAAGCTTCCTTATAAAACAAAATTTAAAAATGAACAAAAAACAGAGGTGATTCATTTTGAGCATCAAAAGATGACTTCGAGAAAATGGCTACCTGGTTGAAATACAGTGATTAATTGAGTGATTTTTTCATCCTCAATATAGATGGTATAAGATCAAAAAAAAAAAAAAGATGATCCTTAGAGAGTGGGGATGACTCTTACTGATATTAATATAGGGTAAATAAGTTCATATAATCATTTTGATTCTAGCCTGCAACACTGAATATTTTCTTGTGTTTGATTTTCTTTTTAAGAAAAATACAATCTTCAATGGTAGTGAACATGTGAATTCATTTTCCTTTCTTGAGGCAGTTCTTTCTTTTTACACGAACTTAATTAGTGTCCTTTGTGTATAGACAAGGTCTGTGATGCTGTTGAAGTAGCTGGGAAGAATGTAATGTCAACCTCATCCACAGTGACGACTGGACTTGTTTCCCACAGGTGAAGTTGATCCATGTTAATTCAATGATGAATAAAGCGGTGGAACACCTAAAAGGAAAAAAAAACCCAACCATCCTAAAAAGGAATCAATATAAACTAAAGAATCTTTTATTAATGAAATGATTAATAAAGTCTAGTGTCATATCTTGCTTCTACCGGAGTATTGAATTCAGATGAATTTAGTTGTGAAGGTATAGCAGACTAGTGTGTGGATAAATTGACAAACTTTTACCATTAGAAATCGCAGTTTTGGTGTAGTCAAAGTACATGTTTGTGGAGTAAATTAAAGACTACATCTTCTTAANAAGTTCATATAATCATTTTGATTCTAGCCTGCAACACTGAATATTTTCTTGTGTTTGATTTTCTTTTTAAGAAAAATACAATCTTCAATGGTAGTGAACATGTGAATTCATTTTCCTTTCTTGAGGCAGTTCTTTCTTTTTACACGAACTTAATTAGTGTCCTTTGTGTATAGACAAGGTCTGTGATGCTGTTGAAGTAGCTGGGAAGAATGTAATGTCAACCTCATCCACAGTGACGACTGGACTTGTTTCCCACAGGTGAAGTTGATCCATGTTAATTCAATGATGAATAAAGCGGTGGAACACCTAAAAGGAAAAAAAAACCCAACCATCCTAAAAAGGAATCAATATAAACTAAAGAATCTTTTATTAATGAAATGATTAATAAAGTCTAGTGTCATATCTTGCTTCTACCGGAGTATTGAATTCAGATGAATTTAGTTGTGAAGGTATAGCAGACTAGTGTGTGGATAAATTGACAAACTTTTACCATTAGAAATCGCAGTTTTGGTGTAGTCAAAGTACATGTTTGTGGAGTAAATTAAAGACTACATCTTCTTAATTTATTTTTCTCCTCCTTCATTTTGTTTTCTTTTTATTTTTCTTTCTTTTTTTGGGGGGTGGGGGGTGGGTGGGTGGGTGGGTTTTGAATTGCTTCAAAATTCAATGTAGTCTTAATCCATATATTTATCTCATCATTGAAGTTTCCAAGTATGTTCATGATTATTTGTATAACACGTGCTAAAACTTTCAGCACATTTCTCAGCTCTGACACTGAATACAAATAGACTTGCATCCTGTGATGTGGTGCAGTAACATTTGTATTTAGGGCGATCAAAACCCTACTTTTTCCCATACTAAAGTGGGTAAGAAGTTGTGTGAGTCCATTCCGACATCACCTGGTAGTTTTAGTACCATCTTTGTAAGAATAAGAGCATGTCAGAGAGAACAGACAGCATTTAAGTTTTGTGTTGCCATTATATTAAGAACATTAATTTGGAGGATTCCATTTTGTCCTTGTGCAGGTATGGGGAAGAGGCAGCCAAGGCAACAAGTGAAGGGCTTGATGCTGCAGGGCATGCCATTGGAACTGCTTGGGCCGTTTTTAAAATTAGAAAGGCACTCAACCCAAAAAGTGTTATGAAACCAACTACCCTGGCCAAATCTGCTGCTAAAGCTGCTGCTGCTGCTGAGAAGAAGGCTAAGAGTTCTAAGTAATGGCTGACATGCACAGTTAATTTGGTCCCTCTACAGTAGAGATATTGGCAATGAAGTTCTTAACTCTTTTTTTGTGGTCTAATCCCTGACATTTGACATTTAAAAATTTAGATCCTCTGGTAATTCTGGTAGATACTGCTGCTATAGGTGAAAATGTTTGGTTAGCAGGTTTTTATCTTGTTATTTTGTTGTAGATTTATTGATTTCATTCACTGTTAAACTAGGAGATTGATTGCAACAGAACTGCTAGAAGTTTGAATAGTTGACTTTGTGTCATCAAGACACAGCTAATCAGTTGTTTAATGATTGCTTGTAGCATCCTGTCCTGTTAAATCAAAAGTTTTCTTTTATCTTCATATCATACAAGACTCCAAGGTTTCCAATAAAAATATTCTGGTAAGGTTAGGCAGAGAAAAGGAGAAAGTTATCTGGAATGCAGCATGAAATACTAAAAACCATCTCTGAGAGGAGGGTTGCAACAGTCTGCTTGACAATATTTTTTTTCCGCTATGGAGCCTTGAAGCAAGGGTTTTGAGTAAGGTGTGGCTCTCAAATTTTTGGATCCATGCATCAAAAGGTGGCCAGTGAGGCTTTCCTGGTCCATGTGAATCACATTGCAGGTGTTCCCAATGCTTTGAAGAGCTGTTCAAGTAAGTCCCATTTTTAATTTCCCCTTTCTTTTCCTTTTTAATTTTGTGTGTGTGGTTTGGGGGGGGGAAGCAAGGGACAGTTAATTGTTTGCAACTTATACTATTTTGCTAATTAATCCACCAATAAGGGTTGTCTAGCTCCATTTGTTTTGCAATGTTAATGTGTGTAGGCTTCCCATGTGATGTGTTACCAGGGCAGGCTTTGTGTATATACTGCCTTGTGTGTCTTAACTTATGTCGTACTTTGTCTCTATTGGTCTTCATAACTTAACATCCCCCACGAAAAAAGAAGAAAATAAAGATGACTCCTTTGTGTGATTAATTGCATAGCCTTCGTGTATTCTGATATTGAATATTGAATGTTGACGTAAGATTGGCTCAGTCTGAGTAGTAACTCTATCCGTTGGTGGTGATGGAAAATTNTTGTGTGATTAATTGCATAGCCTTCGTGTATTCTGATATTGAATATTGAATGTTGAGGTAAGATTGGCTCAGTCTGAGTAGTAACTCTATCCGTTGGTGGTGATGGAAAATTTTCATTTTGTTCAAGATAGTGTCAAGGTGTGCCTCCTATGCATTAGGAAAATTTGGTGCTTGGTGTCGGGGTCTTATATTTGCTGGCTCTTTCCAGTTTGTCTATACTTGCAAGTGTATTGGTGGAGCTAAGTGTTGCATAGTGGTATCAATTGATGTGTGGATTGATTTTAGTGGTCTCAAGAATGGACGAGTGGTTTGATTTCATGGTTCACTTTCACTTGGCTAAAAGTATGAAAAGCTTATGTGAGAGAGACTGAAACAATATATNATAGTGGTATCAATTGATGTGTGGATTGATTTTAGTGGTCTCAAGAATGGACGAGTGGTTTGATTTCATGGTTCACTTTCACTTGGCTAAAAGAATGAAAAGCTTATGTGAGAAAGACTGAAAAAATATGTAATGTTTCCTATGCAGTCCTTTATTTTTTGTTGGTGTGGTACAGCAGTCTGTTTATCATGAAAACATCGTTTTCACATTCTGTGCGTAACCATTGGAATGTTCTTTTAAATGTCACAATGCAATCATTCGTTCAAACTATGTTTATCAGTTTGGTAAACATCATTTTCTTCGTGGGGCCGTAATTCTTTATGGTAAAGACTTTTGAGACATTAGATTATGTGTTTGTTAGTGTAGGAACTGTTATTTTATCAGTCATGCACACATCATATATTCAGAAGATCTTTCTGNAATCATTCGTTCAAACTATGTTTATCAGTTTGGTAAACATCATTTTCTTCGTGGGGTCGTAATTCTTTATGGTAAAGACTTTTGAGACATTAGATTATGTGTTTATTAGTGTAGGAACTGTTATTTTATCAGTCATGCACACACCATATATTCAGAAGATCTTTCCGCTTTATCCGTTTGCTCAAAGCTTCAACAGGTACCCTGCTGGTGCTGGAACCAAGATGTACATCTGATTAGCCGCCTTGATGTCGACCAAGAGTTGNGCTTTATCCGTTTGCTCAAAGCTTCAACAGGTACCCTGCTGGTGCTGGAACCAAGATGTACATCTGATTAGCCGCCTTGATGTCGACCAAGAGTTGGCCGCCAGCTAACTCTCTTTTGTGTTGTGCTTAATGTTAATGGTCTATCTTTTCAAGACTCGGTTTCAAGCCCGGATAAAGTAGTAAGTATTCGGTTGTGTCAGGTCTATTAACTATCAAGATTCATACAACCGACCTTTGAAATAATTGAGAGACATTTTTGTTGAGTTGGTCATCAACTCACGCATGGAGATTTAAGAGCTACCACATAATTTTTTTTTTATAAGGATTCAGATCCTCTTTATTACACTTTCACTCAATTCTATTGAATAGTAGATCATTAATTGTGTATTGGTATAAAACCCACTTATAAATATGGGTCTCACTAACATTAATGATAGGTGATCTATTAGGAAGTGATTGTTTGGACCCAAATATGGCTGATGTCAAAATATGACATGATTCGTTAATACGACATGAACATGATATAAAATTAAAGAGTTTAAATCTTCTTTAAATCACATGCTTATAAACGAGTGGATTCAACACGACACAATTGATAAATGAATCAAGTATGAGTGAAGTCAATCAAAAGAAATATGCGATACTACTCGTTTATATATTAGTTATATACCGTTCATAGATGGCATAAACTGGATATGACATGATTTGTTAGACACAAATTAATAAATAAATCGGGTATTAGTGAAGTGTTTCCTAACACAAACCTATTAAAATTTGACATAAACTCGTCTCCTCTGAAATGATTGACAAAATATTAATGACTACCGTGGCCTTGGGAATTAGGGTCGGCTCAACAATATGGAAAAAAAGAAGTATGAGCTTTAGGTCCCAAATTTTTAGAAGCTCNTCTCCTCTGAAATGATTGACAAAATATTAATGACTACCGTGGCCTTGGGAATTAGGGTCGGCTCAACAATATGGAAAAAAAGAAGTATGGGCTTTAGGTCCCAAATTTTTAGAAGCTCTTATAATTTTAGGTACATCACTAACTCACAAAAAAAATTAAATTTATTAAATTTTAAGCCTTACAAAAAAGCCCCAAAAAATTAAATCCAATCAAAATTTTTAGTGAAAATTGGAGGTGAGTCCTTGTAGATGGAGTTATAATGATTTGAGTCCAGGAAGGAAACTTATTTGGAGTTAAGTTTATGATTAAACTTATATGTAGGTATTTAAGTCCATTTTTTTTTAAATCTCAAAATTACCCCTAACGGTGTGATTTTTATCTAATTATAAAAAGTTACATATTAGATCATTGAAGTATATATGAAAACTGTTGATTGAATTATATATGAAAACCGTTAATTGAGTTATATATGCAAACCATTTATTAAATATCCTGATAATTAACGAAAGTTTTACATGGAATGTATATATTCTGATAGTTATATATGGAAGCTTGATGTACAAATAAATCGTTGTTATATTAAGTGANTAATTGAGTTATATATGCAAACCATTTATTAAATATCCTGATAATTAACGAAAGTTTTACATGGAATGTATATATTCTGATAGTTATATATGGAAGCTTGATGTACGAATAAATCGTTGTTATATTAAGTGAAATTCAGATCACAAGATTTCCTTAACAATTCAAATTCAATAGTAACATGATACAAACATAAAGTAATATAATACAAGTTTAGGATGACATTGTAGCATGCTGTTATATTATCAATATTCTAACCAGCATATAGTAATATAATACAAAATTACCAAGCGTAATGAATATAAAACAATTATCAAGAATTATATGCAAAAATAACATGAACAATACCACCCAATTAGTTGATGTAAATATAGTAACATTATAATGGACTTATAATATTATGTATAATGTAATGTTCATTCCATAAAATTGAAACATGGGAACTCAAAATTGTATTTGACTGATGTTACTGAGATTCAGTTAAAAAATTAATGGATTTATAATATTATTATGTATAATGTAATATTCATTTCATAAAATTGTAACATGAGAACTCAAAATTATGTTTGGCTGATAGTACTAAAAATGATGTTACTAAGATTCAGTTAAAAAACTAATGTTACTAAGCTGATGTTACTATGTTCACATAAGTTAATAGGGTGGCATTGTTCATGTTATTTTTGCACATAATTCTTAATAATTGTTATATATCCATTACACTTGGTGATTTTGTATCATGTTACTGTATGCTAGTTAGGATATTGATAATATAATGTCATGCTACAATGTCACCCTATGCTTGTATCACGTTACTATTGAATTTGAATTGTTAAAGAAATCTTGTGATCCGAATTTTACTTAATATACCAACAATTTATTCATACATTAAACTTCTATATATAACTATCGTAATATATACATTCCATATAAAACTTTCGTTAATTATCAGAATATTTAATAAATGGTTTTCATATATAACTCAATTAACGGTTTCTATATATAATTCAATCAAAGGTTTCCATATATAATTCAATCAACGGTTTCTATATATAATTAAATTAATGGTTTTCATATATATTTCAATGATCTAACCTATGTGACTTTCTATAATTATCAGACGTCGTTTGTTGTTATTCTGCAGAGTAGGGGTACAATAGTAAACTTGACAAAAAACGAACTTAAAATCAAATAAGTTTTTTTGCCGGATTTATTTCCAAATAAGTCCATATAAGAGGACCGATCTCCAAATTTTTTAAATTTTTATTGCAATAATTTGGGTCTATAATCCAATTCATAACATTCAAAACTTAGAAATTAAAAAAATATTCAAAAGTCAACTCATATTTACTCCTACTCTCTCTCTCCGGTAAAAAAATAAAAAAACAAATATAAAAGTTAAAATTAAACATTGTCTCTCTCTCTCTCTATGTGGTAAAAAACAAAAAAAAGATTGAAATCTCTTTCTCGACAATATTAATATATTTTTCTTTTGTCTCTTTCTCACATAAAAAATTAAAAATAAATTAATTTTTTTTAAAAAATAATACTAAAAATAAAAAAATATTAATTTAATATTTCCGCTTTAAATATCAAATTAAGTTGAGCCGCTCCTATTGAGAATTCAAGATAACGCAGTGTCCTCTAGTATTATATTTTCTCAGTTTAGTGGGAAAAAACAATGTGAGAAGTGGAATGTGATGTCCTTTCACCTTTTAATTGGATTGGAGCCAGTACCTCCCCAATGGCCAGACTTTTTAATACTCTAAGCAACGAATCAATGCTGCTTTATGGCTGAAGCACTCCTATAATTAAATGGTGCAGATGAGGTTTCAGGAGTGGCCTTTGTTGTTTGTTTCGTGGATTCAGTCCCCTTTTTTTGGCTGGAGGAATTAAGTTTGTGAAGGGAAGGAAGGTCACACCACTACCTATTTTAACATGTTGTGCCAATAGAATCAGCTTCCACTGGCAGTGCCATTCTTTTTTTGTTCCAAGTGTTGGATGTTAGAGTGTAAAGGGCTAATCTCACTTTGCACCCAGAATGACATTTTAATTCTTAATTTGTACTCTCAACATTAAAAATTTTAATTTATACCCTAAATATTATGAATTAATAGCAATGTGAACTTGACTCAAACTGCTGTTTTTTTTTTTTTTTTTTTTGTCATAAATTGAAGCACGTGAATTACAAATGCTTCGAACATGGGCTTATGTTTAAATTCACATATTATTGGCGCGTTGCACATGGTAGAGTTACACTCTATCGGATTAATGAATCCTATTTTCGATATATAAAATGATGTCAAATTAATCGCAGACAGAGATTTACAGTAATAGACACACGTCACATACCTCATCCTCATACCCAAAATACTTGCACCTCATGTACTTTAATTTATCACGAAAAATTGAACGACAATCTGAGTCAGGTCCATATTACTACAAATTCATAACATTGAGGCTGCAAATTCAAAATTTTAAAAGTTTGTGGGTGCAAATTGAAACATATTTCGGGGTGCAAAATAAAATTAGCCCAAGTATAAATACTTTAAATTACATTCTCTATATAACTTATGATTTTAGAATAAATGATTGTTTAATATATTATCAGAGCAAGAAGTCTTATGTTTGAATCTTATCGGCACCCTAATTATTAAATGATTTTCACATGATAAGCTCAAAATATAATCTATATGTGAGGGAGGGTGTTAAAGTATTAATATTTAAGCTACACCATCACTAACAAAAATTTTGGAGTAGATGATTAACATGGAGAGGATTGAAGAAAAATTGAAAAACTCGTGTGCTTTAGGGTGGGGGGGTTTGAATTCATAGCTATTGTCTAGAACATTATTTTTTTAATCAAGAAAAACTTTCATAATTTTTGAACTCGTAGGTTATGCCATAAACGCTATATTTACACGCACTCAAATCACGCCAATCAAATAAATCATGACGCTCATGTTAAGGTCGAACCTGAGATAATAACTTTTGACATATTATCTTCTAATCTACTCAACAAAGTCCGCCGCCAACTTCTTTGGTCTAAGTTTTTCTATAACAGGTAATTTGAAGCATCGAAGAATTTTTGTGATGCCTTCATATTTTTCGATTTTGCTTATTATAAGTTACGTATTATTTATAAAGTGAGCCTTACTTAATAAATACTGAGTCTTTTTTTTCTCGAAAACTAGTAAATAGTGAGTCTTATTTGAAACATGATACTTGATTTATTGTCAAGTAAAATTGAGGCCTTCATGTTTACAAGACTAGACATTTTGACCTACTTAACTTCATATTTTCGAGTCTATTCTAGGCACACGATTCCATATTTGCTTTAGTGGCTCTGGTGTGATCAATTCTGGTCCAAACAGTCATTTCCTAAAGTCTAAGCAATCTATGGATTGGACAGACAGAAGTGGTGGTGGCGGTGGTGGTGGATTAATACGAGGCCCTCTTAGACTCCTAGTTTTTTGTTCACGTCGAGTCAGTTTATATACATTTCAATTAATTATCTATCCTATCTTGTTAAAAGTAGATTATTTACGCTGAGATTAGGATATTTATGAGAGATAAATTTCTTATTGTCTGACCATAGGGATTGTCAAGATAGAAATTCAGTCTGAATTTATAGTTCGTTCATAGTTATATTCTATGATAAACTTAAAAATGGTGTATCTGAATAGGAACAAAAAAACCATGAAAAATGGCACTTAAAGAAAGAATGTGCCACTCGTTGCAAGTGTATGCAAGTCAATAGAAGGACAAATTCCAAGCCTTCTTGGCTTCTTATTCCCTTATGATTAGCAACTAGAATGGAATCCTCCGGGATTCCCACCAATTTTTTGTTGGTTTACCTTCGCATTTCTCTTTCTTTCTTCATGAAACACAAATATGTGAATTCACATTTTTTAATTCACCGGCTAACGTAAATCTCAAGTGGACATAATCATTGTCTATCACTTACATATTTGAAATTTTAGACACGTCATACGAATTTAGTACAAAATTAATGAGTTTTAGTGGGATCGAGTAATAAACAAATGAATCTATTAAATTTGTTAAATAAATAGTTTGACACTAACCACGACTTATAATCAAGACAAACTCGACACGACAAGATTTCAGCTATATGAAATCATAAATAAATTGGGTATGAATTAAATAAATTTTAACAAAATATGAATTAAACGTTACACGAACCCAACTAGCCACGATCCATAATCAATCCTAACTCGATACATCTGTTAAACTCGGATTTTATGAATACTTCGAACTTAAAAAGTTATAACTTGAAACCCCCCCACCTCTTCTTATTGCATCACTGAACCAATACGTGTACGGGTTTTACCTTAGTGATATCAGCAGTAGTATTAGTGGGATGCTAAGACGCAAGCAATTGAATGGAAAGGCTTTTGATTATGGAGATGTGAGGTGGAGTCACTAACCCAGTGTTGTTATCATAGTCATAGAGGATGAAACACACACACACACAAGGTCAAGGCATTTGGTGCACGCTTATGCCTCTCTGCCTATTGGTTTATCAGTAAACTATGGCCACCTCTGCACAAGGCTATAAAGATATTAAGGGGAGAAAAAAAAGTTTGATGTCAGCTCCCCACTTACTCCAAATTTTATTAACCACTGAGTTATCCTCTTAATCATCTTCTTGCTTTTCATCCCGACACATTTTCTATGATTCGTTTGATACAATAGAAAAGTAATAGAATAAAACAATATAAGGGTGAAAGATAAGAGGGATGAGTAAAGTATAATGTTTAGTTTTGAAGAAGAAAAGAGGTGGAATTATTTGTCTTTTTTTTTTCTGGGCCCCAAAATTTATTATCCAAAATCGAGCGAAAAAAAAAAGAAGCAAGTAGGTGCCTCGAAAATGAAAGTTAATTTACTTATATTTCCCTAATGTGTGTGCATTTGAAGTTCACAATCAAACCAATCCCATTGAAGTAGTAGTTGGATTTGAAGGCTGCCCATGAAACGAAACTCGTATATCTATCTCAATACTGTTACAAACTCATAAAGTGGCGTAAAATTGAATCACTCCATTAAATTTTTATAATTAGTGAAGTCTGAAAGAGATAAATGATAGATAATTTTACGTTCATCTGCGAGACGCAAATGGTCGAGTTAGACTCGCTATGTATTATTTGAACACATGAACAATAATCATCGCTTAAAATAAATTTAATCGTATGAGAGTAAATAATCTATTCAAGTTCCTATAACATTTTTTTTTTTTTACCTCAAACCCACATTTTTAGCTACATTCCTGGTTCCAAACTATATCATCATCAGTAATACCAATAGTATTCTTGATCAATTGGAATTAGTGTAGTGGACTAGAGGATAATAATTGATTTCTTAGATATGCTGTTTGCTGGTTCTAATCTACCATTTTCTCGGGATTGTCTTGACCTCTTTTTTAAGTTCATTGTACACAAGTAATATTCCATTTAATGGTGATATATACCCCTGTACTGTACACCAGGAAAAATATATATTATATTATCTCTAATGTCTCTGATTTGTGAAACATGTTTTTGCTCAAAGTGGTCATATATCATAGGGTTATCTTTCTTAAACAATCTGGACATGGCCTTTCCCTTTGGCATCTGTCCATAGGGGGAGAACACATGCCTTTACTTGGGAATCATCATCTTGTAATCCATGGGTTTTCTAATTCAACCGAATAATAAGGTTTCCTACTTTTGTTGTGGATTTGTCACTTTTGTTCAGAATCAACAGACCCAATAATGCCCAAAAAAAAAAAAAAAAAATTTAGACATTTTGAGTTTAAATCTTGGTAATTATTTAAGGGCAGGTCGTGAGAATTTTATCTCTTATAAATACCTTAATCCCGGCGTGGATGATCTGCCTCTGACCGGATCAAGGAGAAAATTAGTCGAGGTACACGTAAATTAGTTTGGATATCATTGACCGTTAAACTTAAAAAAAATAGCCAAAAAAAATAAAAAAATACAGACCCAATACAACTTAGAATTTCTCTCTTAAAGTTAAATATGCCCCTAAAACCCAATTGTCTATATATATTTAGAACTAATCCGGGCCCCTTGCATACTTTTCCCCATCAAATAAATCATGTAATTATCCAAAACCCGACATATTCTTTCATTAGAGTGATTAAGAGTACAAAAGAAACTCGAATTTAAGAACTTCACGTTTAAAAAGTATGCTCTTTTTCTTGCCTAGTAGTTGATTGCATGACACTAAGGCCACAAAAGCTTCTTATTGTGAAGAGAGTTTGTCTATTTCATTGAACGATTAAGACCAATTATTAGTTTGTATGATATTAGTTGATTATATCTATTTCTAAGAAGGTTCTTGTGGTAGAATAGAGTTTATATACCCCATCGAAAAGAAAAAAGAAAAAAAGGAAGAAATAGGGCCACTCAAAGTTTAATATATGCCATTAATAAGATTTTTATATATTATTAATTGACTTCGGGTTGTTGTGTATTGGATAATATATGAGTCACATCTCACCCATTTTACGAATGTTTATTTGTTCAATGCTCCATGTATGAGCCTAAAAGAACCACGTGAAAAAGACATGAAAATGAGGCTTGTTTGACAGACAATTTAAAAGTTCATCCTATAAATGCGAATACTTCTTAAAGAGATTGTTTAGTTGTTTTCCATAATTAGCCTTAATTTTTATAATTAAATATTTATTTTAGTCCTACTGCAATCTTAGATTATAAGATAAAAAGTAAAAAAATATATATCCTACTAGAACAATAGTTGTAAATAGACATGATTAGCTAATTGTAGATAAACATTGAAAAATTACGTCCACCAAGTATCCATGATGAATTAAGGTCATACAATTATTAATTTAGAGATAAATGCGTCTAACACCCACCCTGATCATCAATGGCAAAGTGAGATGGATAAGTGGTCCATAAAAGTTCTTAGCATCTTTTCTATTAACATGAAATTAAGATAAAGTAATTAGTCAAAAGGAGTCGGAAAAAAAGAGGGACTTGTGGATGAGGAATAAGAGAAGAAAGAACACCACACACATATCCACTTTTGAAAGTTAAAATCAATTGTGCCTCCAACAAGTGAGAAGTGACACTAAACAGTAAAATATTGATGAGACATTTTCAGAATGTAACAAAGGATGACACGTGTCTTCGGTACTGATGAAACATCTCTACTATGGTCCTGACACGTGTTATCGACATCCTTAGCCCTCCCGTCGAGAGGAATAATTCCCCGAGGGGCCGAGGGACTCCGAGTTGGCATGGATGACATATATCCCTCGGCTCAGATTGATGATATCGGTCCCGATGTGTGTATGCCCCCTCAATGCCGATGTGTCTCTATTGGAATGTGGACTTTTCAACTCCTAAAAGGCTGGTGATTAACATGTGACTAGTATAGGTCAGGCTAGGCTAGACTAGCCATCATAACAGCGTTCTATTCAATGGTGTCAGGAGGCACAAGAACGTAGAAGATTCAACCAAGAAAGAGGAATGGGCACGTGGCATGCGATGTCAGATCAAAGACAAAAGGACTAGAATGCCCCTGTTGACACATGACTTGAGCAAACAGACATTTAATGTATCCCCTTCCTAATGAGACATCATTTAAGGCATGGGGATCGAGAAGTAAAAGATATTAAATGCTCACATGTCTAGGCATTTAATACTCTCTCGCCGAGGGAAGCACATTGAATACTCGGCATGCCGAGGGAAAAGCATCAATTGCTCGGCGTCCCGAGCAGTTAAGGCTGAATGCATTCCCCACTAAAGGAAAGGGGGCACACTATCTCATCTTTAATGATTGTCTACTAGCTATATTATCAGCAATGATGAACTTTTAAAGGTATAAATAGTTTTCAAAAACATATTGCAAAGGTACGCAAGAACTTCTGAAAAGAACCATAGTGTTTTTTTCTTCCCCTCTTTCAAAGATCTGACTTGATTGTCGGAAAAGATACGTCGAAGAACACTCCGGCACCCTTCTAACCTGTTTTTCCGTGTTACAGGATCTCCCTACGGTCTTCCAGGACCGGTCAGGCGACCCAACAAATAATTCATCACTAGTCCTTAGGGCCCTTTGTCCCTCTCAACCTACTTCTTGTTGCTAAAACCCACTTTTAGATGGGTCGAAACTCTACCAGAGACGATCAGAGATTCTGAAAACAAATCTTTCATTCCGTCGGAATTACTGTCTTGTCGAACCACAGTTCATCGTGGTTGAGATCTGTTCTTACTTCTATTATTGTGCAAAAATCAACCCACACACATACACACACACCCACACACACACACACACATATATATATATATATATATATATATATATATATATATATATTTGGTACATTAGTTAGGACGTTCGCACTAATTTATGTGCATTTTAACTAATTTTTTCCTCGGTTCATTCAAAAGCAAGTCACATCCCTCATACACTGCCTCAACGGATTTGCTAAAATTCGAACATAGTATATCTGCTTTCTGAGTTTACAGTTACTGAGCAGTAATATATAACACCAACCCTGAAGTCCTTCTGCCTCTCTCTCTGTGTCTGTGTCTCCGTCTCTCTCTGCTTCAACTTCTGGCTACAAAGAAAGCATATGGAACCCCCTCTCTAGGCTCTGAATCTTCACCACTTCCAACCACACCAATGGGATCACTGCTGAAAAGGGTCTTCAATAGAATTTCTGGGTTTTCTAATTCTTGGAAAAGGAACCAATCACCTAGCAGCAGAAGAACTTTCCATGGGGATGTTGAACAAGAAGAATTTCAGTTTGCAAGCACTCATTGTCTCTCATCATACTACAGTGTCTTTGTTGTCCGCCTCGCCATCATGGTTTGTAAATTGTCCCTGCACTCGTTTGAAAGTTGGTTAATTTGTATATGCAAACAGATACTGTGCCTGCCACTTTGTATGGTTCTAGTAAATTAGGTACATGAGATTGATACAGATGAATTACATGCTATTAAGGCTCAAAGTTTGCGATCCTTTGCTTCAATATTTGAACAAAATTGATAGAAGTCTTGTGCTGAACAATCACAGTTGGCTGTGTGTTGAAGATTTTGAGACTAATGCCAGTTGTGTCCATGCACTTCATCTGTTTAAAGGAAAACCCCAGAAAGAGTTAAGAGAAACACTGAATTTGATTAATATCGCGTGATAATTATTGCCTCCTTGCAGCCACTTGAGATTCTACTGATGCTATTTGTCTCCTTTGCCTTCAATGCACTCGACGTAGAGCTGGTTGAGCTCTATTAGAACTTAATTCTGTGTGCACTCTGCACTTAGCAAACTAACATAATGCTTCATGTCAATGGCTTTATGCAGGTCATGCTGGCAATTTTAATTGGGCTGCTAACCTTATTAACATGGCATTTTACAAGGGTATATACAAGAAGATCACTACAAACTTTAGCATTTGGCCTTCGTACTGAACTTCTACAGCGTCCCTTATTACGAATGTGGAACATCTTGAACTCCACAGTTGAAATAACAACAGCTCAGGTTAAGCTGTCGCAGTATGTAATCAGACGGTACAGCAAGCCTGCTAATCAAGAACAGCAAGTTGAGGTAGTTTCTAAGCCATTCTTTTCTATTCTCTAGATGTTAGATTCTGTTAATTATGTCAGGAACTATCTCGAGAAATTTTTTGTTCAGTAACAATTTATGTTTGACTCCTTTGCAGCTATATGAACTAATGAAAGATGTAACTTGGGCACTATTTGCAAGTCGTAGAGCTCTTAATTCAATAACCATCAATTATAGAAACGGTTTTGTCCAGGCTTTCCATAGAGATCACAGTAGTAACAACACCTTCTACATATACTCTGATCTAGTAAACTATTCGATTAGTGGTTCTGACAAAATCAACATGCTATCATCTCGTCAAGGATGGAATGATCAATCAATACGCAGTAATTTCTCTGCGATATGGTACCGAGAACCACTTGATCCTGTCACTGGTGAAAAGATGGGAAAATCAAGGCCAATCCCTCCAGATGATCTGATTAATATCGCAGGCCTTTCACAAGTACCCGATGGTGCTGCCTCATGGCATATAGCGGTAAGCAAGTACACAGATTCACCATTACTTTCTGCGGCATTGCCAGTTTGGGATGCTTCCAATGAAAGTATAGTGGCTGTTGTTGGTGTTACTACCGCACTTTATAGTGTGGGGCAGTTAATGAAAGAACTTGTTGAAGTCCACAGTGGACACATCTACTTGACCTCTCAAAAGGGTTGGTTGCTGGCTACTTCATCAAATACTCCTCTGTTAATGAATTCAACAAGGGGGCCAAAGCTAATGATGGCAGTTGATTCTGAGGATCATGTGATTCGAGCAGGAGCTGAGTGGTTGCATAGAGCATATGGCAACAAATTTCCTTCAACTAATGAGGTTCACATTGAGAATGCCAAGCTTGGGCACCAGCTGTATTATATTGACTCATTTTTCCTGAACTTAGAGAGACTTCCTATGGTAAGTTCTGACCCTATTATACCTCTCTGCTTTCATTAAAATCCAAGGCCTTACAGTTGCAAGAACTTCAATCAGAGATGTTAGGGCCCTGGTGATTTACATTAAATTTCTCACGTTTAGCAACATTTTGCAGGTTGGTGTTATCATCATTCCAAGGAAATATATAATGGGGAAAGTGGATGATAGAGCCTTCAAAACATTACTAATTTTGATATCTGCCTCTGTATGTATCCTATTTATTGGATGCATCTGCATTTTCATATTGACAAATGGTGTGTCAAAGGAAATGAAATTAAGAGCAGAGCTCATAACTCACTTAGATGCAAGAAGGAAGGCAGAGGCATCAAGCAACTACAAAAGCCAGTTTTTAGCAAACATGAGGTGAGTACCAACTTCGACTTTAAGGTTGTACCCAAAGATAGTACTTTACATATTAGATGAAGGTTTATATTCATTGACTCCATCATGATATGTGAAGTCTCTAACTTGAGTAAATAGACTCAAAATTAAAGAAAAAAATATGAGAAATCATATATGGCAATACACATAAACCATTAGATGCCCTAATAAATCAAAAACAAGGCAGTGGTGGTGAAAGAAACTTTTCGGATCTAGAAGAATATCAGAGTGTGGCAGAAGTGAGAGAATGGTGGGTGGATTTGTCCAATAGAATGCCTTTTGGGCGTTTATTAGGTGAGTTCAGCTTTCCTTTGCTCCCCTTGCCTAATATGCTACATGTTGACCTAAATCAATTAATTTATGGTTCATGTGAGATTTTGTAATCCTTTATACACTATACCTGATACCTGGTTAGTTTTTCCTTAAACATTTACTACAGTTCTGAAGGGATGGAAGGAGCAGGTTCTTACCAAACCAGAAGGATTAAGACTTTAGAACACTAATGAACTATATCAAAAAGAGAGAAACAAACCTTGGTTGTATCTTGGTAAAATTGATTGTTGCTTTCTTCTGCTGCAGTCATGAATTGAGGACACCTATGGCAGCTGTGATTGGATTGCTGGACATTCTAATATGTGATGATTGTATCACAAATGAGCAATATGCTACAATTACCCAGATTCGTAAATGTTCAATGGCTTTACTCCGGCTTCTAAACAACATTTTGGATATCAGTAAGGTGAGAGAATATTGAGAGAAATAAGTCTCTTATATGCATAGTTTTATAAACTAAAAGAAACAAAATNACTCCGGCTTCTAAACAACATTTTGGATATCAGTAAGGTGAGAGAATATTGAGAGATATAAGTCTCTTATATGCATAGTTTTATAAACTAAAAGAAACAAACTATAACATAAACATAAAATAGAACAAATTGAAATCTTTTCCAAATGGCATATTAAATTTTTTTTATGATTTTGGCATTGGGGACATATTAGACCTTCTATCTTTTTTAGACGTTCATACTGAGCATCATGGAATTTTAGAACGTTGAGAACCAGAACTANATAGTTTTATAAACTAAAAGAAACAAACTATAACATAAACATAAAATAGAACAAATTGAAATCTTTTCCAAATGGCATATTAAATTTTTTTTATGATTTTGGCATTGGGGACATATTAGACCTTCTATCTTTTTTAGACTTTCATACTGAGCATCATGGAATTTTAGAACGTTGAGAACCAGAACCAACTGATTGACCAAGTTCTTGGAATAATCTTCATGTCCGTATTTTGAATTTGTGTTGCCATTCTCAACAAAAAAATCGTATACATTTTGTCATATGAAAATTTAATGCAGGTTGAATCTGGAAAACTGGTGCTGGAAGAAACCGAGTTTGATTTGGGGCGAGACCTTGAAGGACTTGTTGATGTATACTCTGTTCAGTGCATTAATCACAANTTCATACTGAGCATCATGGAATTTTAGAACGTTGAGAACCAGAACCAACTGATTGACCAAGTTCTTGGAATAATCTTCATGTCCGTATTTTGAATTTGTGTTGCAATTCTCAACAAAAAAATCGTATACATTTTGTCATATGAAAATTTAATGCAGGTCGAATCTGGAAAACTGGTGCTGGAAGAAACCGAGTTTGATTTGGGGCGAGACCTTGAAGGACTTGTTGATGTATACTCTGTTCAGTGCATTAATCACAATGTGGAGACTGTCCTAGATCTCTCTGGTATGACCATAACCTCATCATATGTATCCCTCCCAAGTCCCATCACAACTCATATAGTTGAAAAAGAGCTAAGCACAAGAATTGAAGTCTTTGATCACTAGTCTTTTTGTTGGTTTCTAAAACCTTTTACCGCTCAAATATTTCTTTTGTAGATGATATGCCAAAAGTAGTTCGAGGAGATTCCGCTAGAGTGCTTCAAATTTTTGCAAACCTAATCAGCAATTCTATCAAGTTCACAACATGTAAGTGCAAAAATCTGCAAGGTCTACATGGTTGCAGCTCCAATAATGAATGAGGCTAAAGATTTATCTTTTATAAATAGGAAGAACGGAAGTCAAAGAATACAAATTTACCAAGTTCAAAGGACGTCCATTGTTTGTATAGCAAGAGAACACGTGAGCTAAAATGCTTTATATCTTCTATTATGGCCTCAGCCTACTTATATTCCTCTGACAAAGTTAATATTTGGTTCCCATAATAGAGTTTTTGAACATTTTTCATGTTGAAAAACTCGATTTTTATTCAATCCAATTTTTGGAGTCAGTTGTTAGATGAAATAAATAAGCATGATTGAATCTAAAATATTATGCCTGTAAACAGCTTGTAAGATTGCACTTCCGTCAAAGAAATCTATCATCGGGAGGTGAACTGGCTTAATAGGTCATTTCCTCAGAATCTCTCAAAACAGGTTTCATCCCATAATGTACAACTTCAAGTATATGAGAACATGATATAGTTTGTGTGTGCACTTATATGTAAACAGTTGAACTATACATTTATCACAAATCTCCTTAATCAAATCTGATTGACAAAAATGATGGAAGCATGTCCATCAGAACTCCACCTATATTACAATGAAAATCATTGTACCAAACATACAGTTTGGTAAAAGCAACTTTCCTTAAATTGTTGTAGTAAGCTTCCAGTAATCAAAGTTTTGAAATTGGTTACAGCGGGCTACATTATACTGCGAGGGTGGTGTGAGAATCCAAATAATTCTAGCAACACCAGGAAGTTTCCCATCAATCACAAGGACTCAAGGTCTGCACCCAAAATGAAATTGAAGCGACAGGGAAGCCATGAAAAAAGATCTAGCAAGAAAGATAACAAAATGGTTCTTTGGTTCGAAGTTGATGACACAGGCTGTGGTATGAACCTTAGTGTTAAAAACACATTTTAACTTACTGTATTGTTTCATATTTAGTTTCCAAGCACTTCAATTTATCTTTCTTTTTAACTTATTTCTTTTCTGTAGGTATTGATCCAACCAAATGGGAATCTGTGTTTGAAAGCTTTGAGCAAGCTGATCCTTCAACAACTCGATTGTAAGCTATATATACAAACTTCTCTCTCCCTCAATGATAGGTGTTTGTCAATTGGACTGATGAATTAATGAACATGCAATGCAACCAATTGTGCTGTTAGATGAGGGTGTTATTGTGTGTATCTGTTATGCAACTGTTTGAAATTATCAAACAATATGTTGCAGAGAATTCTAAACCTTTTTTGTTATTTTCAGGCATGGTGGTACCGGTCTTGGCCTATGCATTGTTCGAACCTTGGTGAGTGAAAAAGTTTCTTTATGTAAATAAATGTGTTATCACAAATATGCATATCGCCTTTACATAAATGCAACAGAGCTTAATTTGAATGGCAGAAAGAGACCACGTACTCTTGTCCTTTTGGCATTTAGAATTCAATGAGTTTGCAAATTGGAAGTCAGTCCAGACCACTACTACTCGTTTGTCTCAAATTCTGGAACTATGTATTATTTCTTATGATTGGAGGGGCGGTGACAGGTCAACAAGATGGGTGGAGAAATCAAAATTGTGAAAAAGGATGGACCTGGGACTCTAATGCAACTATGCTTATTTCTAAGCACACCTGTAGATGTGCCAGGGCAGCACTGTCATCTAAACTTTGCAGAACATAACTTGAAGGTAAGCACCTTTCTGTGCCATAAAACACTGACGAAAAACAGAAATAGACCTCATATTGAACACTACTGAAATCCATCTTCGTTTGGGTGAAACAATCTTGATTAATTTTGACATATCTACCCAAGATATGGACATCAATGAGGAATATATTTGCAATCTGAATGCAGGTATTGCTTGCACTAAATGGCAGAATGATCAGGTTGATCATGTCCCGATGGTTACAAAAAAGTGGAGTTCAAACCTGGGAAGCATCTGAGTGGAATGAACTGACACGGATTCTTCAGGAACTCTTTCAAGCCGAAATTTATTCTCCAAGTTCACCAAGTGAATATTCAGAAGCTGAAGATTTAAATGTACAGGATATGAGAACCTCAGTTCTCATTATAGTTACTGATATTGGGCTACTTGATTTAAGAACAGAAATATGGAAGGAACAGCTCAACTTCCTTGACAAATACTGTGAGAGAGCAAAGTTTGCGTGGATATTAAACCATGACACCTCCAATACCATTAAGATGGAGCTCCGCAGCAAAGGACATTTGTTGATGGTTAACAGACCACTATACAAAGCAAAAATGATTCACATTCTGGAAGCTGCCATTAAGGAGAGAGATCTTGACCTGCAAAAGAAAATTAATGCTTTAAGCTCTACAATAGTGGAAGTTGGTTTGCATGAATGTGTTGAAACTGGTCCTGGTCACTCTGATGTAGCCAGCTCTGATGATTCTGATAAGTCAGAAATAGGAAGTTCTAATTTTATAACTGCCTGTCATACTAAAGAAAAACAGAGAGAACATCTCACTAAACCCCCTCCCTCACTATACAGTGCAGTTAACAACTGCTTTATTGAGTTAACTCAAGCATATTCAAAAGAAAATGACACGAGAGCGGATGATATAGGACACATGAGATCCCCCTTAGATGAAAATTCTAGGTGCCAGGAACAACATTTGGCTGGCAGTTTTCCTAAAGAGCAAGTTAGTTTGCTTCCGAGCAAAGCTGTGAATGGACAGAAATCGCTTGAAGGGCTGCGCATTTTGCTGGCAGAAGACACACAAGTACTTCAGAGAGTTGCAACCATAATGCTTGAAAAAATGGGGGCTACAGTCGTGGCAGTGGGAGATGGATTGCAAGCAGNCATGAGATCCCCCTTAGATGAAAATTCTAGGTGCCAGGAACAACATTTGGCTGGCAATTGTCCTAAAGAGCAAGTTAGTTTGCTTCCAAGCAAAGCTGTGAATGGACAGAAATCGCTTGAAGGGCTGCGCATTTTGCTGGCAGAAGACACACAAGTACTTCAGAGAGTCGCAACCATAATGCTTGAAAAAATGGGGGCTACAGTCGTGGCAGTGGGAGATGGATTGCAAGCAGTGGATGCTCTAAAAATGATGCTTAGTGAAGATCAGTGTAAAAGGGGATATTCCCTGGAGGATGGTGACACAATTACCACCCAGACACAAGGATGCAATTCTCCAGCGTACGACTTGGTCCTTATGGATTGTCAAGTAAGATATCTGAAGAAAAGGCATAGTTTCTCTCTTAAGTTTTTTACCATTAAGTTAAAGGAATTGGGGAACGAGGAAATCATAACCTCTGCACGNGACACAATTACCACCCAGACACAAGGATGCAATTCTCCAGCGTACGACTTGGTCCTGATGGATTGTCAAGTAAGATATTTGAAGAAAAGGCATAGTTTCTCTCTAAGTTTTTTACCATTAAGTTAAAGGAATTGGGGAACGAGGAAATCATAACCTCTGCACGAGCAATAATTTTGTTTCTTTTTCCAAATTCATAACCAGCAGAGGTTATGAGTGCCTCTTCTGATACTAACATTCCATGATTCTAAAATTTTTACATGAACTTGTATATTAAGTTATGATTTCTCCGTCTTAAAGTTTGATGTCTTTGTAATGAACCAGATGCCAAAGATGGATGGTTATGAAGCAACGAGAGCAATCAGAAAGTCAGAAGTGGGAAAGGGTTTGCACATCCCCATTGTTGCACTGACTGCCCATGCAATGTTATCAGACGAGGCCAAATGCTTGGAGGTGGGTATGGATGCTTATCTAACTAAGCCAATTGACTGCAAGTTGATGGTTTCCACCATTCTTTCCTTAACCAAGACCAGGGCAGCCTAACAGTGCTGCAAATCAGCACAAGTGCATGATTTCACACAAAGAAGAGCTAACAAAATAGTAGTCTTACGCAGAGTTTGGATGTAAAAATTTTGTAATGAGAACAAAATAATGTATTGTACCTCCTTTTGTAGATAAGTACAGAAGCATGTAATCTNAGAAGAGCTAACAAAATAGTAGTCTTACGCAGAGTTTGGATGTAAAAATTTTGTAACGAGAACAAAATAATGTATTGTACCTCCTTTTGTAGATAAGTACAGAAGCATGTAATGTAGGAGTATACATGATTTGAATAATTCAGAATCGACTGGACTGGAATAAAATTGAGTTCTTGCACTAGCTTGGTTTTCCAATGCATGCAATTTGGAAAATGCTATTATGAAGCTATATATGTATTTATAGTGTCTNTGAATAATTCAGAATCGACTGGACTGGAATAAAATTGAGTTCTTGCACTAGCTTGGTTTTCCAGTGCATGCAATTTGGAAAATGCTATTATGAAGCTATATATGTATTTATAGTGTATTTGAGTAGCAGTTTCTCTAAATGAATGTGGTTTTAAACTCTACCAAATGAGATTTCTGGGAAGTTTGGGAGGTTTTAAGAGTCTCTATGCCATTTACTATAGCTGATTTCATTCCACCATCCAACCTTTATGTGATATAAATTGGGGATTATTTGATGCTTGTACAATTGTCATGCAATCAATTTGTAGTAGCTGGTGTAAGAATATAAAGTCTAAGAATGACTAATTCAGATAGGGAGGATGAATACCCTCACTTAGTGTAGGAAATTTGCAGAACAGAACTTGATATAATTGATGAATGGGGAGCTAGCCTTCGAGAATTAAAAATTCTCGTTAATATGAAAGCAGTAGAGTTGGAATTTCCCCTCAATGAATTTTCTCACAAATTTGGGTGTTTTCTTGCTATATTCTCTCTGTATGCAGAGAACCTTATTTATAAGGGAGGATATATCAATCGTTTAACNATTTTCTCACAAATTTGGGTGTTTTCTTGCTATATTCTCTCTGTATGCAGAGAACTTTATTTATAAGGAAGGATATATCAATCGTTTAACTAGCCGTTGCATAATATCCTCAACTCCCCAATATTTTCGCAACTCTATCAATATTTTCTTAACCCTCTGCAGTCAACGAAGGCTAATTATACTCTAAGTAGGATTGACTAGTTTTTCACTACTTGATGGGTCCATCTAGTCAAGTCACCCATATTGACTAGAAAATATCCAACCCAAACATCAAATTATATCAATGTAATACATATGTATGCATACATCATTATAAAATAATATTTGATACATAATAATTTCACAAAAAAATGCATCTATGATATATGTCATGAATAATGCAATATTTGACCAACGGATTTGAGTTTTATATATTCCGGATTTGACCATTAACTGTGCTTAATTAATATCGAAGGATTTTAGCCACATATTCCAACATCTCCCACTTGGCTACATGCCCGAGATATTCATTCATCACTTAAACTCATAGCAACGATATGTCGTTTAAATTCTTCGGTTTCAATAGATGTTGTCAATGGGTCTGTAACCATATTTTTTGTACAAAGATAATCAATAGTAACATGTTCTTTTTGTATTATATCACTTATATAGTGATATAATAACTCAATATGCTTATCTTTGGGTCCGATTTCTCCATTTTTAATGGTTTTTATCGCAACCTCATTATCACAAAAAATATGAATAGACATATTATTTACACAGGTAAACTTTAAATTACTTAGAAACCATTTCAACCATACGGCCTCAGAAACAGTTATACTACATGCAATAAATTCAGTTTCCGTAGTACTTTTAGTTATACAACCTTGTTTTTTACTAGACCACGAAATAGCACCACTACCACCAAAAACAAGTATATAACCCGTGGTGGATTTTTTATTATCAATATCATAAGCAAAATCAGCATCACAATAACCATTAACATTTATATCATTAGCTTGATATGTTAAAGAAAAATCTAACGTGCCTTGTATGTATCTAAGTACACGTTTCAAAGCTAACCACTGAGGTATACTTGGATTACTTTGATATCGACTAATCAAACCAACAACATAGCTAAGATCCGGTTTAGTCACAACATAGCATACATAAGACTACCAATAACTTCCGCGTAAGGTTTTGATTTCATTTTTTGTATTTCTTCTTCAGTTTTAGGAGTCATATTCTTAGACAATTTTGCTCCTTTATAAATGGGTGATTCAATAGGTTTACAAGAATCTATTTTAAATTTCTTTAAAATATTTTCCAAATAAGATTTTTGAGATAAACTCAATTTTCTTGGATTTCCATCTCTAGAAATTTTAATTCCAAATACATAATGTGTTTCACCCATATCTTTCATTTCAAACTTGGTGTTTAACCAATCTTTTAGTTCTAAGATTCTATTTATATTATTTCCGGCAAGTAAAATGCCATCCACATACAAAGAAAGAATAATATAATTGTTAGAGTACTAATACTAAGGATAGTTTAGGCATTTTCTTTATGTTGTGTTGCCCTACTATATATGACTTATTTTGTGTATTTCTAGATTTAAGATGTGTATTACAGACTTGCTTTTAGAATAATATATTCTCTATTTCCCTTCTCTATTCTCATTGATCAATTTTATCATGGTATCAGAGCAATTATATTTCAAGACCTAAGCTTACATAAAGTAAAAAGATGAAGGAATTTTTTCTGGGTTGCTGAAGCATGACGTCAGCATCGGCAGAAATGACGTCACGATGATGTCATTCTTTTTTGACCGTGAAGACCACTGCTAGACTTGAAATTTCATGGACGTTCTGCTAGTATGGTTCATTTTTTATTTTGAGCTCATCTCGTATGTGTTTCTATTTTTTGAATATTTTTGACCCAAATTCTCAAATTTCTTCAACCTGTCAAAACTTGGGTTGTTTGCTACAACTTTTGGTTCAAATCGTCACTAAGGGGTATAACTAAGCTTCCATGGTCCCCTCTTGAGAGACTCGAAGCTTTTGAAGCATTTTTTTGGCTTGATTTTGGCCATTCTAGGGTTTCGGTATAGCTGTCGTTGTGGTTCTGGTGACACTAGTTCCTGACGTCGTGGCTACCCTGTGGGTTTATTGCTATGCTTTGTGGGTTGCTTTGATCTTCAGATCTTCGACTGAGGTGTGGGTGGTCTTCTTGTTGTAGCTTCGGCATTCTGGACTTGTGGCTTCTGCATTCTGGTCTTGCAGCAATGTTATTGCTTCGGTAGTTGGTTTTTGTTGTTGATTGTTATTTGGTGGCTGCTGGATTTTGATTGTTGATTATTATTTGGTGTTATTGCTTTATTTGGGGCTGCTAGGTTTTGATTGTTTTGACTTTGACTGTGGTGTCTATTGATAATTGTTACTACAATGGCAAGTGGAAACTCTAATTCACTTCAAGCCATTAGTGTGAGACTAATAGGTGAAAATTATGTTTATTGGGCTTATGTTATGAAAGAAAAATTATTGGAGAAAGACATGTGGAATTATATTAGTGGTGTTGTACAGGCTCCAACTACTACTAAGGTAGAAAATTATGTTGATTTGAAGAGTACTTGGGATATCAACAATGTGAAAATTATCACCTGGATTAATAACTTAGTTGATCAGACTATTGGGGTTCATCTAACCAAGTTTAGCACAGCTAAGAAAATTTAGTATTATTTGACCACACTTTTTGTCCAGTCTAATTTTGCAAAGAGATATCAGTTAGAGCAAGAGATTCGAGATGCGCGTAAAGGGGACAAAAACATACAAGAATTCTACTCAGTTATCACTGACTTCTAGGATCAGCTAGCACTTACTGAATTCATTGAGTTGAGCACTACTCTGACATATCGCACCTTCAAAAAGGAACAGAGGCTGGTGCATTTCTTGTTGGCCCTTAGAGATGACTTCGAGGGACTTCGTAGTTCAATTCTTCATCGTCACCCGACTCCCCTCAGTGGATGCAGTTGTTAATGAGCTCTTAGTTGAAGAAGTTCACCATAAAACCCTTTTTGGAAAGGGTCTTCTTCCACTGCCAAATCAGACTGTATTGGTTGTTCCTTTTAAAGTTACCTCTAATTCTAATTCCCAAAACAAATATCGAGGCCGAGTTGCTTCTAATGAGTGTAGTTTCTATCGTGAAAATGGTCACTAGAAGGCCCAATATCGAAAGTTGATGAACGAGAATGCACGAGGATCTCAAAATCAGTCATTTAAGTCCAAAGATCGACATATAGTGGCCGTAGCACCACCAATGGATAAGTCAGCCTCATCAGCTCCCAACCTGACTATGTTTGCAGATCAACTACAGAAGTTTCTCTCTCTTCATCAGTCTGGTGCTCTCACAGTTTCTTCCATTATAGGTTCATTCAGCTTAGGTCCTTCAGGTATATCTCGAACCATCTGGGTCTTTAACTCAAGTGTCACACATCATATGAACAGTGACTCTTCTTTATTTGCATATATTGTTTCTCCTTCATCTTTATCTGTACTTGTTGCCAATGGTTCTCAAATGTCATTAGTTGGTGTTAGGACAATTATTTATTCCAATCTTATACTTGCAGATGTCTATTATATTCCTCAACTAACTTTGAATTTACTTTCAGTCAGTCAACTATTTTATTCTGAATTTTTGGTTCATTTCTCTTCCTTTGGTTGTGTTGTGCAGGATCCACGGTCCAAGAAGCTGATTGGGATAGGTCATAGAAAGGGCAGGTTATATGTGTTGGAGGAGCTTCATGTCCCAGATACTAATGTTGTTGTTTCTACTGTTGATTTATCTTCTTTTTATTTGATTCCAAAGTCATCTAGTTTTTATTTATGGCAATCTCGTCTCGGTCATGTTTTTTATTCTTGTTTAAAATTTTTAGCTTCGATTGATAGTTTGAGTAGTGTAGAAATTCATGACATTTTTTATTGTGGTGGATGCAAGTTGGCTAAATTTAATGCATTGTCGTTCAATAAAAGTGTTACTTGTTCTCTTGCACCATTTGATCATGTTCACTATGATATATGGGGACTGAATCCTATTCCTACACAAAGAGAGTCCAAATATTATAATTTATTTATTGATGATTACATGAGGTACTGTTGGGTATTCTTGATGAGCGTCGGTCTGAATTATTTTTCATTTTCATTACCTTTTGTAACATGGTACGCACTCAATATTCCGCAATCATTAAATATTTTCGATGTGATCAGAGAGGTGAATATACTCTTACTTCTTTTCATGATTTAATGAAATCTGATGGTACACTTTATCAATTATCTTGCACTGACACACCTGAGTAGAATGGTGTTGCCGAACCAAAACACCATCATATTCTGGAGACAGTTCCCTTCTATTATCAGCACATGTTCCCAGCTCATTTTAGGGGGAAGCAGTTTTGACAGCAGTTCATTTGATCAACATTATTCTTACTATTCTCACCTCTGGAGTCTCTCCATTTGAAAAGTTATGTGGTAAGCTGCCTAACTATTTTTCTTTACATANGCTAGGTTTTGATTGTTTTGACTTTGACTGTGGTGTCTATTGATAATTGTTACTACAATGGCAAGTGGAAACTCTAATTCACTTCAAGCCATTAGTGTGAGACTAATAGGTGAAAATTATGTTTATTGGGCTTATGTTATGAAAGAAAAATTATTGGAGAAAGACATGTGGAATTATATNCTTGGTTATGATGAGGGTCAAAAGGGTATCGTTGCTATGATCCCATCACCCACAAACTTTATTTCTCTCGTCATGTTGTTTTTATGGAGCATATTCTCTTCTTTTCAATTCCATCTAGTTCTTCCTCATTGAATAAGTCTGACCTGCTATACATTGANCTGATTTGAAGAGTACTTGGGATATCAACAATGTGAAAATTATCACCTGGATTAATAACTTAGTTGATCAGACTATTGGGGTTCATCTAACCAAGTTTAGCACAGCTAAGAAAATTTAGTATTATTTGACCACACTTTTTGTCCAGTCTAATTTTGCAAAGAGATATCAGTTAGAGCAAGAGATTCGAGATGCGCGTAAAGGGGACAAAAACATACAAGAATTCTACTCAGTTATCACTGACTTCTAGGATCAGCTAGCACTTACTGAATTCATTGAGTTGAGCACTACTCTGACATATCGCACCTTCAAAAAGGAACAGAGGCTGGTGCATTTCTTGTTGGCCCTTAGAGATGACTTCGAGGGACTTCGTAGTTCAATTCTTCATCGTCACCCGACTCCCCTCAGTGGATGCAGTTGTTAATGAGCTCTTAGTTGAAGAAGTTCACCATAAAACCCTTTTTGGAAAGGGTCTTCTTCCACTGCCAAATCAGACTGTATTGGTTGTTCCTTTTAAAGTTACCTCTAATTCTAATTCCCAAAACAAATATCGAGGCCGAGTTGCTTCTAATGAGTGTAGTTTCTATCGTGAAAATGGTCACTAGAAGGCCCAATATCGAAAGTTGATGAACGAGAATGCACGAGGATCTCAAAATCAGTCATTTAAGTCCAAAGATCGACATATAGTGGCCGTAGCACCACCAATGGATAAGTCAGCCTCATCAGCTCCCAACCTGACTATGTTTGCAGATCAACTACAGAAGTTTCTCTCTCTTCATCAGTCTGGTGCTCTCACAGTTTCTTCCATTATAGGTTCATTCAGCTTAGGTCCTTCAGGTATATCTCGAACCATCTGGGTCTTTAACTCAAGTGTCACACATCATATGAACAGTGACTCTTCTTTATTTGCATATATTGTTTCTCCTTCATCTTTATCTGTACTTGTTGCCAATGGTTCTCAAATGTCATTAGTTGGTGTTAGGACAATTATTTATTCCAATCTTATACTTGCAGATGTCTATTATATTCCTCAACTAACTTTGAATTTACTTTCAGTCAGTCAACTATTTTATTCTGAATTTTTGGTTCATTTCTCTTCCTTTGGTTGTGTTGTGCAGGATCCACGGTCCAAGAAGCTGATTGGGATAGGTCATAGAAAGGGCAGGTTATATGTGTTGGAGGAGCTTCATGTCCCAGATACTAATGTTGTTGTTTCTACTGTTGATTTATCTTCTTTTTATTTGATTCCAAAGTCATCTAGTTTTTATTTATGGCAATCTCGTCTCGGTCATGTTTTTTATTCTTGTTTAAAATTTTTAGCTTCGATTGATAGTTTGAGTAGTGTAGAAATTCATGACATTTTTTATTGTGGTGGATGCAAGTTGGCTAAATTTAATGCATTGTCGTTCAATAAAAGTGTTACTTGTTCTCTTGCACCATTTGATCATGTTCACTATGATATATGGGGACTGAATCCTATTCCTACACAAAGAGAGTCCAAATATTATAATTTATTTATTGATGATTACATGAGGTACTGTTGGGTATTCTTGATGAGCGTCGGTCTGAATTATTTTTCATTTTCATTACCTTTTGTAACATGGTACGCACTCAATATTCCGCAATCATTAAATATTTTCGATGTGATCAGAGAGGTGAATATACTCTTACTTCTTTTCATGATTTAATGAAATCTGATGGTACACTTTATCAATTATCTTGCACTGACACACCTGAGTAGAATGGTGTTGCCGAACCAAAACACCATCATATTCTGGAGACAGTTCCCTTCTATTATCAGCACATGTTCCCAGCTCATTTTAGGGGGAAGCAGTTTTGACAGCAGTTCATTTGATCAACATTATTCTTACTATTCTCACCTCTGGAGTCTCTCCATTTGAAAAGTTATGTGGTAAGCTGCCTAACTATTTTTCTTTACATATGTTTGGTTGTACCTGCATTGTTTTGCTCCCTAGTGTTCTTTGTACCAAACTTTTTGCCCGTTCAGCGTTATGTGTATTTCTTGGTTATGATGAGGGTCAAAAGGGTATCGTTGCTATGATCCCATCACCCACAAACTTTATTTCTCTCGTCATGTTGTTTTTATGGAGCATATTCTCTTCTTTTCAATTCCATCTAGTTCTTCCTCATTGAATAAGTCTGACCTGCTATACATTGATCCCTTTCCTACTAATGTTTCTCATGACACATATGTTGGTGATTTACTTGTGTCAGATCCTTCATCTTTTGAGTCGACTATTACTCGTCCCCCTATTGTGCATACATATGTTCGCAGGACTCCAGTTATCTCAACTCCGAATACAATGCCTCCCCTTTCTCCTCTGGTCGCCCAATTAGGTTCAGACACTGTGGATCATANGAATTCATTGAGTTGAGCACTACTCTGACATATCGCACCTTCAAAAAGGAACAGAGGCTGGTGCATTTCTTGTTGGCCCTTAGAGATGACTTCGAGGGACTTCGTAGTTCAATTCTTCATCGTCACCCGACTCCCCTCAGTGGATGCAGTTGTTAATGAGCTCTTAGTTGAAGAAGTTCACCATAAAACCCTTTTTGGAAAGGGTCTTCTTCCACTGCCAAATCAGACTGTATTGGTTGTTCCTTTTAAAGTTACCTCTAATTCTAATTCCCAAAACAAATATCGAGGCCGAGTTGCTTCTAATGAGTGTAGTTTCTATCGTGAAAATGGTCACTAGAAGGCCCAATATCGAAAGTTGATGAACGAGAATGCACGAGGATCTCAAAATCAGTCATTTAAGTCCAAAGATCGACATATAGTGGCCGTAGCACCACCAATGGATAAGTCAGCCTCATCAGCTCCCAACCTGACTATGTTTGCAGATCAACTACAGAAGTTTCTCTCTCTTCATCAGTCTGGTGCTCTCACAGTTTCTTCCATTATAGGTTCATTCAGCTTAGGTCCTTCAGGTATATCTCGAACCATCTGGGTCTTTAACTCAAGTGTCACACATCATATGACCAGTGACTCTTCTTTATTTGCATATATTGTTTCTCCTTCATCTTTATCTGTACTTGTTGCCAATGGTTCTCAAATGTCATTAGTTGGTGTTAGGACAATTATTTATTCCAATCTTATACTTGCAGATGTCTATTATATTCCTCAACTAACTTTGAATTTACTTTCAGTCAGTCAACTATTTTATTCTGAATTTTTGGTTCATTTCTCTTCCTTTGGTTGTGTTGTGCAGGATCCACGGTCCAAGAAGCTGATTGGGATAGGTCATAGAAAGGGCAGGTTATATGTGTTGGAGGAGCTTCATGTCCCAGATACTAATGTTGTTGTTTCTACTGTTGATTTATCTTCTTTTTATTTGATTCCAAAGTCATCTAGTTTTTATTTATGGCAATCTCGTCTCGGTCATGTTTTTTATTCTTGTTTAAAATTTTTAGCTTCGATTGATAGTTTGAGTAGTGTAGAAATTCATGACATTTTTTATTGTGGTGGATGCAAGTTGGCTAAATTTAATGCATTGTCGTTCAATAAAAGTGTTACTTGTTCTCTTGCACCATTTGATCATGTTCACTATGATATATGGGGACTGAATCCTATTCCTACACAAAGAGAGTCCAAATATTATAATTTATTTATTGATGATTACATGAGGTACTGTTGGGTATTCTTGATGAGCGTCGGTCTGAATTATTTTTCATTTTCATTACCTTTTGTAACATGGTACGCACTCAATATTCCGCAATCATTAAATATTTTCGATGTGATCAGAGAGGTGAATATACTCTTACTTCTTTTCATGATTTAATGAAATCTGATGGTACACTTTATCAATTATCTTGCACTGACACACCTGAGTAGAATGGTGTTGCCGAACCAAAACACCATCATATTCTGGAGACAGTTCCCTTCTATTATCAGCACATGTTCCCAGCTCATTTTAGGGGGAAGCAGTTTTGACAGCAGTTCATTTGATCAACATTATTCTTACTATTCTCACCTCTGGAGTCTCTCCATTTGAAAAGTTATGTGGTAAGCTGCCTAACTATTTTTCTTTACATATGTTTGGTTGTACCTGCATTGTTTTGCTCCCTAGTGTTCTTTGTACCAAACTTTTTGCCCGTTCAGCGTTATGTGTATTTCTTGGTTATGATGAGGGTCAAAAGGGTATCGTTGCTATGATCCCATCACCCACAAACTTTATTTCTCTCGTCATGTTGTTTTTATGGAGCATATTCTCTTCTTTTCAATTCCATCTAGTTCTTCCTCATTGAATAAGTCTGACCTGCTATACATTGATCCCTTTCCTACTAATGTTTCTCATGACACATATGTTGGTGATTTACTTGTGTCAGATCCTTCATCTTTTGAGTCGACTATTACTCGTCCCCCTATTGTGCATACATATGTTCGCAGGACTCCAGTTATCTCAACTCCGAATACAATGCCTCCCCTTTCTCCTCTGGTCGCCCAATTAGGTTCAGACACTGTGGATCATACCTCACGCTATCCTTAGCATTCTCGCAAATGTCCAGACAGGTTTGATTGGAGTAATACTTTTTATTCTTTTGATTTTTGTTCTTTCCTTTCTTCTATTCATTCTCTATTTGAACTCACCTTCTACAAGGAGGCTTTATTTGATCCACTTTGGAAACAAGCTATAGATGAGAAGTTATCTACCTTACATAAGACCAAAGCTTGGGAGCTAGTGCCTTGACCGTCTGGTAAACACATCATTGGTTGTAAGTGAGTTTATAAGATAAAAATCAAGACAGATGGTTATGTGGAACGATATAAAGCTCGATTAATAGCCAAGGGTTTGCTCAGGAATATGGTTTAGACTATGATGAGACTTTTACTCCTATTGCCAAGATTACTATTGTTCATACCATGATTGCAGTTGTTGTCATTCGATAATGGAGTTTTGTCTCAAATGAATATGAAAAATACATTTCTACGTGGAGATTTAACTAAAGAGGTTTTTATGACACCTCCCCCTGGATTATCTTATAGTTCTGGTCAAGTATGTTGACTTCATCGTGCCTTATATGGTCTTAATTAGGATTCTAGGGCATAGTTTACCAAATTTTCTTCGATTATCTATGACTTGGATTTTCGCGCCAGTGACCATGATTCTGCCCTCTTCTTACAGTCTACTTCCTCCAGCTCTATTATTTTTTTACTATATGTTGATGATATGATTATTACGNACAGTGACTCTTCTTTATTTGCATATATTGTTTCTCCTTCATCTTTATCTGTACTTGTTGCCAATGGTTCTCAAATGTCATTAGTTGGTGTTAGGACAATTATTTATTCCAATCTTATACTTGCAGATGTCTATTATATTCCTCAACTAACTTTGAATTTACTTTCAGTCAGTCAACTATNAAAAACTCAGTTACAGGATCATTTTGAGATGAAGGATTTGGGACAGCTTAAGTATTTCTTGGGCATTGAGATTGTCTCCTCTCTTAAAGGCTATCTTCTCTCTCAATCCAAGTATGCCTTTGACATTATTCACCGAGCTCGNATTTTATTCTGAATTTTTGGTTCATTTCTCTTCCTTTGGTTGTGTTGTGCAGGATCCACGGTCCAAGAAGCTGATTGGGATAGGTCATAGAAAGGGCAGGTTATATGTGTTGGAGGAGCTTCATGTCCCAGATACTAATGTTGTTGTTTCTACTGTTGATTTATCTTCTTTTTATTTGATTCCAAAGTCATCTAGTTTTTATTTATGGCAATCTCGTCTCGGTCATGTTTTTTATTNACTGATTGGGATAGGCCATAGAAAGGGCAGGTTATATGTGTTGGAGGAGCTTCATGTCCCAGATACTAATGATGTTGTTTCTACTGTTGATTTATCTTCTTTTTATTTGATTCCAAAGTCATCTAGTTTTTATTTATGGCAATCTCGTCTTGGTCATGTTTTTTATTCTTGTTTAAAATTTTTAGCTTCGATTGGTAGTTTGAGTAGTGTAGAAATTCATGACATTTTTTATTGTGGTGGATGCAAGTTGGCTAAATTTAATGCATTGTCGTTCAATAAAAGTATTACTTGTTCTCTTGCACCATTTGATCATGTTCACTATGATATATGGGGACTGAATCCTATTCCTACACAAAGAGAGTCCAAATATTATAATTTATTTATTGATGATTACATGAGGTACTGTTGGGTATTCTTGATGAGCGTCGGTCTGAATTATTTTTCATTTTCATTACCTTTTGTAACATGGTACGCACTCAATATTCCGCAATCATTAAATATTTTCGATGTGATCAGAGAGGTGAATATACTCTTACTTCTTTTCATGATTTAATGAAATCTGATGGTACACTTTATCAATTATCTTGCACTGACACACCTGAGTAGAATGGTGTTGCCGAACCAAAACACCATCATATTCTGGAGACAGTTCCCTTCTATTATCAGCACATGTTCCCAGCTCATTTTAGGGGGAAGCAGTTTTGACAGCAGTTCATTTGATCAACATTATTCTTACTATTCTCACCTCTGGAGTCTCTCCATTTGAAAAGTTATGTGGTAAGCTGCCTAACTATTTTTCTTTACATATGTTTGGTTGTACCTGCATTGTTTTGCTCCCTAGTGTTCTTTGTACCAAACTTTTTGCCCGTTCAGCGTTATGTGTATTTCTTGGTTATGATGAGGGTCAAAAGGGTATCGTTGCTATGATCCCATCACCCACAAACTTTATTTCTCTCGTCATGTTGTTTTTATGGAGCATATTCTCTTCTTTTCAATTCCATCTAGTTCTTCCTCATTGAATAAGTCTGACCTGCTATACATTGATCCCTTTCCTACTAATGTTTCTCATGACACATATGTTGGTGATTTACTTGTGTCAGATCCTTCATCTTTTGAGTCGACTATTACTCGTCCCCCTATTGTGCATACATATGTTCGCAGGACTCCAGTTATCTCAACTCCGAATACAATGCCTCCCCTTTCTCCTCTGGTCGCCCAATTAGGTTCAGACACTGTGGATCATACCTCACGCTATCCTTAGCATTCTCGCAAATGTCCAGACAGGTTTGATTGGAGTAATACTTTTTATTCTTTTGATTTTTGTTCTTTCCTTTCTTCTATTCATTCTCTATTTGAACTCACCTTCTACAAGGAGGCTTTACTTGATCCACTTTGGAAACAAGCTATAGATGAGAAGTTATCTACCTTACATAAGACCAAAGCTTGGGAGCTAGTGCCTTGACCGTCTGGTAAACACATCATTGGTTGTAAGTGAGTTTATAAGATAAAAATCAAGACAGATGGTTATGTGGAACGATATAAAGCTCGATTAATAGCCAAGGGTTTGCTCAGGAATATGGTTTAGACTATGATGAGACTTTTACTCCTATTGCCAAGATTACTATTGTTCATACCATGATTGCAGTTGTTGTCATTCGATAATGGAGTTTTGTCTCAAATGAATATGAAAAATACATTTCTACGTGGAGATTTAACTAAAGAGGTTTTTATGACACCTCCCCCTGGATTATCTTATAGTTCTGGTCAAGTATGTTGACTTCATCGTGCCTTATATGGTCTTAATTAGGATTCTAGGGCATAGTTTACCAAATTTTCTTCGATTATCTATGACTTGGATTTTCGCGCCAGTGACCATGATTCTGCCCTCTTCTTACAGTCTACTTCCTCCAGCTCTATTATTTTTTTACTATATGTTGATGATATGATTATTACGGGTGATAACACTGCTAGTATATGCTTATTAAAAACTCAGTTACAGGATCATTTTGAGATGAAGGATTTGGGACAGCTTAAGTATTTCTTGGGCATTGAGATTGTCTCCTCTCTTAAAGGCTATCTTCTCTCTCAATCCAAGTATGCCTTTGACATTATTCACCGAGCTCGCTTATCAGATAATCAGATAGTTGAAACACCTTTAGAGCTCAATGTTCGCTACTCTTCGTCTGATGGTACTCCCTTGTTTGACCCCACCCTCTATCGCACTACTGTTAGGAATTTAGTATATCTTACAGTTACTCACCCACCACCGTTCACTGGGTTGTTGTTCTTCACATTCTTCGGTATCTCCATGGTATTCTACATCAGAATTTACTATTTTCTCACTCTTCGTTTATGGAACTCAGGGCTTACTCTGATGCTGACTGGGCTAGGAACTCTATGGATCGCAAGTCTACCATTGGTTTTTGTCTATTTCTTGAGGATTCTCTTATTTCCTGAAAAAGCAAGAAACAAACTATTGTTGCTCGTTCTTTTTCTGAAGTTAAGTATCGTGTTATGACATTTACTACAGCTAAGATAGTCTGGTTATGATGGCTCCTTGATGATCTTGGTATTTCAGTATCTACTCATACTCTCATGTTCTGCGACAATACCAGTGCTATTCAAATTGCTCATAATTTAGTCTTCCATGAGTGCACAAAGCACATTGAGATTGATTGTCACTTTGTGCGCCTTCATTTGCAGCAGGGCACCATCAGTTTCCCTTTTCTTCCTTCCACAATGTAGATAGCGGATTTTTTTACGAAGNTTTTATTTATGGCAATCTCGTCTCGGTCATGTTTTTTATTCTTGTTTAAAATTTTTAGCTTCGATTGATAGTTTGAGTAGTGTAGAAATTCATGACATTTTTTATTGTGGTGGATGCAAGTTGGCTAAATTTAATGCATTGTCGTTCAATAAAAGTGTTACTTGTTCTCTTGCACCATTTGATCATGTTCACTATGATATATGGGGACTGAATCCTATTCCTACACAAAGAGAGTCCAAATATTATAATTTATTTATTGATGATTACATGAGGTACTGTTGGGTATTCTTGATGAGCGTCGGTCTGAATTATTTTTCATTTTCATTACCTTTTGTAACATGGTACGCACTCAATATTCCGCAATCATTAAATATTTTCGATGTGATCAGAGAGGTGAATATACTCTTACTTCTTTTCATGATTTAATGAAATCTGATGGTACACTTTATCAATTATCTTGCACTGACACACCTGAGTAGAATGGTGTTGCCGAACCAAAACACCATCATATTCTGGAGACAGTTCCCTTCTATTATCAGCACATGTTCCCAGCTCATTTTAGGGGGAAGCAGTTTTGACAGCAGTTCATTTGATCAACATTATTCTTACTATTCTCACCTCTGGAGTCTCTCCATTTGAAAAGTTATGTGGTAAGCTGCCTAACTATTTTTCTTTACATATGTTTGGTTGTACCTGCATTGTTTTGCTCCCTAGTGTTCTTTGTACCAAACTTTTTGCCCGTTCAGCGTTATGTGTATTTCTTGGTTATGATGAGGGTCAAAAGGGTATCGTTGCTATGATCCCATCACCCACAAACTTTATTTCTCTCGTCATGTTGTTTTTATGGAGCATATTCTCTTCTTTTCAATTCCATCTAGTTCTTCCTCATTGAATAAGTCTGACCTGCTATACATTGATCCCTTTCCTACTAATGTTTCTCATGACACATATGTTGGTGATTTACTTGTGTCAGATCCTTCATCTTTTGAGTCGACTATTACTCGTCCCCCTATTGTNCTTTATATGTAGTTGATACATATAAATTTCTTCTTTAAGTTCACCATTAAGGAAAGAAGTCTTAACATCCATTTGTTGTAATTCTAGATCTAAATATGCAATCAAGGACATTAATATTCTTATTGAGATAAACTTAGTTACGGGAGAATATGTTTCATCACAATCTATACCTTCCTTTTGTGTGTATCCCTTAGCCACTAGTCTAGTTTTATATTTATCTATAAAACTATTCAATTTAAATTTCTTTTTAAGGATCCATTTACACCCAATTGTTTTTCTAGCTATTGGTAAATCAACTAACTCCCCAACTTTGTTTTTCTCTATAGATTCTATTTCTTCTTTAATTGTTTCTCTCCATTTTAAATGATCAATTGAATTCATAGCATCATTAAAACCAATAGAATCATTTGGAATTTCTTCAGTATTGAATGCATAATAATCTTTTAAGTAGCTATGTGGATGTCATTCCCTTTGTATTTTAGTTAAAGTATCCTTGGGTGGAGGTTCTTTTATTATTTGCTCTTGTGGTTGTGTATTTTCATTTTCCTTAGTAATTTCAAATAGTTCAACCATTTTCTCAATTTAATCTAAGTCATTTTTAAAGAAAAATGCATCTCTACTTTCAATGAATCTCACTGATCCATCACTATGGTGAATTACAAATCTATAATACATTTTATTGATTTATGATCTAATTTTCCTCTATTAGGTCCTAAAATTTTAACATGAGCCAACCTACCCCAAACTTTTAAGTGAGAAAGAGTTGGTTTTCTACCCCTCCAAATTTCATATGGTGTCATTCCTATTGCTCTAGAGGGTATTCTATTAAGAATATAAATGACGGTAGAAATAGCCTCACACCAAAAAGTAGTGCTTAAGTGTGCATGACTAAGCATAAATCTAACCATGTCAAGAAGTGTTTTATTTCTCCTTTCGGTTACACCGTTTTGTTGAGGTGTATAAGAAATTGTTAATTGATGTATTTATTCCATTTTCTTTACAAAAAGATTTAAAAATTTTAGCAATATATTCACCACCTCAATCCGTCCTTAATATTTTAATTTTTCTACTTCTGCCTTAAATTCAATAAATTTTTGTAAGACATCTAATCTATTCTTTAGTAAATATATATAACCATATCTTAAATAGTCATCGGTAAAAGTAATAAAATATTTCGTACCACGATGGGTTTTAATATTTAGAGAACCACAAATATCTGAATATATTAATTCTAGCAAATCTTTAGCTCTTTCTAATTTTTCAAATGACTTTCTAGTCATTTTTTCACTTATACAAAATTCACATGGTTTCAAATCAAGATCTAAATTTGGAACCAATCCAATGTTGGCCATCTTTTTCATTTTATTATAATTAATATGACCTAGTCTCATATGCCATAAAATAGAATCAACATTAATATCACAAGAGACATCAATATAACCAGAAGAAGAACCAATTTTATTATTGTCACTAGCAACATTCAAATGATAATGACCAGCAACTTTAGTCCTCCATGCAAGAATACGATCATGTTTACCAATAGAAATTTTAGAAGACTAAAAACGGACTTCAAAATCCTTACCATCTAATCGTGGCACAAACAAGAGATTGCGATGCATATTAGGTGCATAAAGTACATCAGTCAAGAGAAGGTTGTTTTGCCCGAACAACAAAATTCTCACAACGACAATTCCAAGCACATCACAGTAAGTATTATTCCTCATATATAACTTGTGGTCGTTAGTTTTCACCTCTTTTATTTCAACGAAATTATCTCTAGTGTTAGCCACATGCCGAGAAAAAGCAAAATCAATCCACCAAGCAAGAGAGTCACAGTTTGCAAGAAGGGACTCAGAAACCACAAATACAATGTTTCTTGATCCTTTAAAATTTTGACTATTATTCTTTTGTGTGCAATTTCTTTTGTAATGACTAAGTTGCCCACAATTATAACAAGTACCCATTTGTTTTCCCTTAAAATTATTATGTCTCTTGAACTTATTATATTTCTTATTATTCCTTTTAAAATGATTGTCTTGGCTTGGCTTAAGAAAAGACAGAGTAGTTGTCATATTATTAAATGGGGCACCCGTAACAAATTGGGAAGATTGGACACTAGAAACTAGATTTGATACATTACTAATTTTTTTTAGCCGATCTCTCAGCCTCAATGCTTTTTTAGTTTTTTTTAGCCGTTCTCCAGGTCTCAATGCCTAACAACATAGGTAACTTTGCCATTATTAAATTTTGGCCAAACATATTCAAGAAATCACAACAGACTTCTATGAATTAGGAAGACTATGCGAAATAGTAAAACTTGCAATTTATCGAGAATTTGGTTGCCTAGAGAAGCTAACTCTTTACCTGTTACCACAAGTTTATTGACATGTTCAATAACAAACTCATCATCTTTTATAAAAGTGTCATTATATTTTTCAATTAAGAGTTGAATATATTTTTTATAAAAGTGTCATGTTCAATACCATAGGCTTGTGTTATAGCGTCAAACATAAATTTAGCAGTTTCATATTCCTCAAAAATAACTTCTAAATTGGATTTCATAGAAGTGAACAAGATTGACCTAGCCAATTTATGGTTCTCTACAAACCTTTCATAAGTATTTCTAGCAGCCTCTCTGACTCTAAGGGGTGGTTCTTTCAGGTATGGTGTATCAATGACATATGCAACTTTATCTTAAAATAATATGCGACGAATTCTACGTTTTCAAGTTGAATAAATTGTATCATTCAGTTTCTCGGTTTTGCTAAGTTCTCCACTAGCAGCCTTTGACCCCATATTGATAAATTATAAGAAAATAAATTACTAGATAAAATTGGTTGGAACTGACCCAATTTAATTTTGTTACTGAAGTATGATTCCAAGAGTACTTCGAGTAGACTGCATCACTAATTGCTCAATCCAGCAGCAATTATTCAGGTTCCTCAAAAATTTGTCGTCAACAAAATCTCTTTGTGAAAAGCTATATATGAAAATTGTTTATTAAGTATTATGGTAATTAAAGAATGTTTTAGATGAAAGTTTTATATTATGATAGTTATATATGGAATCTTGATGTATGAATAAATTGTTGGTTTATTAAATCAAAATTATATCATAAAATTTCATTAACAATTCAAAATTTTCTTAACATTAGTATTACTATAGTGACACTAATGTTACTAAAGTGACACAAATGTTACTATAGTGACACGAATGTGATTGTTTTCCTTAAAATACTCAATACCCAAAATAAAAAATTTCATAATCTCAAATAGTAAGACAAACTCAACCCCAATTTCGATTTTACTCTTCAAGTTTACTATGGAATCCATTGACAAAGTTACAATTGATTCTTTGAATTCAAAATATTTTCACAACTTTGAGATTCAAAATTAGAGTTAAGGTATGTGATTTTACATGAAAGTTGATGTTCATTGTAGGGTTTTAAAAAACTTCCACATAATCTATAGTTCAAACTGTATTCCTAATTTAAAAATTGATTTTGAAATTGTAGGGTTCAAACCGTATTCATTGTAGGGTTTTTTTTTCATTCCTAATTTAAAAATTGAGATTCATTATTACTAAATTAAAGTATTATATAATTCGATTTTGTTGTTTTCTTTGTTGTGCAAGAAATTTGAAATACCTTGGTTGTGTGTCTGTGAAATAGATCATGTTATTGTGTGATAACTGAAAAATAGATTTTAGAATTTCGATGTCTTGATATTCTTGATTAGTGTTAAGTGTCATAATTCAACTATCAATGGTATATTACTATTAGAAATTTTGTAAATTTTTAATTTGTAGATCGTATTTTCACTATAATCTTTCGAAAATTGATGTTACTATGAAAATCCTATTGTCTTATATTTTGTAAAAGTTGATGTGTTACTGAGCACAAATATTTGATATTACTGTGAAAATTAAATGTGTACGTTACATAATATATGTCTAAAGGTTTGCAATTGGTAGTATAAGTGAAAATTGAAGTTGAGTTTGTGTTACTATTTGAAATTGTGGAATTCTTCATTTTGGGTATTGAGTATTTTAAGGAAAATAATCTCATTCGTGTCACTATAGTAAAATTAAAGTTAAGGAAATTTTGAATTGTTAATAGATCAACGTTTTATTCTTAAATCAAGTTTTCATATATAATTATCAGAATATATAAATTTCATATAAAAATTATGTTAATTATCATAATATTTAATAAACGGTTTCCATTAATAATTCAATCAAGAGTTTCCATATATACCTAAATGATCTAACCTATGTGAAGGAGACGGTAAGTCAAACATTGGTAATTACAATAGTAAACTTGACAAAAAGTGGACTTAAAATCAAATAAGTTTTCTTGTCGGACTTATCTCCAAATAAGTCCATATAGGGGGACTGATTACGCCCAAAGAATAACGCGGTAGTTCTATCACAACTTTGGGGTGTCGATTCCACAGAGAGACAAACTAAAAGATTAGTAGAAGGAACAAAAGAACTAAAGAAAAATATTAAATGATTACTAAAAAACAAAGATTAATTTTAAATGTAACTTAAAGTGAAGCAAAGTGACTAACGGAAAAAGTATTCAAATTTAACAAACAGTAAAGTATCGAGAATTCCTTGCACAAATCTAATATTTTAATGATTCTTAATGCATTAAATAACTCAATTGAGAATTCAATTCCCAAAATTCTCAACCGGAAAGTATAGATTTATAAACCAAGATTAAACCATATGTAATCTTTTGAAAAATCATTCACCATTTTGAAAATACGTAAATTATTATCACTATTGAAAAAATTCAACGACGACAATATATTTAAGAAGCAACATTGCAGCAAATAATTAAATCAATATAGATAAATAATTAATCCAAACATAATCAATGAACTAATCCATTCAACAGAAAAAATATGATTGAATCCATAAACAGAATAAATTCTATGATTATTTAGAGAAAAAAATATCATCAATAAATTAAGAATAATAAACAAAAGAGTTTTACTAATTAGAAATTAAATATATAAATTAAAAATAAATAAAATATTATCTATTGTGCAAGTTCATCCATCATTTTACTTGAAAATTTAATTACCCATAAATATAATGGACAACAAAAACTTCTTAAGAAAAATAGAAAAAAGCTGCAACATCGAAGCCTTTTTTTCTGATCTGATCTGCGTCCGCCTTCCGCCCCTCAGAAGCAGCCGCCTCTCTCGGCCTCTTTTTTTTTTTCTCTTCCAGCCGCCACACACCAGAAGCAAAGCAAAAGCACAGCCGCCGCACACGGCACACCAAAAGAAAAAGAAATAGGTTTAAAGTCAAACTCTTTATTGAAAATAACTTTTTTCTCCCCTCTTTATTTTAGCTTTTCTATTTTAACCCCTCTTTATTCCAACTTTTCTATTTTAGCCCTTAAAACCCAAATCCATATGCATGTTGAAAAGAACAAAGCCCAAATCTTCTGAGTGTTGGGTCCACCATGACAGCTGATTAGTTTCAATCTTTTTACTTCATGAGCTGCCATCAAAATAAAAATAAATATAAAAGTCGAATAATAAAGTTTCAAAAATGTTAATTGTAAGCCCATTTGTAAATTATCTCTCATCAACCAATAATACAATATTTAAGATTTAAAATATTATAAAATCATATTCAAATATATCTCAGTGTGAATAGATATTAAATTCAATAATATAAATTATATCTAATTATTTCTATTCACATTTTAGCATGTTAATCCAATAATTGGATATTTAGAATGCACTTTCACGCACTCATCACATCCCCCAACTAACTCATTGCTAGTCCCTAGCAATTTTCATGCCAAAACAATGAAAGAAATCAAAGAAAATCACAGACAAAGACCACAAAGTCACACTTTTTAGATTCACATATCAAAACAATCTTAGGAATTCAATAACACCATCACAAGCAATCCACCTGAAGTAATCCACCGAGTGTGTGTGTGTTCTAAACTATATTCATCTAACCAGAAACCCTGACACATGCAACATCAAGAACATCTCAAGCGAAAGGTTCAACTCCATAACTCACGGGTATAAAAGTGTTGCGTGTGGAGATTCTCTCTATGGAGTTGACAATGGGTGTGCACATACTCTTATGGAAAATTAGTCAATTTTGTACAAACAACAAGCAAACATTGATCTTATTATAAGAATACTAACAAATGAGACTTTCACCACGTTTTCCCAAAAGCTTACTTAGGATCAGATCGTTCAACACAAAAGGTTGTAATGTGGCTTAAGTTTGAGGCTACATAAAAAAAATGGAAATGATTCAAAAACTTTCAAGTACATACAGAGAGAATATTGTTAAATCTATCAATAAACCACATTTCTCACTTGATGTACTCTTCAACCTTTCAAGTCATCGAATAATGCCTCTTTTTTTTTTTGAAGCAATTTGGTGAATAATTATGTCACCCTGGTATTTTGCAATTTCTACCCAACCTTGGTTTTTTTTTTTTTGCGACTCACTCATTTGAACACCTTGTAACTCATGTTCTTCCATTTTCTCTCTCTGTCTCTTTTTTTTTTTCAAAAAGAATTTCACATCTACTACACACTTGGAAGTAACAAGGGTAGGGAAAATCAGTGTATAGGTTATTCTCCGATGTGGAGAGGTGTGGATAATGTAGGCATATGAAAAGAAAAAGTTACATGCATTTATTGGCTCAAAGTTGACTACTAGGAGTCTATGGTGGAAAGGGTTAGCTTGACAGGCTCAAACATTAATCCTAAGTTAACCTTCGTCATATCCCAAGTATATCCACCATCTTACCACAAACCATGTAATAATATTCTCAAAAGAAGTACCCAGTTCAACAGATCAATGAACGCTTATCACAATTTACTACAGTTGTAGGCTCTCAATTCTCCAAAACTCACATGAATACTTAAGCAAAAGAGTTCTCTAGCTACATGTGTCAAACCACCATCTTACCACAAAGCTTGGATGAGTGCATTAGGGGTTCTGTGAATGCTTCAGCAAAAAATGATTATAGTGGGTTTGGAGAATTCACAAAGATGACTATGAATGAGAATAAGTATACATGTGAAAAGGATACACGTGTTATGTAAAATTAAAAATATTTGACACGTGAAAATATGTCACAGAGTTCCAACAAGCATTTTAAATATTGAATTTGCACCACCACCCCCCAACTTAAATGAAACATTGTCCTCAATGTTCAAGAATCAAATTTGAATGGGGAGTAATTAAAAATGGTAGAATACACCTGATGAGTGACGTGGGTAGTTCGTTAAACACCAAAGATAGTAACCTGAAGTGACAAAATGAGACTAACCTACAAACAAAAACAAAGAAAATAACGGTAAACTAAAAGGAAAAGAAAATCAAATCAAATGACACAAAACAAATAAAGAAAAACATATATGCATGGTGTGGTCAAGGTTGATAGACCGGATCCTCAAGTGGAATGTCTTCAATTTCTGGAACTTGCCTATTAATTAATACTTTAAGGAGTTGACCATTTACTTTAAAGATCTAACCATCCTTAGGATTTTCTATTTCTACCGCCCCATGTGCAAAAACATTCTTCACTACAAAAGGGTCGGTCCACCTAGACCTAAGTTTTTCGGGGTGCATATAGAGTCTATAATCATATAAGAACACTCGATCATTAGGTTTAAACGTTTTTCTCAAAATATTTTTATTATGAAACACTTTCATTTTAGCCTTGTAGATTTTAGAGTTCTCATAAGCATCATTTCTCAACTCCTCTAACTCGGTCAACTGGAATTTTCTAAGTTTACATGCTTCTCCCATGTCAAAATTAAAATGTTTGATGGTCCAATAGGCTCGATGCTTGAGCTCCACAGGTAAGTGACAAGGCTTTCCAAAAACAACCCTATAAGGTGACATGCCTAAAGTAGTTTTGAAAGTTGTACGGTAGGCTCAAAACGCATCAACTAGTCTCAAAGATCAATCCTTGTGATTCGGGTTAACCGTTTTTTCTAAAATTTACTTAATTTTCCTGTTGGCAAGTTCTACCTGTCCACTAATCTGAGGGTGGTAGGCAGTAGAGATCTTGTGTACCACCCCATAATTTTTTATCAAAGGCTCAAAAGAACGATTGCAAAAATGAGTACCCTGGTCACTAATTATAGAACATGGTATACCAAATTGAGATAACACATTCTCTTTGAGAAATTTAATTACCGTCTTATTATCATTGCTCCTGCAAGATGTTGTCTCTACCCATTTTGACGCATAATCTATTGCCACAATAATATATTGATATCTAAAAGAATGAGGAAAAAGTCCTATAAAATCAATGTCTCAACATTCAAAAATTTCAATCACTAAAATTGAGTTTAAAGACATCATATTACAACGGGACATAACTCTTAACTTTTGACACTTTTCACATGAGCGATAATAAATATTTGCATCCTTAAATAAGGTGGGCCAATAAAATCCACACTGTAGAATTTTTGCAGCAGTTTTCTTCATTGAAAATTGGCCACCACAAGCTTGGGAGTAACAAAATTCCAAGACGCTGGCAATCTCCTCATCAGAGATGCTACGTCTTAAAATTTGGTTAGGACAGTATTTGAAAAGAAAAGGGTTATCCCAATTGAAATTTTGTACCTCAGTCATGAACTTCCTCTTGTTCTAAGTGCTCCAATCCCTCGGTATCTCACTTGTAACCAAATAATTCACAATATGAGCAAATCATGATAAATAAGTAACATAAAATAACTGCTCATCGAAAAAATTATTCCTGATTGGCAGGTGGTCTAAGGTATCCTCAAATGTGAGCCTCGAGAGATGGTCAGCCACCACGTTCTCCACTCCTTTCTTATCCTTGATGGTGATGTCAAATTCTTGTAAAAGTAAAATCCATCGTATTAGTCGTGCCTTAGTATCCTTCTTTGTAAGAAGGTACTTAAGGGCCGCATGATCTGTGAAAATAATAATAGGAGAACTAATCAAATAAGCATAAAACTTATCCAAGGCAAACACTACAACTAGCAACTCTTTTTTCATGGTGGAATAATTCATCTGAGCACTATTTAGAGTTCTATTAACATAATAAATGACAAAAGGCTTCCTCTCCCTTCTCTATCCAAGAATAGCACCTACAACAAAGTCACTAGCATCACACATGATCTCACAAGGTAAAGTCCAATCAGGTAGTTGTACTATAGGTGCTGAAGTAAGCTTGTCAATTAGCATTTTAAAGGCCTCTTGACAAGCTTGTGTCCACTCAAATGGGACATCAATTAGCATTTTAAAGGCCTCTTGACAAGCATTTGTCCACTCAAATGGGACATCTTTAGCTAGGAGGTCACATAATAGTCTAGATATGGTGGAAAAATTTTGTATGAACCTCTTATAAAAACCCATATGACCAAGAAAAGATCTCACATCTTTTACTGTCCTAGGTGTAGGCAACTTAGAGATTAATTCAATCTTAGATTGATCAACCTTTATCCCCCGAGAAGAAATAATGTGCCTTAAGATGATACTTGAAGGTACCATAAAGTGACATTTTTTTTTAATTCAAAACCAATTTCTTTTCCTCACAACGAGTCAACATTCTCTCTAAATTCAATAAGCATGCATCAAAAGAAGATCCAAAAATATTTAAGTCATCCATACAAATTTTCATGTAATTTTCAACCATGTCACTAAAAATGTTCATCATGCAGCGTTGAAAAGTAGCAGGTGTATTACACAATCCAAATGGCATTCTACGACAAGCTGTGAAGCACAGATACTTCAAAAGGGTCAAAGTATCTGTATCGGATACTTTTGGATACGGATACACGTCGGATACGGACCAGATACGTCTGAGAAGTATCCTAAAATTTAAAAAATAAATTTGATTTTCGGATACGGCTGGATATGTTTTGGATACGCCTAAGATACGCTTAAGGATTCGGCGGGGTATTACTCTAATTTTAAAAAAGTATAGGGGCACAAGAGCAAATATATTTAAGCCCTTATTTGCAAAAAAAAAATTATATTATGAAACCCTATTTTCTTTTATTCCACCGCCTCCCCTTCAGTCGACGATCGACGATCGACGATCGACGAATCCTCTCTCTCTCTCTCTCTCTCTCTCACTCACTCACTCACTCACTCACACTGACAAACAATTAACCGACTGTATTTGACGTCGGGTAAGCTCGCTCCTCTCTCTAGCCCAATCATGAATATTAAATCAATGATCATCTTCCCTTTCTACAAATATATGGATGGATGTTCTTGTGCACCCCTCTCTCTCTCTCTGATCTAATGGGCTTTTCTTTATGACTTTACGTACACGATTCTGCATCTCTATAACCTTGTGCATGTCTTTCTCTTGCCACTGATTACATTTCTTACCAAGTCTTCTACACAATTTTGGGACATCCTAAAATATTCACTTTTCATGGGTTCCATATTTAATAGCATGGTCAGTGTTTTTTTAATGGAGATATGACAATACAGACCAATCTGTAACAGTTAGCATATAAAACCACTAAATTGTCATCTCTTTTGCCTTTTATCAGTGATTAGCTTAGCACTCCTTTTGAGCCTTGAATTAGGGTTTGTAATTTAGGGGATTTTTTTGGGCCTTGAATTAGGATTTGCAATTAGAGTTTTTTTTTTTTAGAGCAATTTGGAGAACAAACTATACATATACAAATATATTATTCAACAACCAGGATTTTTTTTTTTGGACCTTTGAATTTTACTACTACTAAATTTTACTACACTGCTGATTTATTTTTTAAAATTAATAATTATAGAGGAATGAGTACGGGTATAGAAAGTATGGACTCAACTGGTGGAAGTGGCAACGCCACTCAAGATGATAATTCTCCACTTTGGGCTTTTGTTACTAAATTAGAAAAAAGGGGGGAAGGAGGTGGAAATACTAGATTTCAATGCAATTTTATGTCGGAATGAGTATAGTGGATCATATTTTCGTGTGAAGGCACATTTATTGAAAATTTCTGGTCATGGGGTTAAAGTGTGCTCTAAAGTGACTCCCCAAAAATTTATTAAGATGCAAAGGTTAATTGAAGAAGCAGAGAATAGGGTTAAAATGACTATGTCAAAGAAAGTTTATTTGTCACCTTCCTCTTTCGAGGCCCCTATAACTAGAAGTATTGTGATATCAGAAACTGAAACACTTATAATGGAAGGTTTTGAACCAAGAAAAAAGAAGGCCACTAGAACTAGTGCTTTGGAGAAAGCTTTTAACTTGTGTACTCGGGAAGAATTGCACTCTCACATTGTACGAATGTTTTATTCAGGTGGCTTGCCTTTTTATTTAGCTAGGAACCCATATTATGTGAGTTCTTATACATTTGTTACCACTAATTTGATTACTGATTATGTACCACCTGGTTATAATGCATTGAGGATCATGCTACTTCAAAAGGAAATGACACATGTAGAAAGGTTGTTGGAGCCAACTAAATTGTCATGGAAGGAAAAGGGAGTGAGCATTGTTACAGATGGATGGATTGATTCACAAAGAAGACCTCTTATCAATTTCATGGCTGCATCAGAATCTGGGGCAATGTTCTTAAAAGCTGTCAACTGCGAGGGTGAGATCAAATATAAGTTTTTTATTGCGAACTTAATCAATCAAGTAATTACAGAAGTTGGACCTCAAAACGTGGTTCAAGTAATTACTGATAATGCTCCTGTTTGTTCTTCTGCTGGATTAATCATTCAAAATGAGTTACAACATATCTTTTGGACCCCATGTGTAGTGCACACATTGAATCTTGCCCTTAAGAATATTTGTGCAGCAAAAAATCTTGAGAAGAATGCANTTAAACTAATCAAGCATGATCTTCAAGAAATGGTAATTAGTGAGAAATGGTCTTCTTACAAAGAAGATGAGGTTGTGAAAGGACATTTATGAAGGAAAACATCTTGAGTGACATTTGGTGGGATAAGATAGATTATATACTTTCTTTCACATTGCCCATTTATGAGATGTTGAGGGTTTGCGATACAAACATACCATGTCTTCATTTGGTTTATGAAATGTGGGACACAATGATTGACAAGGCGAAGACAGCTATATATAGGCATGAAGGGAAGCCAGATAATGCAAGGTCAATCTTTTATGATGTGGTACATCAAGTTCTAGTTGAGAGATGGGCAAAAAGTAACACACCTCTTCATTGTCTTGCACTTTCCTTAAATTCAATGTGACAACTTTCTTTTTAGTTTTTACTCTTAAATTACTTTTTTTTTTTGTTAACGAGTTGGTTTTGATATCTTCTAATTTTACAATATAGGTATTATAGTGCACAGTGGCTAAATGAAAATCCCAATCGTGTTTCTTCTCACATGGACGAAGATATTTCATCTATGAGAAATAAATGCTATCACAGATTCTTTCTGAATCCACAAGAGAGAATAAAGGCTAATACTGAGTATGCTAAGTTCTCTGGTTGTTTGGATCAATTTGGAGAGCACGACTCAAGAGTACATCGAGAATTAATGAACCCTCTCATGTGGTGGTTTTCTCATGGGTCTCCTGCACCAATGCTTCAATCTTTAGCATTGAAATTACTTAGCCAACCTTGTTCCTCATCTTATAGTGAAAGAAATTGGAGTACTTACTCTTTCATTGCTTCCATGAAAAGGAACAAAATGACACCACTTCGTGCCCAAGATTTGGTTTTTGTACACAACAATCTTCGTCTCTTATCGAGGAGGAGTAACAATACATGGAAGGAGATACAAAGCTATGGGGGACATTGGTGGAGATGCATTTGATTCATTGGAGGGTGTTGGGTTGCTTGAAGTTGCAAGTCTTTCACTTGATGAGCCAGAGATGGAAGCTATGTTATTCCAAGATGGAGAAGATAGAAATGAAGATAATTTTGGGGAAACGTCTTAGTAACAAGAGGGGATGTTTTGTTGCTTGACTTGTAATAGGATAATATTCAAAATTGCAAGCTTTTTGTTGCTTGACTTGTAATCGGATGGTTTCTTTTGTTTAAGCATGGACTTGATATTATGCAATATGTATGTGTTGTTTAAGCATGGACTTGATATTATGCAATATATATGTGATATAGAATGTATAATTTGTGAATGATAGAATGACTAGTTATTATTATATATCTTTAGTAGATGTGTGATTCACTTTATAAATCATAATTATTACATTAAATATAATAATAAAATTTTAACAAATTTATATTTTATGGACGTATCCTATCTGTACCAGTATCCTTTTTTTTTTATCGTATCTGTATTTCGTATCCGTATCCATATTTGTGTTTTATAGACGACAAGCATAAGTACCAAAAGGACAAGTGAAAGTAGTTTTTTCCTGATCTTCTAATGCAATTTCAATTTAATAATAACCAGAATAACCATACAAGAAACAATAAAAAGGATGACCAGTCACACGCTCAAGAATTTGATCAATAAATGAGAGAGAAAAATGGTCTTTCCGGGTGGCAGCATTCAATTTTCTATAATCAATGCACATCCACCACCCAGTCACAAGTTTTGTAGGAACTAACTCTTCCAAGTCATTCTCACCACAGTAACATCTGATTTTTTAGGAACAACCTGTGTAGGACTTACCCATTTACTATCAGCAATAGGATATATGATTTCTGTATCTAATAGTTTCAACACTTCATTTTTTACCACTTCTTTCATAGTGAGATTAAGCCTATGTTGGGGGTCTCTACGAGGGCTAGTTCTTTCCTCTAAATTAATTTTATGAGAATAGACCAGGGAACTAACACATTTTATATCAGCAATGCTCCAACCTAAGATTGACTTATTCTTATTTAGGATTCAAATTAATTTCTCACCTTGAGACTTAGACAATTCAGATGAGATAATAACAGGAAAAGTATCACTTGGACCAAGGAAAGCATGCTTTAAACCCCTAGGCAGAGGCTTCAATTCAATTTTGGGTGCTTCCACACTTGAAGGAATTTGTTTTTCACCTTTCTCAGGTAATTCCTCAAATTTCGGTTGTCATGCCCGAGTGCCATAGTCCTGAGTCCTATCAAAAATAGAGCAAATATCAACTACATAAAAGGAATCACTGATAGAATCAAACTCAAAATGAACAAGAAAATACTCAAGGGGATCAAAATCATGAGCTATAGAAACTCCTCTATTTATGAGTGAGTCAATCATGTATGTCTGGTGGCTCTCGTCATCAACTGCTGGCTGTCTAGCAATATGAAAAATATTCACCTCGAAAGTCATGTTTCCAAAAGAAAGCTTCATGAGCCCGTTCCTACAATCAATAAGAGCATTAGTAGTAGCAAGAAAAGGCCTACCTAAAATCAAAGGAATTTTAAAAGTAGTGTCAACAACAGAGCTAGTGTCAAGGATTAGAAAATCAACACGATAATAAAACTTGTCAATTTGAATTAGAACATCCTCTACCACACCCTGAGGTACTTTGACTGAATGGGCAGCCAATTGCAATACCCCAGTGGTTGGTTTGATTTCTCTCAACCCCAACTGCAAATAAATAGAATATGACATTAGATTCACGCTAGCTCCTAAATCTAGCAAAGCTTGCCCAAACTCATGATTTCCATTGCTGCATGCAATAGTTGGACAACTAGGATCCTTGTACTTTGGAGGAATCCGTTGCTCAATGAGAGTACTAACTTACTCTGTTAGGAACGTTGTCTTCTTCACATGGTGCTTTCTCTTAACTGTACACAAATCTTTGAGAAATTTTGCATAAGTAGGAACTTGCCTAATCACATGCAAAAGAAGAAGATTGATTTTTACCTGTCTTAGATTCTCTAGAATTTCATTGTTAGGATCCAGAGTTCGCTTGCTTGATTTTAAAGCTTGAGGGAATGGTACCTTAACAAGACTCTTTGTCACCTCAGGTTCCTTGGTCAGCTCGGCATCACTATTATCTTGATCATTTTCCACATCCTCTGATTTGTCCGTTATTGGGATGTATAATGAATCACCACTTCGTGTCACAATGGCATTCACATCCTTCAAATTCTCTTGTGCCATGTGTTGGCCATAGGGCGCAGAATGAACTTAAGAAGGGAACTTACCTCACTCATTCACACTTAAAGAGCTCATCAATTTGGACATTTGGCTCTTTATCTCTTTGTTTTCTTCAACAACCTGCATAATCAAAGATTAGTTTTACTATGTCTTAATGAAAACATGCAAAGAGTCTTCTAAAGGACTCCTAGAAGATAAAGGTGCATGATAAGGTGAAGGATATGATCTAGGGGGTTTGTGCAGGTGGTTGATTTTCAGACTTCCAGCTAAAATTAGGGTGATTGCGCCACCCCAGATTATAGGTATCAGAGTAAGGTGTAAAAGGCTTATTGTACATACCTAAGGCATTACATTGTTCCTCATACATCCCTCTCATCTCAGCAAGTGCGGGACATTCTTGGGTGAGGTGATCTAACCCGCCACACACAAAATATGGTCCAAAAGACTCTGCATGATTAGCCACGTGTGTTGGATTTAAGTCCTTAGTCTTTAACATATCTAGCTCTCTGGTGAACATTTCAACCTTAGCCTTTAGGCTATCCTCTTTCCTAAGATGGTAAATTTCACCACCATTTGTGTTTCCTACAGACCATGACCTATCTGTGCTTTTAGTAGCACTAGGTCCAGTCCAAGTGTGAGTTTTTTCAGCAAGCTCATTGAAGTATTATATGGCTTCATCAAAATCTTTTTATAATAACTCACCATTACACATCATCTCCACAAATTGGCATTCTCTAAGTGTAAGTCCCTCATAAAAATAGCTCACTAAGCGCCAATTCTCATACCCATGGTGAGGACACACACTCAACAACTCCTTAAATCTCTCACAAGACTGATACAAAGTCTCACTGTCCTTTTGTGCAAAGGTGGAGATTTGCCTTTTTAAAGCATTGGTCTTATGTTAGGGAAATATATATTAAAGAAAACCTGAGTCATCTCACTCTATGACCCAATAGATCGTGGTCTCAACGAGTATAGCCAACTCTTAGCTCTATCATTCAAAGAGAAAGGAAAGAACTTAAGTCTCACAACATCATCAAGTGCAATTTGATTATGAAAAGTCGCAATTACTTCCTCAAACTCTCTAATGTGCACATATGAATTTTCATTTTCCAAGCCATGAAAATAGGGAATAATTGTATCATCCCTGTTTTAAAATCCAGTTGGTAAGTATTAGCTGAAAACATGATGCATGATAGTGTGGTTGTGCATGTAGGGTGGAGGTGTTCATGAAGAGTTCTAATGGGTTGATATTCGTGTTCACCCATTTTTTTGGAACTCGATGGATTTTCAAATAAAGGATTTAAAAAAATTAATTCTAACTCTACCACAGTCCTACTAGCAAATCTACCCAAAATGTCCCTATATCTGTGCATACAAGGCAATAGAATACTAAAAGAATAAAAATACTATAAAAAAAATAATAATAATAATAATAATAATAATAATAATATAACAAGCTAAAAGAAAGAACGAAGTTACCGTTTTTACAGATTGTTGAAAAAAAAACTATCTACCAATTCTTCTACCATCTCCTTAGTAATGACGGCAAAAATTGATTACGTCCAAAGAAAAACGCGATAGTTGTAGCACAACTTTGGGGTGTCGATTCCACAGAGAGACAAACTAAAAAAATATTAGAAGAAATAAAGGAACTAAAAAAAAATATTAAATGATTACTAAAGAACAAATATTAATTTTAAATATAACTTAAAGTGAAGTAAAGTGTCTAACGGAAAAAGTACTCAAATTTAACAAACAGTAAAGCGTCGTGAATCCTTTGCACATATCTAATATTTTAATTATTCTTAATGCATTAAATAAATCAATTGAGAATTCAATTCACAAAATTTTCAACCGAAAGGTATAGATTTATAAACTAAGATTAAACCACGTGTAATCCTTTGAAAAATCATTCACCACTTTGAAAATACGTAAATTATTATCACTATTGAGAAAATTCAACGAAGACAATATACTTAAGAAGCAATATTGCAACAAAGAATTAAATCAATATAGATAAATAATCAATCCAAACATAATCAAAGAACTAATTCTTTTTTTTTTCGAAAAGTTCAAAGAACTAATTTATTCAATAAAAAAAATATGAATGAATCCATAAATAGAATAAATTTTATGATTATTCGGAGAAAAAATATCAACAATAAATTAAGAATGATAAAATAAAAAAGTTTTACTAATTAAAAATTAAATGTATAAATTAAAAAATAAATAAAATATCATCTACTGTGTAAGTTTAATAGAAAAAAATATAAATGAATCCATAAACAGAATAAATTCTATGATTATTCGGAGAAAAAAATATCAACAATAAATTAAGAATGATAAAATAAAAGAGTTTTATTAATTAAAAAATAAATTAAAAAATAAATAAAATATCATCTATTGTGTAAGTTCATCCCTCGTCGGAGTTTTTTTTTTTCCTGGTCTGATCTGCGTCCGCCTTCAACCCCCCATAAGTAGCCGCCTCTCTCTGCCTTTTTTTCTCTTCCAGCCGCCACACACCGAAAGAAAAGCAAACGCACAGCCGACGCACCAAAAGTAAAAGAAATAGCTTCAAAGTCAAACTCTTGATTGAAAATAATATTTTCTTCCTCTCTTTATTCTAGTCTTTTTATTTCAGCCCCTCTTTATTCCAACTTTTCTATTTTAGCCCTTAAAGCCCAAATCCATATGCATGTTGACAATAACAAAGCCCAAATCTACTGAGTGTTGGGTCCACTATGAGAGCTAATCAGTTTTAGTCTTTTTATTTTATGGGCTGCTATCAAAATAAAAACAAATATAAAAGTCGAATAATAAAGTTTCAAACTGGTAATTGTAATTATATCTAATTATTTATATTCATATTTTAGCATTTTAATTCAATAATTAGATATTTAGAATACACTTTCGCGCACTCATTAGGGACTGACCTCCAAATTTTCCAAATTATAACGATGGTTCATAATATGCCTCATTTAGGACTCGACAAAAAGACCTATATAGAAGGTGTTTTGGATACTGATCCCTTTTTGTAAATTTATTTGGATTTAAATACATTCAAAAATTTTGTTTGGGAATAGGTCCATTTGTATCTTCATTGTTCAAAATACTCTCAATAGTTATATTTAATCAAAACTTGTTTTTAAAAACTAACAACTCATAAATTGAGAATTGTAATATTATTAACAACTCGTAATTTGGAAATTGTTCTACCATTAAAATTATTTTTCCATCATATATATATTATACATATATGATGGAAAAATAATTTTAATGTTTGCACAATTCCCAAGTTATGAGTTTTTATATTTGAAAATATTGAAACTAACAATGATATACAATATTTATAATATAGGTATTAGATAATATAAAAAAAAGAACTTGAAATATATTAATGACAATAATTTGATGAAAAATATGACTTAATGAAGTATAAGTCTAACTATGGTATTTAAACCAAATAAGTTTTAAAAAAGATACCCACAACCAAATATTCGTAACCTAAAACACTCAACGACCATGGGCAGAGTCAGAAATTAATATGAGGGTAAGCACTTAAATTAAAAATTATATATTTGTTCTTTCAACTCACTAGGGTAAAGGATACAAAATAAATTTTAAAAATCATATTTAATTCTTAAAACTTTGCTAAACACAAATGGGCAAAAGCTGATTTATGTTGGGTCTAATTAAAAATAACAAAAAAAAAATCTAATTACCCATTTTACATAAAAAAAAAAAACGAAACTAATTATAATCCTTTACAATTAATCTCTTTCTAAAAAAATCACCGGATGGTCACAATGGTCAAAGAGTCATACTTATCATCTTAGCATTGCTTTTTTTCAATTGATCTTCCTCTTGTTTTCATATTCTATCCCGAAGTCCCATTGGTTTGTTTGATGATCTGAGAGGTATATGTGAATAAGATGAATAAATAAAATGAATTTTCATGGATCATGGGTGTGGGTACCACTGAGTATTATTAGTCTATGGACTCATGGGTGGGCACCATCACTGAGTTAACTCATAGAACATCTATCATACATGTAGATAATAAATAATTTTTTCTTTCAGTGTAGGCCAGTGCCCCTCTGGCCTATTACTGGCTCTGCCCATGCCGACAGCCATAATTCATGGGCCACGCTTGACCACCATGTGAACGCCATGGATGGCTCATTGCCCTGTTGGATTGATATAATGGTTCAATGATAAAATAACATGTAAGTCAGTGGATCTCATGTGAAATAGTTACTGTATGACTTAGATGTATAATTATTTAAATATATGGAATCCA
>CAUOFW020005392.1:8310-105160 GCA_963454935.2 Ilex paraguariensis
AAAAAAAAAAAAAAAAACTGAAGAAGACAAATATAGGACAGCCGCAAAGGTTCTGCCGAAAAAAAAAATTTCAACCCCCAAAAGCTTCTGTCACCATTCATGAAGTACAATTATAAGTAAAGGTTTAAATACTAAAGAAATTTAAACCAATTAAAAAACTAATAATACCAATCCTATTTTAACTTTAATTAAACTACTCAAAATTAACTAGAATACTTTATATGTCAAAATTCTTAAATTCAATAAAACTCTAATTAAAAGCTAATTCTAAATAAATAAGAAATAAAATACTTGGAGATAGTTTGGATCAAATTCTAGCATGTCAACTAAAAAGTAAGAAACATAATATAACGTGCGAAAAAAAAAATGAGTCCAAATTTATATATAATTGTCAATGGGTCCATTTATATTCTCGTCTAGGACCCAATTATTGTTGGGAAAAATTATTTAGTAAATAATGACACTTTTTAAAAATGTGTTTGATAAATATATTTTCATACAAAAATATATTCTTGAAACATATTATCTCTATTCTTAAATATCTGTCGTTTTACATAATTTTTTTTGTTTCATAATATTTGTCGTTTAATGAAATCAAAATATAATTAATATTTTTTTTTTTAAATTTATCCTTAACTTTTCAATGCATTAGATTAGGTGAAAATTAAGTATTTTTATATTCTTTTTTTTCGTAATACATATCAAATAAGGGTATTTTAATCTTGTGTAATTATTTTGTACTCATATTAAAATTATTTAATAACTTTTTTAATCCTTGTATAAAAATCTTAAATGACAAAAATTTATGACTGGAGGGATAACTTTTTAATGGCACAACCGAAACGAAAGCATGTTGAGAAAAGCGTGTTTTAAAGACAACTTTTAAGAAAATGTGTATTTCAAAAACTATTTTCCTAGCACCCAGTCAAGTGTTAGGCGAGTCGTCGGTATGTGTTGTTTTAAAAACACACCTTTTAAGAAAATGTGTATTTCAAAAACCCTTTTTCTTGCATCTAGTCAAGTGTTAGGTGAGTTGTTAGTCTTTTGTTTGGGGGAGAGAGAGAAGACGAGGACAGAGAGTAAATGAGAAGAGAGACATTTTTGATGATTATCTGACACAAGACACGACCCAAAAAAAAAAAAAACTCTCTGACACAAGATACCAGCAAGAAGTGTGGCTAATATACGTGCATGTTTTTAATAAAGAGTAATGATATTGAGATTTAATTTATTATAATTTTTAAATTAATTATGAAATTTATTAAATATTAAAATTTAATGTTAATCAAATGATTCTGTTGAAACCATATCATTATGTCAGCAAATTAAGTTAAATTTTTAGGTCTAAATAATACTCTGTCCGTTCCTAAATATCTGTCGTTTAAGATTTTTACACAACAATTAAGAAAACTATTAAATAGCTCTAATATGAGTAAAAAATAATTGCACAAGACTAAAATATCATTATTCAATACGTATTGAGAAGGAAAAGAATTTGAAAGATACTATTAGCCTATATTTAATCTATTAAGCACTTATTAAAAAATAGAGATAAGGGTAAATTTGGAAGAAAAATATTAATTATGCTTTAGTTTCATTAAACGAAAGATATTATGGAACACAAAAAATTATTCAAAACGACAGATATTTAAGAACGGAGAAAATATTACTGTTCAACAAAATCGTATTTGTTGTACGCTTTTTTTATAAAAACTGTAATTTTTAAAAAACATGTATTTACATTAAAAGTGTAATTGTTAAATATATTTTAAAAAAATATCATAATTTGATAAATAAATTTAAAATAATAATAAATTAGTATGTTTGTTTCAAAATGACAGAATATAGATAATTAACTTAAAAAAATTGTGACAATTGTTATGACGATAACCATAGTAACAATGGTAGCGATAATAATGATGGTGTTAGTGATAGTTACGATAATAGAAGTTATTGTGGAAATGGACATAGTCATTCACAATATCTCTATAATTTTATTTTATTTTTAACTGTATCATTTTGATTTCAAATCTTGTAATATCATTAGATTGAGATTATTTCTGATACACTATTATTTAATGTGCAAAATCACATATCGTGTATAACTAAGCTTCTATAAATGCATAACGGGTACCTATCTCTCTCTTTACTTTAATTTTAAATTATGCAATTAAAAAAATTAAATTTTTATTTAAAATATAAATATTAGAAGATCAATTCGATTTTTGATATTAAATAATTTCTTTAGATACAAGATTATTGTTAGAATTTGATAGGGACCAGTATTCAATAACACCAGTATATTGTATCCCCAAGTTATGTCTCCAAATTACATATAAAGTGTATTAGAGTGAATGAATCGAGTATAAGTCATGTCTCATGTCTAAATTTGTCCAACATATATATGTTCCTCCGTCAATTCTATGTCCAGAATACCTTGTTTTTAGCCATATTCATACAGATCCTTTCATTAAAACAGGTGCAGCAAAACTATCCGTTTACCACAGGTCATACTCAAAAAAATAAAGCATCTACTATCCTATTCCCAATCAATTCAACACAAAAGCTCGGATTCACAACAAAGAGCTTGAACGAAAATCATTTCAACATCCTTATTATCAAAAGGTAATGCTGCAAAGATTAAAAAAAGGAACTAGAAATAGAACCCAAATGATGTGTTAGCTGACATTATAAATAAATCTTGTAGTTTAAAAAATACAAGTGGAACCAAAAATATGTAACTTGTAACACTATCGAGCATATAACTCGGTGATGGAAGCCTCATTCATAGATTGACTTTCTAATTGATTGGCCTGAGTCACACCTGAGTTATACCCCCGATACAATGGCATTTCTGAATCACTATTGTTGTTGAATATGAGAAATGCAGGCTCTTTAGGTACTGCAAGACTGAGAGAGATGCTATTAAGCATCAACATAACTAAAGCCATAGTTGGTCTATCTGCTACATTTTCTTGAACACAAAGCATTCCAATATGGATGCATCTCATTAGGTCTTGTTCTAAACATGAACGCACAATCAATTTGGGATCTACCAAATTTAAAGTCGTTCTATCTTGCCAATTTTTCCAAGCCTGCAAAAATGCAACATGTGAAGTTATAAGATTTATTTCTATTATAATTTATGCGGCTAGTAATGAATCTTCCTTATTTAAACTTACATAGCTAAGGAGATCCTTTACATTCTCCCCTTGTCGCATAGAGTTGTTCTTTCTACCACTTACAATCTCTAAAATTATCACGCCAAAACTGAAAACATCTGACTTAACTGAGAATTGTCCATGCATTACATACTCTGGTGCCATATAGCCGCTGTAATTATTTAGTCATAGATAATAGCATTAGAGGTTGAAGACCGTTCTTAGGCTTGAAGACAAGCTTCAACTTAAGCCTCTTGTGTTTTTCCTTGGACATTTTCTAGAACCACTTAATTTGTATATTCAAGATTAATTGCAAAGTTTTATAAAACTTTTGTGCTATTCAATGATAGAGAAACAAAAGTTAAGAATCATTTCATACTTACTAAGTCCCCGCAATACGACTTGTAATGCCTTGAGTTTCATCAAGCACAGAAAGTCTTGCCATTCCAAAATCCGCAATTTTAGGGTTCATCTCTGCATCTAATAGAATATTCTCAGCTTTGAGATCACGATGAATGATTCGATGTCGAGAATCTTCATGAAGATAAAGAAGTCCCTTAGCAATGCCTCCTATAATTTTGTAGCGCATATCCCAATCTAAATGTGCTCGTTTTGTTGGATCTACAACTCCAACCAAGCACACGAATTAGGCAGAGATTGTTTAAATATTAGCAAAACAAATTTGAGATAAGGATATCAAATTGTTCTGAATGTCTTAATTTTTTTCTCTATTTGTCATTTTATCTATGTAAGGAGATTTGTATTCTAGATTAAGTTAATAAAGATAAGAACTTTAGAAAAGGAGGATTGTTGGAGGCTACATACCAAATATGAAACGATCAAGACTTCCATTGGGAAAAAACTCATATATGAGGAGCCTTTCTGTTCTTTCTAGACAGAAACCTAGGAGTCTAACCAAATTCCTGTGCTGAAGCTTTACCAACAATAACACTTCATTCTTAAACTCATTTTCACCTTGTATGGAATCCTTGGACAGCCTCTTCACTGCTATTTTTTTCCCGTTTTTAAGCATACCCTATAAATATATCAAAACCAATATTAAATAAATTCACACTCTTAAGCAACAATATTTTTTTATTTGATGCAACTAGATAAATTTTCAGAAGGGAAAGTATTGTATTACCTGGTAAACAGCCCCAAATCCACCCTTTCCAAGCTTGTTACTGTCAGCAAAGTTATCTGTAGCTATTTCTATTGTACCAAAGTTGTACTTCAAGGTTTCTATGCTGGTGATTTCACCCTCGTCTTCAAATTTGGAAGTGAATATTGTGCTAAACCAAATCAGAGTAGTATATGACAATAACTATGCATTACAGCAAACATAGATCATATATTTGATAGATCATATATTCGACTAGTGTCACTATTTTTTTTTTAATCCTTGATGATAGATATATGAACTTCTGAACCCATTCCTCTCTTACATTTTCATGCATTAACTACTAGTTCATTGTAGATATTTCAAGAGACATTCTCCTTTTGTATATCAATGATTTTGACAAGTATAAACTAGAGCACGCTGATCAGTATACCAATGATACTATTGACACCTCATTTGTTGATATAATTTGTTGATTTAATTCATGACAATCATTAAATTGGGCCCTAACGAATACTAACCTACTATCAATCTAATGGTTGTGCACAAATTAAGTCTTAGTATACATGGTTGACAATATTTGAAATTGGAGCAGTGCTACATGAATTTAAAAATTGACTTTGTCAATCAATATAGTTGATTTAATTATGGGTCATACTATTTTATTGGGACCTACTATTTATTCAATAGTTGTAATTATCAAATCAACAAATCAATTATGTTTTTTTAAGTTCAAGTAGCATTTTTCTTGAAATTGTTGTATCTCCCGTATGTTCTAGGTAATGATCATTTATGACACAATAATTGGGGCCTAACTTTCAAATAAACTATGAAAAATCAGTTTTAGTACTCTCATTAATCAGGAAAAAAAAAACTTACTGTCAAATTTCTGTTCTGACTTCCTATGCTTCCATTGTCTCCTCTTTCTNTAGTACTCTCATTAATCAGGAAAAAAAAAACTTACTGTCAAATTTCTGTTCTGACTTCCTATGCTTCCATTGTCTCCTCTTTCTTCGAAAGATATAAATGAAAATGATAAGGATCAGAGAGATGAGAGTTGGAACAACAATAGTGTAGATAGTTCGAGTTTTGCTATTGTCTTTGCCTGCAAAATTCCAGAAATGTGCTTTCATTATATTAATGATAGGTTTGGGATGTTGAATTCATTGTGACCACCACATCTCCGAAAGGGAAAAATATGTTTTAGGCACTCTTAAAAATGCCCTTTATGTTTTTGGGGGTGGGGGTGGGGTCGACAATGGGTGGCAGTGGTGGTGGATGACGACGTGTGGCGGGTGGTGATGGTTGGTCAAATTATTATATAGATTACTGAAAATCACTCATCATAGTGTGTCAAATTTCTCGGTTGAACAAAGCATGTAAACTAACCTATTGTCCTTAGCCTTTGAATTTATTTATTTCTGCTTAAATTGCAGATAAAAAAAATATTTGACATTTTTATGCCCGTCAGGTCGATCATCGATGTTACCTCAAATTCGCCATATTTTTAAGACTAACTGAGTGAGAAACCTTTCCAATATCATTGTACTTTTTGAGGATAGGAGGAAATAGTTGTATCCACCGGGTCATGTTTGTTTCGAATATAAAATTTAGGTGGTATAAGATTTTATATTTATTTCATTTCGATCTAATAATATATTATACCCGGTATTAAATTATAATCTCATCATTCTTCTTGTTTATTTATCACAAATATTATATGTGTAATACTTACTTTAAAAAGTCAACAATTGTGACTAACCAATGTAAAAGACAATTTTAACCTTTAAAAAATCAAAAATTGCGACTAGACTTTTATATGAAAATTATACCAGAGGGCATTTCGATCTTTTTAATTTATAATACCTATAACAAGAATATAATATCACTCCTTATGTGGTATTCATTAAGACCTTTTACAAGGCATTATAGCTACTGTTCATAGCAGGTCGGTATTACGATCTGAAAAATAATACTGACTATAAAATGTCAAACAAATAACATATAAGGTAGATCCCACATACTATTTTCTTAATATCACTTCTTTATACTGCTCTAATACTCAAAACGAAAACGAAAGGCCTATGCGGAGATCTTTCAACTATTCAATCTAATAATAAACACCTAATCAGAGCCATACCTGGAGGTGGCAGCGGTGGTGGCAGTTGCTGTGGTGGTGGCAATGATTGTGGTGCAGCCGGAGTTTCATTATAGAAAATCGCGGACTCAAACCTAAGAAAACAGCTGGGTCTTAGAACTCTCGTCCCTGCTTTTCCTTTGCAACAATGCGGGATTTTTTGAGCAGCCCCATTTAGGCACTCGTCACATTGGATGTCAGATAAATCAGGGGTGCACTGCGAAAGTGCATATATTGTTTGAAAGGGAAGGAAACTAACGCTCCCACTAGCAAACTTGCGCAAAGAATTTCCTGATTTTGCTTGTTCCCGTAGTCTGTCCAACAAGATCTGTAGTGCCAGATAGAACTGATTCACTTCTGAATCTGCTATATTGCTTCCGCCCACCAGAGCAGTAGCTGGCCCATTATCTAATTGGTGGAATATGGTGTAATTTGAGAACCTTAACATACAATAATCATACCATGCAATTGCCCTATGGGAGTTTGGACAAAGTTGCAAGAGCGCATGGGTAGAGTCATTGACACAACTACGACAGATATCCAGGTTAACATCTCCCCGACATAGGGCAATTGTGTTAACTCTATCAGAGTTTTGGCCAAAAGAGGAATTGTAGAAGCCATTTCTACCAATATTGGGAGCGACGGAGGAGAGAAGGGTGTTTTTATTTGACTCATACATGCTGGTAGTACCATTGTCTTCACAGGAGTATTTCCACAAAATAGTCGTCTGCCCATTGCTGAGGCCAAGAAAGCTCATAAGGATATGGGAAGCGAAGAAAAGCAGCTTCCAGTAACCCATTGCTATCGTCTCAAATGACAGAAGCTTTCGGTTTCTGTAGCACCAATAGGCTGGTGAAGGATGATGACGAAAACATGAACCTGAAATTCAATTGGAAGAGTGGTGTTTGTAATGGAAGATGTGATGAAATGGATGGGTTCTGGGTATTATGAAGTTGCAGTGGGTGATTTTTGCACTGGGTATTCTGTGAAGTAAATATGGAATGTTTAAATAGAAAATACAGCGTTGATTGGGATGGGAGTGGTTGAAGACAAGGAAGTTGGGAGGTACTTACCGAAAAAAAAAAAAAAAAGTTGGGTGGTGGTTTCATACTGTTGCCGGTCTCAGTCTTCTTTTTCTGAACAATGGGACCCGCAAGATTCGCAAACCATTTCTCAGTCTTCTTGCTTGCAAGACCCACAAGTTTATTTTCTTCCCCGGTTATCTATTTTCCTGTGTGCGTTCCAGCTTGGCAACCAACATCTATAGGGTATTAGAAGAAGTCTTGTGCTTTTATTTTAATGCATATCTTTCTAATTCGGGATAATCAACTTCGAGCTAAGATTGTTGTCCGGACTAATTACTATCTGCTGGGACTTTTTTGAGACAGAACAGATGGTGACACGTGTCCGCGACGTCTGTACGGATACGTGTCCTTGGTGACACTCGCCCTCGTTGTCGAGGGAGATGTAAATCCCCGGGGGGGGGGGGGGAAGCCATCGGCTAAGCAACGCGTGTTCTCGGCTTGGTAACCCCTTCATCCGAGGTAGATTAGTGACCTCGGTATCGAGGTGTTCCTCATGGAGTTCGGATCCAACTTCTCCTCTGCTTCTATAAAAATGGGTGATGATTGACTAGATGGCTAGCCTAGGGGAGGCTAGACTAATCATCATGAAGGCACTTTGATCAGTAATGTCAGACGGGTCAGGGATGCATGACACGCAACCAAGAAGGCATGGACACGTGGAAGTCAATATCAAATCAGTTGTAAAAAGACCTGGATACCCCCACTGACATTCGACTCAAGCAAGCAAGCATTTAATGAACCCTTTTTTGATGAGATAGCAATTAATGCACGGGGGGCGAGATGTGAAATGCATTAAAGATGCCCATACCAGGGCATTTAATACATTCCTGCCGAGGAGAGAAATTGACTAGTCGGTGTTCCAAGGAGTAAATATTTGGCTCTTAGCACCACGACCAGTTAAGACAAAAACCCACTCCCCCATAAAAGTAAGGGGGCACACTGTCCCATCTCTGACGAATAACTGTTGAGTAGACAGTCAGCAATCATGAACTTCTAAGGTATAAATAGTCTTGAAACCTTCATTGTAAAGGTACGCAAAAAATTCTCAAACAAAACTATAGTGTTTTCTTCTTCCCCATCCTCAAGAAACTGACTTGATCGTCGGAGGGAAAATGCCGGAGAGTACTCCGGCACCCTTCTAACCCATTTTTCTGTTGCTGGATCGTTTCTCAATGTCCCAGGACCGGCCCGGCGACCCAATATCAACTCATCACCAATCCTTAAGGTCCCTTTGTCCCTCTCAACCTACCCCTTATCGCTAAAACCTGCTTTCTGGCAGATCAGCTTTCCTTTAGGGATATTCCATCCCGGAGTGTAGAGTTTTCATCCCGTCGAAATCACTACCTAAATGATCCTAAGTTCACCATGAAAGACCTCTGTTTCTGTTTCTCTAGTTGTGCGAAATTCAATACGCATAATCTGGTGTCGTTTGTGGGAAACGAACACTCCTGGTTTTTCTAAAGAAATAACGACCATGGTGAATACTCGACAGTAAGGGAAAGACCACCAACAGAAAATCCTAGAATCACAAGTTTTTCCTTACCCTAGGACAAAGGGTCATGGTGACGGTGATGACAGGAGCATCTTCTCCCAACCAAGACAGCATGACCCTCAAACCAGTATGGGCATCAGGTCATGGGGGTCCGCCCCCTTGGCTCGTCAACTGTCTGAAGTTATCGAGGAAAAGTTCAGAGATCGACTGCGGTAGTTGGAGAAGGATAACATGAACCTCCTGAGCCACCTTAACCAATTTACACCCGCCGGCGAAGGGTCCAGGGATTCGTTCTGTTTCCACGCACGCCTCGTTAAGGGAGTGGAAACCGAAGACCTGCGGAATCACTTGAACGACAAGGCTGAAAGTTCCAGAGCCCCAAAGCGTCAAAGAGCCAGGAAACATTCTCCGCGTGGTCGCACCAAGAAGGCGAGGCCTTTGGCTTAGGATGACCTCCGTCGGGGACTGTCTAGGCAAGGGGGCATGGAGGAGTCTGAGCAGGACTCTCCCCTCTCCCCTCAACACCTGGGCAGGAGGTGCCCCATCAACCAGCACAGGGACTTGGGAGGGTCTCCCCCCCCCCCCAAGGAGGAAATTGACCTCAGGGTTCATCTGGACTCCAAAAGGAGTAAAGTTGTCCAGGGTGAAGCGGACGATGAAACCTTACAATCCCCTTTCACTAGAGATATTCGAGAAATAGAGGTACCCAAAAAATTCACAGTGTCACGGTTCAAAACTTACGACGAGCGATCCGATCCTGAAGCTCACCTCAGACAATACAAGCAAATGATGTCCTTGTACCAATCAGACCAACGACTACTATGTCGGGTTTTTCCCTATGAGCCTGGGAGACTCCGATATGAAATGGTTCAAGACTCTCCCTCCCAACAGTATTGGGTCTTGGAAAGAGTTAACTAGACAATTCTCAGCCCGATTTATCATAGGGAGTAAGCTCCCCAAGGATATTGGATCCTTGTTGACACTCAGACGCAAAGAAGGGGAAACCCTCCGCCAGTACGCTATCCGTTACTAGGAGGAGGTCAACGAGGTGGAGGGGTGTTCGGAAGTTATGACAACTGCATCTTTCAGATTGGGCCTGTCTAGGGACACGGACCTATATCGGTCTTTGACAAAGAGGACCCCCTCAGACATGGGCGAATTGATGGCTTGAATAAATAAGTACTCCAAGATTGAAGATGAGGTGGGGGTGGTAGAGGCAGGTACCTCACCTCCAAGAGTAAAGATAAGAAGAAAGAAGTTGCCTCTTCCTGAAGGGGCTTGATACCCCCCTCAAGAAGTTCCTTTAAGGGAATCCACACCATGTTTAAGGAACCCATTTATAGGTTGCTCCCGAAAGTCAAGGATGAGCCATTCTTCAGGTGGCCCCCTAAAATGCAAGGCGACTCGTCCTCCCGGGACTAAAAGGACAGATGTTCTTATCACCAAGACTTTGGCCACCGCACCGAAAATTGTAGAGCGTACAAATCCTTTTTGGAGAGATTGGTCCGAGACAGACATCTGAAAGAGTACATTGAGCCAAAATTGGGTGGTCAAGCCTCAATTCTGGCTGCTGTGCAAGATAATGTCATAGACGTAATCCATGTATGCCCATTGCAGTGTCTGACGTCCAGGAAACTTGAATCTAAACTAAAAAAGGTGGCATTCATGAGAAAGGCGGCTGAAGGGGATGGCGGCCAACCCAGCAAGAGGTCTCAAATTGGCAAGCCAAACATCATATTTTTTGATACGGATCTGGCAGGCGTGGTCACCCCCCATAACGATACCTTGGTCTTAAATCTGAAGATTGGCAAATTTGATGTCAAGAGGGTGCTGGTGGACTCAGGGAGTTCTTTTGAGGTGATGTACTCGGAGATCTTAAAACATATGGGGTTCGGCCTTAAGGACCTTACCAAGGTTAGGACACCCCTTGTTGGCTTTAATGACTCATTTGCCTTGCCCATGGGCAAAATTACTCTCCAGTCACTACGGGGCCTTCTACGATCCACATCGAGTTTGTCGTGATTGACACGAATTCACCTTACAATGTGATCATGGGGCGAGCCTACTTACATGAGCTAGGGGTGGTGCACTCCACTCACCACCAGAATTTGAAATTTCCCACTCCAAAGGGTGTGATGGAGATCTGAAGGGACCAAGCGTCCGCGAAAAAATATTTTTATTTAGCCGTTAGGGCAGGGGCTGCCACTCGGGAGAAGGACCGTGCACCGGAAGAGATCCTGGAGAAATAGCAATTACAGTCTGGGCGTCCAAGAATGGATGACCCCCAAAAAAATCCGGTGGATTGATTGGTGGAAGACCTCCGAAAAGTGTTCTTGGTAGATGGTGAAGAGGAGAGGTACTTTTTGATTGGCTCTGCAATGCCCGTAGCTGAACAAGAAGAGATGATTGATTTTCTGAGACAATATGTAGACATATTTGCTTGGAATGCGATGAAAATGAAGGGGGTGGACCCCGGGATAATAACCTATAAGCTCCATGTTGATCCAGTCCATAAACCGGTGAAGTAGAAGCCATGACACATGGCGCCACATCACACCCAGACAGTGAACGAGGAGGTCGATAAACTGTTGGAGGCCAACACCATCTGAGAAGTATAGTTTTCTGAGTGGTTGTCAAACACGGTCTGCGCTAAGAAGAAGAGGGAAAATGGCGTGTCTGTGTGGACTTCACTGATCTGAACAAGGCGTGCCCCAAGGACGATTTTCCTCTCCTAAAGGTGGACCAGTTGGTGGATGCCACTGCCGGGTATCAGCGTATGAACTTTTTAGATGCCAGGGCAGGTTACCATCAAATCCCCCTCCACCCACCTGATCAAGAGAAGACATCTTTCATCACTCCCAGAGGAGGCTCAAGCCCTTAGCCGGGCCAAGCTGGGCTTCGGGTAGGGGTAAGATACCCGTAGCCCAACCCGTCACCTATTGGGCAGGCTTTTTTGGCAAGCCTGACTGGGCAGGTTTCTTGGGCCTGTTAGGCGGGCTTGCTTTGGGTGGATCTGGTTGGGCGGGCTTGTTGGGCCCTACTAAAAAAATATACAATTTCATTTAATTTTTTGTACATAATATTTTTGAATTAAAAGTATATATAGTCAAAATCAAAATAGACAAAAATTAAATAATGAAAAATTTTATTTATGAATAAAAGAGAAATTACATCACAGTAGAATAAATACATCCCAACTAAGTTGACACCTATCCATTATTATTTGTTGCATTATCTAAAGTAATAGTAAAAATCTTGTTTTAAATACGGTAAATTTGTAACATATTATAAATAACTTCAAAAATAACTTGTGCACTATAATTATCTTCAATCCTTGTGAAAGTAATAATTCACCTAACTCTCAAAGTTTGACAGGAACCTAATAAATTCTGAAAAAATTTGTTCGGGCTAGGCAGGTTAATTTTAACAGGTTTTGGTAGGCGGGTTATTGGGCTGGGCTTTTACCAGGTAGTGGATTTATAGGTAAACCCAAGCCATTTCTTAAAGGATAATGGGCTCAGCTCGGGCAGGCCAACTATCTAGTTTCGAGCTTATTTTTTCTGGGCCGAGTAACGAAACTCGTGGGTAACCCGACCCATGGACACCCTTACGTAGAGGTAAGGAGAAAGAGTTGGAGGAGAGATAAGGAAGAGGGAGAGAGAGAGAGGGAGTGTCAGGTGAGGTAGGGAGAGAGCTAGTATGAGATAGGAACAGAGAGTTAGAGAAGAGACATGAGTCTTAAAAATTTTGGCATGAGGACCGTCGGATTCAAATACCCAAAAAAAAAAAAGTTATCATTTAAACACAAAAAGTAATATCATTTAAACACAAAAAAATAGTAACATTTAAACATAAAAAAATAGTAACATTCAATATTAATATTTAAAAAAAATAACAATAGTAGCATGTTCAACAAAAATAGTAACATATTTAACAAAAATAGTAACATGCTTAACAAAAACAGTAACTTGCTCAACAAAAAAAAATAGTAATATAGAACATTGAATAAAATTGAAAATAAAAATAATAACATTCAAACCTATAACCAAACGAAGAAGCCTTCAATCTTTTAGCATTCAAAAAAGTAACACTGAAAAAGTAATAACATGCTCAATAAAAAATAGTAACATGAAAAAAATAGTAATATGGTCAGTTAGAAAAAATAGTAACATGGTAAAAAAAAACGTAGTAACATGAAACATTGAAAAACATTTGAAGATTATTTATCGAAAAAATAAAAATAAAATTGGGAATCAAACTAATAACACATTGAACATTCTTTTTCGAAAACCAACGACATAGAAGTTCATGATAACCAAAAACATAGTAGAAGATATGGTGGTTGTTGATGATGTTTCAAACCCTACTGATTTTGATGCTATGGAGGAAAAAATGATATCTAAAGAGAAAGATTTGTTAAACTGGAGTAATGACATTCTTTTAATGAGAGAGAGAGAGAGAGAAAGAGAATAAAAATTTCAATTTTAATTTAGGAGTGAATTAAGGGATAATAATTTTTAATTTAAGCAATTAATTTAAAACTACTTTCAAGGTCTTTAAGGTTTCTATAATTGAACAGAATAACACTATTAAGGATATTTTTGAAATTTTAAAAAATAGTGGACTTACGTACTTATTAGTATGATAAAAAAATAGACTTATCACTAAATAAGTTTCCTTTACGGATTCAAATCATTATCAGTCCATCTAGGAGGATTCAGCCCTAATTTTCACTATAAAAAGTCCATCGAAGGGATGTAAAATTGATTCTCAAAACAAATATAGAAAACATATCAGTTTTTCCATTATATTTAAGCCAAAGATAAATTTTTACAGCCAACCGTCTCTTTTTCCATTAATGACATTTTCATTTATATAATTGTCAATCTTACATAAATATATTATTATATTTACTTAACCTATTGCCTCTCTCCGTCTCTATGCTATCAGTTTATTGCCTTCAAAATTAAGAATAAATTACACTACGGCCTTTGTGTGTGTTATCATCTTTCTTATTTGACTCTCTTAATTCTTTTTTTTTTTGTATTGAGTTTTCTATTTTGTTGAACATTTTCTAAGATTTAATCTAACTGAAGTTATCATTTGTTATAAAGGTTAGTATATGTGCTTTGATTGACAAAGAAAGCTCATTTACAATTGATGGTGAATGTTAACGTGGACAAGTAGAAGATTGGAATTATGTTTTGCAATTTGGGTCTGAGCTTCTTGGTTTGTGAGGATCGTGAAAAGAAATTGTTTTGGGGATTAGGAGAATTTACACAGTGAAAGTACAGTGGTTCACCAGATCGGGAGCTTGGCTAATCCAATATTTAATGGAGATTCTTATTCCTCTTGTTTCAATAATGGGGGATGGAATTTACAATATGCATTTCATACAGCTCCGTTCTCCTCTTTGTTATTGGAGGCATTATACAGTATTTATAGGGCTATTTCTTGATTTGTGGGATCTTTGCCGAGATCCTAGCCTTTCATCCATGGATTACTCCTTGATTTTTGGAGAATATCTTAGTTGGTTGAAGGTTTTTCGCCTTGGATATGGCTCTCGACTGCTTATGGGATTCCACCTAACATCCAGTTGTCCCCTTATCATTTTCGTTATTGCCTCGTTTGGGGGGAGCTTTGGCTCCGATCCTCTGAGCTCTGCTTGTTTTGTCTGACCTCCTTGTCTGACNCTGTCCCTTTATCATTTTCGTTATTGCCTCGTTTGGGGGGAGCTTTGGCTCCGATCCTCTGAGCTCTGCTTGTTTTGTTTGACCTCCTTGTCTGACCTCTGCACCTGAGCTCATACTTTAGAAATTATTCTATGTATCATCAGTTGCCCCCCCAACTCTTGACCAAACTGGCTTGGAGAAGGGTTGAGCTAAAACTTAACTAAGGCAGACCTCCACCTGTAAACCTCGATTTACATGCAAATAGGTTTTTAACGATTACCAGTAATCATTTTCCCCCTTGTTTCTTGTGCACGTTCCCCATTTTCTAGCGTTAGCTTTAAATGCCCCTGAGTTGAGGGAAAATGACTCATTTTGCCTTTTAAACTCCCTCTTTAGGCTTTTTCCTCTCTTCTTCCTGCAATTTCAAATTTTTGATTATGCTGGTGCCCCTAGGGTTTTGGTGAGCAAATTGATTTTCCCTGATTCAGCTTGTGGTTTTAAACGAAGTTTGCTCCTCGCCTTCATTTCAAGGCTTGGTCCACTGTCGATCCTCACTTAGGTACACTTCTTTTCCTTTACTCATCTCCTCTTTCTGGATCCCTCAAGTCTGAGGTGGTTTCTGTATTTTTGGACTTTTCGATTATTCTATTTTAGGAACCAAGGTCGATCTCTGTCTCGTATTCCCCTATTTTTAGACCCTTATTCAATTGCTAGGGTTTTTCTTATCTGTAGTTGTTGTGTTGCCCCTTTTACTCTTAGAGAGTGTTCTGCAAATATTCCTCCCCTTTATTGTATTTTTAGACTTCCTTTTTTTCGCCCAACTATGTCTGTTTCTTCTAGAGCTACCTCTCCTCTGTTTCCCTTCTAGGGAGCAAGCCTGCTGAGGAAGATTCCGATTTAGGTGATATGGGTGAGGAGATTGATAAATTTTTTAGTGTTGATTCTGCTGATACCGAGGGAAATGCTGAGGACATTCCCTCATCTACCACCCCCGTGCCCAAAAATCCTAACAAGGGTAAGGCCAGGGTGAGGTGTGTTGGTATCTCAGGCAGTACTGAGGGTGCAAGTGTTGCTTTTAGAACCACAGAACTTGTGGGCTTCAGTGAGGTCTCTCCTCCTCTCATGAAAGTTCTTAGCGCTTGTTTTTGCTTCTCTCCTGGTGTGCAATACTGGTGCCCAGACAAATTCACCTCATACGTCGCCCAAGTTCACAAAAAAAAATTATTTTTTCGGGCCCACCTTTGAGAATAGTCTTTGCTTTTCCATGCACTCATTTATCAAGAGCGTTTTGCAGCATTTGAACGTCTGCCCTGCTCAGCTCTCTCCTAACTTCTGGGGTGTTCTGGTGGGTCCTTTTATTTTCTTTAAGAAGCATAATCTTGGGGTCCCATTGCCTATTTTCTCATGGAGTGTTTTAATGTTAAGTATACCCCTCCTGATGGTTTCTTGTACATTTCTAAACGGTTTAAAGCCAAAGTGATCATCTCTGACCTCCCAAGCTCTCACAAGGGCTGGAGAAAACTTTTCTTCTTCGTGGGGGGCGATCAATAAGAATACAACCCTGCAGACAATTCAGATTCTCTCCCAATTCCTCGGGCCTGGAAAGCCCCTAATAACTTGGGTAAGTCCAAGTCTAAGTGAGCTAGGGTCAACTTTGATTGCTTTCTGTGCTAACCTCTTTTTGCTTCTCATATTCTGTTTTTTAGGTATTCGCCTTGAACTCAGTGCTGCAGACAAGCAGGTCTTGTTGTCCCTAGAGGGCTGTGAATCAGAGAGGTACTCTGAGCTCATCAAACCTTGTGTTCTCTTAGCGCAAGGGTTCGGTCTCCTAGAGATTACGATAGAAGCCTCGATTCCCCGCTCAATTGTCAGTGCGAAAGAGGCGGTTGGTAATACCCCGACCTTTCCAATTATAGCCTCTCCCTTTGTTCTTGTTCCTTATTTATATATATTCTTACCTGTTTTGAGTTCTTAGGTTCTTCCACGATGAAGCCTTCTACAGTAGAGCTCCAAGTTAAGCTTTCTCAGTTAAAAAATACCAAGAGTGGTGGTAAACACAAGGCTGAGGTTGGTTCTGGCAGCGAAACTACTCCTCTAGCCAAAGTGCCAAAAACGAGTGTGCCCCCCCAATTCTACTGTTCCAACTTCACCCTTGATCATTTAGCCTTCGTCCACTCCACAAGCTGCAAAGGGTCCTTTCCTTAGAAGATCTTCGTTCGCCCACAGTGAGGTTCTTGAGCAAGGGCAGACCTCCCCCATTTCTTTTAAGGTTAATAGGGCCTTGGGGATGATTACTTGAGTTCTGCCCACCTCCAGTTCTCCAGCGTCATCCGAGAAGATTTACTTGTCATGCCACGAGAGCTCCAGAATTAAGAAAGGGAAGCACCCTAAAATGGAGGGTGATCAGGGCTCCTTCTTTGACAACAACAAACTCGCTGCTGGGGCCATTAGCTCTATTGATGTTAAAAGAGCCTTCATCATGCCTCTTGAGACTTCTATCAGCTCAGCTCTTCATGGGGCAACTATTGTAAATGCCTACTTTTCTTCTACTTTTCTCCCCTTTTTTTTATATATATATATGTCATAACTGATGTTGACCTCTATTTTCTTGCTGCCTGTTCTCAGCTAGCCCTCCATGTGAAAGGCTTGCTGGGTAGGATCCAATCTCTAGAGGACTCGGCTAAGGTCACGAAGGCTTACGAGCTTAAAGTCGCTGAATTGTCTTTCACCAATGAAGATCTTTGCATTCAGAACCAAGAACTTCAGGAGCAGGTTTCTATTATCCAGGGTCTAGAAACTGAGAAGGAGAGGGCTGAGAGGGAGAAGAGAAAGAGCAGAAATGAGCTTGATCTTAAGAACGACGCTTGGGTCAAAGCTTGTGAGGAGACCCATGAGGCCCTTCGCTCTTTTAAGAACATGAAAAGAGAGTATGACAATTTTGTCTGAGGTGAATGACGTCATACAAAAAGAGCTTCAGGAGAAGAAGACTATTATTAACCAGAATGATGACTTAGTAGCCGAGCTAAGGGATGATGTAGCCAAGCTGAGGGATGATGTCGCTACGAAGTGGGTCACTGGATGGCTTGACATCCCTAATGAGGGGGAGGTTGAGGCGACTAGCCCTGTGGCCAACACCAAGTTCCCTTCGGCTTCTGAAGGAGCTGAGGCATCCATAGCTTCACACCTTGTTATTTCCCTTGCTCCAATAATTGTCGAGCTCCCCGTGACTTCTACCGTTGCCCTTGGTGTTGCTCCCTTCTCAACTGACCTTGTCTCTATCGCTTTGGCCCTGAATTCGCTTCTTGCTTCGGGAATTATTGGGCCTTTGACTACCGAGCTTCCAACCCCTTCTCTCCTAGAGACCTCGGTTGTTAGTTTGTCGATTACTTCACCTACTGAGCTTTCAGGAGCATCCGTTGTAGAGCTTCCAAGCCCTCTTTCTATTCTTGTTGCTGGGGTTTCAGCTACTGAACTTCAAAACCCTTTACTTTCTCCGTCTTCAAAAACTTAGGATATATATTTTTTTGTAACTCTAAGTTTGAACTATAACTTCTGTAACTTCTGTTGGCGACTCATTCTGAACTGTAACTTCCATAACTCCTGTTTTGAAATGCATATCTAACTCTTAGTTTTTTTTTTGCACTAAGGTTGTAATATTGATTCCCATGTCCACTGTTGCTGAGCTATCGCAAATACCCACTATTGCTGAGCTATCGCGCATACTACTCTTTCTTCTTCTTTTTTTTTTTTTAAATTTCATGTTACTCCTGCCCCCTTGCTTTAAGGGGTCATTTAGACCTCCTTGAAGTAGAAGAGTTTGGATTGCCTCGACGCAAAGAAATCTGAGAAGTTTCCTTAAGAGTTCTGAAAGTCCAACCTCCAAGGTTAGAAGTTACATAGCTGAGAGCGGATCTGTAGAGCTATTGAAATTTGTAGTGATCTTCTCCCAATCTAGCCTTAGCTTTTCAAATTAGTTGAATCGAATTGACATAGCTCAATTATGGATTTGGAGTTAGCTTACAATTTTGCTCTTCTTTTGGGTTGTCAAGCGTTGCAAATGCTTGAGGTGGATGAGGAGTGCCAAGGAAATACTGTCTTTGGCGCTCAACTACCTTTCAAAGGGATAACTATCCTCTTAATTAGGAAACCCAAAGGTCCGCCGACTTAGGGTTTCATGTGTATCTTAATTCAAGTAAAGACTTGGTGTCTTTACGGTTTTGCTATAATTTCTTTGAACTTCCTTTCATTCCTGGAGTCTTTTCCTGCATCCCGAAAGTTCTACGTTTTTTGCTTCTTCTTCTCTGAGGGTTTTATGGCTGCCCCTGTTTCACCTTTGTTCAGGGAACAGAGTTCCTTTGGGATTGAATGGGAATAACATTCTCACTTTTTAGTTCCTTCTACCATATCAACTCTGAATTTGGAGGAGGTAAAGATGAGGTTTTTCCTTGACCTAGAGTTGCCTCTACAGGCTCCATCTTCTGACAAGCCCTACAATTATCTTCCTTTAGGGGAGACTTGCTTCTTTAAGGGAGCTTTGGAAATGGGATTGTGTCTTCCCGTTCACCCTTCTGTTGGATACAACTTGGCTTGTTGCGTCTTATGTTCTTCTCTCCTTTCTTCTAAGGGTTAGGCTACCATGATCAACTTTTTTCTCTTCTAGGACTTGAGGGGCAATGACAGGTTTCCCACTATTGCTGAGTTCCTCTAATTTTTTGACCTTGAAGAGGATGAGGTCCCAAACTTCATTTGCTTTCGATGGAGGCACTTTGAATTGCGATGTCTGGTGCTTGACCTCCCTTCCCCTCCTGAGGGATAGTTTTAGTGTTTCTTCTTTATTTTTGGGGACTCTTGGAGGTCTATTGAGCTACACTACAGAGAGTGTAGAGTTCCTCGGTCATGGAAGAGCTATTCTTACATAGGTCGGTGTCTTGATTGCCTTTACTGGCTGGGTTCATTGATGGCGTGCCTTTATTAAAAAATTTGTTTTGTTTTGCAGATGCCCCTAACTTAGATCTAGTGGAGGTGATGAGGGTCAAATAGATAATGAACGCTAAGCCTGTGTCCTTTCTTGAGCTTATGACGTCAGACAACCTCTTTATGTTCAGCGCTACAAGAGCTGCAATGGATTTTGTTTCTTACCTAGACTTTGATTTCTCCCCTTCGAAATCTAATGAAGATGAAGATGCCAGCTCCTCTCTCAAAAATCGTAAGAGGGGTGGTTCTCCAGATAGCTCTTCTTGCTCCTCATCTTCGCTGGGAACTGTTCTTTTTTCTTCAACTAGGCAGAAGCTTATGAATCTTCTTTCGGAGGTAGAGAAAGAGAGAGATGAGCTAAAGGAAGAAAACATTCGTCTAAGGGAGGAGGTGACAGAGCTCAAAAAATGCCTTCGGGGGGCGACTATTAACTTTCCTTGTATTTTTCTTGTTTCTTCCATTTGTACTGTTACAAAGATTTTGAACTTTTTTCTTTGCTTGATGGCTAAGTTCTCTTTCGTCAATTGCTATGCTTGTGATTTTTCTTTAAATCTCTTCACATGCTTGTGATCTTAGGATCTTGTCTTAAATTTTATTAGCAGAAGATGTCATCTTTTAATTTTCGAGCGGAAGAGCTCCTCTTTTTCATTTATGAGCTGAAGGGCTCATCTTTGATTTATGAGCTGAAAAGCTCATATGTAGTTTATGAGCTGAAGAATTCATCTTTAATTTATAAGCTAAAGAGCTCATCTAGAATTTATGAGCTTGAGAGCTCATCTGTAATTTATGAGTTGAAGAGCTCATTTGGAATTTATGAGCTTGAGAGCTCACCTTTTCTTTTATGAACAGCAGAGCTCATCTTTTGTTTTATGAATAGCAGAGCCCATCTTTTGTTTTTTAGCTATTCGAAAAATTTATACAAGGTTGAATCAAAAACTTGCTGGTTTATTGAAAATATCCTTATTACATGAAGAACTTACTGAAAGAATTTTTTAAGGTGTTCTGCGTTCGACGAATGAGGCAAGATTTTTCCTTCCTTGATCTGCAACTCATAGTTTCCAGGTCTGACTACCCTTGTTATGATGGAAGGGTCTTCCCAATTAGGACCCAACTTTCCATGAGAGGGGTCCTTTCTTGCAAGTAGAAGTTTTCTAAGTACTAAGTCCCCTGCCTTGAAACTTTTGTGCCTTACTTTTCTGTTAAAGTACCTAGCCGTTTTTCTTTGGTAACTCTCTATGCGCTGCTAAGCTTTATCCCTTCTTTCATCCAGAAGATGAAGATTAAGCAGAAGTGACTCATCATTATCCTCTAGTTCTACAAACTCGGCTCTGGGGGATGGGAGCCCAATTTCAACAGGGGTCACAGCTTCAGTTCTGAAAGCCAACGTAAACGGTATTTTTTGTGTGGCTGTTCGGGCTGTAGTTCTATAAGTCTATAAGACCTCGGGGAGCTGCTCCACCTACTTCCCTTTTAAAGGCTCTAGCTTAGTCTTTAAGGCTACCATTATGGTTCGAATGGTGACTTCCGCTTGCCCATTGGACTGAGGATGGGCAGGAGCGAAAAAATAATTTTTTTATCCCAAGCTCAACACAAAATCTCTTGAATTTTGGATTATCAAACTGTCTCCCATTGTTGGAAATGATTGCTCTAGGAATTCCGAACCTGCAGACTATGAATTTCCAGGCGAAGTTTTGTACTTTCTGCTCTGTAATTGTTGCCAAGGGCTTCACTTCTGCCCATTTGGTGAAGTAATTCATACCAACAATGGTGAACTAGCACTATCCCACACTCACAGGGGGGGGACCCTAGAATATCTAAGCCCCACTACTAGAATGGCCAAGGGCTTACTACCGTTGTAAGGAGCTCTGGTGGGCAATGGGGGACATTGGCATGCAGTTGATAGACCCTACATTTCTTAACCATGTCTATGGCATCTTTAAGCATGGTGGGCCAGTAGTATCCTTGCCTTAAAATTTTTCCTGCCAAAGCCCGAGCTCCAATATGATTTCCATATACTCCCTTATGGACTTCTCTAAGTACATAGTTCGCATCCTCGTCTCCCACACATTTTAGTAGAGGTGCTGAAAAACCTTGCTTATAGAGACTACCTTGTTAGATGGATAATCTGACCAATCTCACCCTTAGCCCCGCCACCTCCTTAGGGTCTGCTGGAAGGGTTCCATTCTGTAGGTAGTCTTGGACGGGGTCCATCCAGCTTGTTAAATTCTCGGATGGAATTCCTATTGATGGAGTTGCAAAGTGTTCTACGGAATCAACCAGTCCAAATTCTCTTGAGAAGCGATTGCTAACCTGGCTAGTGCATCTGTCTGTGAATTTTTTGACCTAGGGATGTGTTTGAATTTGACTTGCACAAATTTCTTGATTAGCTCCTGCACCCTTCTAAGATATAGAATCATTTTTCGCCTTTGGCCTTGTAAGATCCATCAATCTAGTTTATCACAGGCTGCGAGTCACTATAGACCTCAAGTTATTCTAATTCTATTGAATGTGCAAGGCTGAGCCCTACTATAATGGCCTCATACTCTGCTTCATTATTAGAAGCTTTAAACCCGAACCTGAGAGCATATTCAACGTCTATCTCATCGGGGAAGGTGAGGATTAAGCTAGTACTGCTGCCTTGTGCATTGACAGCCCCTTTTATTGAGAGCCTCTAGGTAGGAAGGTCAAGAACCAGTTGTATCGCTTCCATGGATTGGTCTGTTGTGAATTCTGCAATAAAATCCGTTAAGACCTGCCCCTTGATGGATGCTCTTGGTTTATATCTGATATGGAACTCACTGAGCTCGATAGTCCACTTAACCAACCTTCCCGAAGACTCAGGCTTATACAGCACTTGCTTCATTGGCTGACATGTTGGTACTTCAATAGTATGAGCCTGGAGGTATGGTTTGAGCCTTCTAGCAGTTGTGACTAAGGCCAAGATGAACTTTTCCATATTTGGGTATCTTCATTCAGCCCCCCTCAGAGCTCTGTTACAGTAGTAAATTGGTTGCTGAATTCTGTCTCATTCCCTTACCAGTGCTATGCTGGTTGAGAAGTCTGAGACAGCTAAGTAAAAGGTAAGTACTTCCTCTTCCAAGGGGCTAACCAGAATTGGGGGAGTGCTCAAATAGTCTTTCAGGGCTCTGAACGCTTCCTCACATCGTGTATCCCATTGAAATGCCTTATTTAAGACTTGAAAAAATGGTTGGCACTTATCACTTGATCTAGATACAAAATGGCTTAGTGCTGCTACTCTTCCTGTTAGACACTGAACCTTTCTACTGTTGGAGGGTGGCTTCATATCCATCACTGCTTTAATTTTAACTGGATTAGCTTTAATCCCCCTACTATTGACTATGAAACTAAGAAATTTTCCTACAGATACTCTGAAAGTACATTTGGCAAGATTGAGTTTCATTTTGTACTCCTTAAGGACCCAAAATGATTCTACTAGGTGCTCTACATGGAGCTCTGCCTTTAATGATTTTACTAGCATATCATCGATGTACACTTCCATTGTCGTCCTAATCTGTTTCTGAAACATTCGATTTACAAAGCGTTGGTAAGTGGCTCCTGCATTCTTCAGTCTAAAAGGCATTACTTGGTAGCAGTATGTTCCATACTCCGTCACAAAGGAGGTCTTCTTCTGGTCGCTGGGATCTATTTTGATTTGATTGTAACTAGAGAAGGCGTCCATGAAGCTTAGGAGGTCATGTCTTGCGGTGGCATCTACGATCAAGTCTATCCGAGGTAAAGTGAAGCTGTCCATAGGGCAAGCACGATTAAGGTTAGTAAAGTCGATGCAAAGACACCATTTCCTATTGGTCTTCTTAACTAAGGCCACGTTAGCTAACCAAGTGGGATAATCTACTTCTCTGATGGCTTTGACATACAGAAGCTTGCTTACTTCTTCATTAATGGCCTTTTGCGGCTCAGGGGTGAAACTTCTTCTCTATTGTTTAACGAGTTTACTGGTGGGGTTCATTAAGCTGGTGTAAGATGACTGAAGGGTCGATTCCCATCATATCTTCCTACTTCCAGGCGAACACTCCAACATTCTCCTTCAGGAACTGAATGAGGAGGTCTTTGATTTCTCTGCTCAGCTTAGATCTACGTAGACAAGATGTTCTGGTTCTTCGTCAAACTGGACTGCTTCCAGTTCTTCCAGTGGTGTTGGTCTGATGTCCAATTCCTCCCTCATGTCGAGCTCATCCAGTTGAATATTTTTGACCTCCTTTCTCTTGACAGACGCCATGTAGCACTCTCGTGCCACACGTTAGTCTCCTCGGACAGTACCTACGCCATTTTTCATAGAAAACTTCATAATCAGGTGGTAAGCTGAAGTATAGCCCTCATTGCATTGAGAAAAGGTCTCCCAAGCAACATGTTATATGATGAAAGGGCGTCAACTACCAGAAATTTTACAGAAGTGGAGGTCTGACAGGGAGGGTCCTCAATTGTGAGCATGAGCTAAATCGACCCTAGTGGATGTACCCTTTTTCTTGAGAATCCCAACAGGTGGGTGGTTATTGGCTCGAGCTTTTCTCTGCTTATCTCCATCTTATCAAACGTTGGCACAAAGATGATGTCTACAGAGCTCCTATTGTCAATTAGAACTCGATGAACAGTTCTGTTAGCAACAACCGCTCTTACTACTAAGGGATCATCATGGGGATGTTAGTAGCCTTCCAGATCTGAGTTTGAGAAAATGATAGGTATGTCCAGACGTGGAGTCTTGGATACAGTATGCACCTCTAGTTCTTCATCAGCTCTGATTCTGCGTAAGTGAGCTTTCCCAGCCGAGTTGGACTCCTATCCTCTTGCAAATCCTCCTGATATTACTCTGATTTTTCCTAGGGGTTGCTGATGCTGGACGGGGCTTGTTGCTGAGGTGTTGGGGGCAATGAAGCTCTGTTCTTTGTATTGTGGGCAATAAAATGGCGTAACTGCCCCCATTTGGATCAAGAACTCGATCTCTTTCTTGAGCTAGATGCAGTCATCAGTATGATGACCATAATCTTTGTGATACTCACAATACTTCGTAGGATCCCTCTTTGCTGGATCTACTTTCATTCGAGGGGACCATCTTAAGAACTTTTCATTTTGTACCTCATACAAGATTTAGGATATTGTGGCAGTAAGCGGGGTATACTGCTGAGGTGTATACCTTGGCTGTAACTTAGGTTGTGGGGGGCCTAGACGGTCTTTGACATTTTTCTTCTTTTTTGGGGAACGTTCTCTATCTCTCTTGGGAGATCTGTCTCTTCTTGGAGACCTGTTTCTTTATCTTTCTTTCCTAAGACTTCGATCCCTTTTCTTTTCCTCAATCTCCTTACCTTTTTGTGAAGATGAGCTCCCTACCTTTGAAAGGAGAGCTTCCTCATCGTTGATATATTTCTCTACTTTAGCCAACACCTCGGCCATACTTGCTTGAAGATTCTTGGATATGGAGAACATCAAATCCTTTGACTGTATTCCCAATCCTGCTATGAATGCAGTAATAACGAATTTTTCATCGAGGACATCTACCTTTAGGGATTCCGAGTTAAATCTTTGAACATAGGACCTTAGGTTTTCTTGAGGTCTCTACTTCACATTCAGCAAATGATATCTTGATTTTATGTATGTCCGACCTCCAATGAAATGAGACACAAAGGATATCGAGAGCTCTTTGAACGAGGAGATCGAGGCGGGGGGAAGTCGGTTAAACCATGCTAAGGTTGATCCTTTCAAGGTTATGAAAAAGGCACTATAACGAATAGGATCTTGATATCCATGCAACTCTATCTGGTTCTTATAGGTGTTCAGGTGGTTCATGGGGTCCCTGGTTCCACCAAAAGCTTCTACCTATGGCATTCTGAATTTTGACAGGAGGGGGAAATGCAATACCGAAAGAGTAAATAGGGACTCGGTTTGTTGCACCAAGGCGTCTATGGTTACTAGGGTTTTACCCCTCATTGCCTCCTTCATGTGGCTGAGCTCCTATTGAATATCTTTGAAGCCCTGCTCTCAATATTGGTCTTTTCGCTCCTGCTAGATTGGGCGAAGGTTATTCTTCTCCATCTCATTACTTCGACTCTGCACCCCTTCATTGTCCCCCGTTCCTTAGAGGAGGTAGGGGGCCTAACTATTTTCTCCTCCTTCATCGGCTTCCCGAAATGGGTCAAGAGGTTGTTGTTTCCTATGAGGGGGATCATTCTGGCCTCCTTGGGCTGGTTGTTTCTCCTGTGGTCGTTGTAAAAGCTTCAAGAGTTCTTCATTTTGCTTTATCAAGCGTTGATTGACCAAGCAGAGGGCCTCCAACTCGTTTGTGGGAGGATCCACCATATGAGGATTAACATCGGCGGTTGGGAAGAAATCTTGTGGATCTTCGTGATGTCTACTTATGTTCTCCTGTTGGTTCTACATTCGTGGGAGATTCATTTGGCTTCTGTTCATGTTGCGGGTTGAGACCTTCAGTTACTGAAGGATTAGTGTACTTGTACTGAGAACTGTCGTTCCCACAGACGGCGCCAAACTGATGGTGAATGTTAATGTGGGCAAGTAGAAGACTAGAATTATGTTTTGCAATCTGGGTCTGAGCTTCTTGGCTTGTGAGGATCGTGATGAGAAATTGCTTTGGGGATTAGGGGGATTTACACAGTGAAAGTATAGTGGTTCACTAGCTCTGAAGCTCGGCTAATCCACTCTTCTTACTCCTCTTATTTCAATAATGGGGGATGGAATTTACAATATGCCTTTCATGCAACTCCGTTCTCCTCTTCGTTATTGGAGGCATTATACAGTATTTATAGAGCTGTTCCTTGATCTGTGGGATTTCTATCAAGATCCTAGCTTTTCATCCATGGATTACTCCTTGATTTTTGGAGAATATCTTGGTTGGTTGAAGGTTTTGCACCTTAGATATGGTTCTCGGTTGCATATAGGGTTCCAGCTAACATCCAGCTGTCCCCTTATCATTTCCGTTATTGCCTCGTTTGGGGGGAGCTCTAGCTCCGATCCTCTGAGCTCTGCATGTTTTGCCTGACTTCCTTGTCTGACCTCCACACCTGAGCTCATACTTTGGAAATTATTCTATGTATCATCAGCAATCAAAAGTTATACGTTTTTTTTATTATCAAATATTATGGTTTAATTTTTCTTAAACTTTAAAACATAAGAATTCTTATACAATAACTCATTTTTAGCATTAAATATTTATTTTGTTAAGAAATATTTTCTAATCTCTGATATGTCAACCAAAAAGTATGAAACTTGACATAACGTGCGTAAAAAAAAGGTGAGTCAAAAATATATTAAATTGTCGAAGGGTCTATTTTTATTCTCGCCTAGGACCCCAATTCCTGTTGGGACCCTGGTTATTTTAATAAATTATTTACTAAATAATGACACTTTTTAAAAACGTGTTTGATAAATACACTTTCATACAAAAATATGTTCTTGAAACATACTTTTTAATGACACAACCAAAACGAAAGCGTGTTTTATAGACACACCTTTTAAGAAAATGTGTATTTCAAAAACCCTTTTCTAGCATCTAGTCAAGTGTTAGGCGAGGCATCAGTTCTTGGTGGGGGTGTGCACAGAGAGAGAGAGAGAGTGAAAGATAAAAGAAAAAATTCTGACACAAGATACCAACAATGAGAGATATTACACCGATTATAAGAAGAAGCGTGGTTAATATACAAGCATGCTTTCAATAAAAGCGTATTTGTTATACGTTTTTTTTTTATAAAAATTGTAATTTTTAAAAAACATGTATTTACATTAAAAGTGTAATTGTTAAATATATTTTAAAAAAAATATCATAATTTGATAAATAAATTTAAAATAATAATAAATTAGTATATTTATTTCAAAATGACGGAAGATAGATAATTAACTCGAAAAAAATGTGACAACAATTGTTATGATGACCATAATAACAATGGTAGAGAAAATAATGATGGTATTAGTGATAATTACGACAATAGAAGTTAATGTGGAAAATGGTCATAGTCATAGTCATTCACAATATCTCTGAAATTTTATTTTATTTTTGTCTGTATCATTCTGATTTCAATTTTGTCATTTTTTGTCAAATCTTCCATTGGTCGTCTGTTTGATTTCCAATGTAGCACCCTTTAAGAGATAACATTATTAGATCGAGATTCTTTTTGGTACACTTTTATTTAATGTGCAAAATCACATATCGTGTATAACTAGGCTCCTATCAACACATAACGGGTACCTATCTCTCTCTTCGCTTTAATTTTAAATTACGTAATTAAAAAAAGTAAATTATTATTTAAAATTAAATATTAAAAGATCAGTTCGATTTTTGATAATGTATAATATCTTCAGGCACAAGATTATTATTAGAATTTGATGCGAACGAGTATTCAACAACATCAGTGAATTGTATCCCCAAGTTGTGTCTCCAAATTGCATATAAAGTGTATTAGAGTGAATGAATCGATATAAATCATGTCATGTCGAAATTTGTCCAACATATATCCTTATAAAGGTAATGCTGCAAAGATTATAAAAAGGAACTAGAAATAGGACCCAAATAATGTGTTAGCTGACATGATAAATAAATCTTAGAGTTTAAAAAATAAAAGTGGAAAAGAAAATATGTAACATATAACTTTATCGAGCATATAACTCAGTGATGGAAGCCTCATTCACAGACAAAAGGACAGACTGACTTTCTAATTGATTGGCCTGAGTCGCACTTGAGTTAAACCCTCGATACAATGGCGTTTTTGAATCACTATTGTTGTTGACTATGAGAAATGCAGGCTCTTTTGGTACTGTGAGACTGAGAGAGATGCTATTAAGCATCAACATAACTGAAGCCATAGTTGGTCTATCTGCTACATTTTCTTGAACACAAAGCATTCCAATATGGATGCATCTCATTTTGTCTTGTTCTGAACATGAACGCATAATCAATTTGGGATCTACCAAATTTAAAGTCGCTCTATTCTGCCAATTTTTTCAAGCCTACAAAAATGCAACATGTGAAGTTATAAGATTTCTTTCTATTATAATCTATGCGGCTAGTAATGAATCATCCTTATTTAAACTTACACAGCTAAGGAGATCCTTTACATTCTCTCCTTGTTGGAAAGAGTTGTTCTTGCGACCACTTACAATCTCTAGAACTATCACGCTAAAACTAAAAATATTTGACTTAACTAAGAATTGTCCATGCATTAAATACTATGGTGCCATATAGCCGCTGTAATTATTCAGTCATAGATAATAGCATTAGAGGCTAAAGACCGTTCTTAGGCTTGAAGACATGCTTCAACTTAAGCTTCTTGTGTTTTTCCTTGGACATTTTCTAGAACCACTTAATTTGTATTTTCAAGATTAATTGCAAAGTTTTATAAAAATTTTGTGCTATTCAATGATAGAGAAACAAAAGTTAAGAATCATTTCATACTTAATAAGTCCCCGCAATACGACTTGTAATGCCTTGAGTTTCATCAAGCACAAAATGTCTTGCCATTCCAAAATCCACAATTTTAGGGTTCATCTCTTCATCTAATAGAATATTACTAGTTTTGAGATCACGATGAATGATTCGATGTCGAGAATCTTCATGAAGATAAAGAAGTCCCTTAGCAATGCCTCCTATGATTTTGTAGTGCATATAGCTATTTTGTAGTCCCTTAGCAATCCCTTAGCAATTCCAATCTAAATGTGCCCGTTTAATTGGATCTACAACTCCAACCAAGCACACAAATTAGGCAGAGATTGTTTAAATATTAGCAAAACAAATTTGAGATAAGGATATCAAATTGTTACTGATTTCTTAATTTTTTTCCCTATTTGTCATTTTAACTATGTAAGGAGATTTGAATTATAGATTAAGTTAATGAAAATAAGAACTTTAGAGAAGGTAGATTGTCAGAGGCTACATACCAAATATGAAACGATCAAGACTTCCACTTGGCAAAAACTCATATAAGAGGAGTCTTTCTGTTCTTTCTAGACAGAAACCTAGGAGCCTAACCAAATTCCTGTGTTGCAGCTTTACCAACAATGACACTTCATTCTTAAACTCATGTTCACCTTGTCCGAAATCCTTAAACAACCTCTTCACTGCTATTTTTTTTTCCCATTTTTAAGCATACCCTATAAATATATCAAAATCAATATTAAATAAATTCACACTCTTAAGAAATGATATTTTTTTATTTGATGCAACTAGATAAATTTTCAAAAGGGGAAGTATTGTATTACCTTGTAAACAGCTCCAAATCCACCTTGTCCAAGCTTGTTACTGTTAGTAAAGTTCTTTGTAGCTATCTTTATTGTACCAAAGTCGTACTTCAAGATTTCTATGCTGGTGATTTCATCCTCGTCTTCAAATTTGGAAACGAATATTGTGCTAAACCAAATCAGAGTAGTATATGGCAATAGCTATGCCTTACAATATTAGCAGACATAGATCATATATTCCACTAGTGTTACTATTTTTTTTTAATCCTTGATGGTAGATATATGAACTTCTGAACCTATTCCTCTCTTAAATTTTCATGCATTAACTACTAGTTCATTGTAGATATTTCAAGTGACATTATCTTTTAATATACCAATGATTTTGACATGTATAAACTAGAGCATGTTGATTAGTATACCAATGATACTATTGGGATCTCATTTGTTGATGTAATCCATCACAACCATTGAATTGGTATTGGACCCAACGAATATTGAAACCCACCACCAATCTAATAGTTGTGAACAAATTAAGTCAACGAATTAAGTCTTAATATACATGATTGACAATATTTTTGAAACTGGAGCAATGTTACGCGAACTTAAAAACTGACTTGATCAATCATTGTAGTTGATTTAACTATGGGTTATATTATTTTATTGAGATTTACTACTTATTCAATGATTGTTATCATCAAATCAACAAATCAAATCTATTTTTTTAAGTTCAAGTAGCATTTTCCTTGAAACTGTTGTATCTCCCGTATATTCTAGGTGATGAGCATTTATGCTACAATAATTGGACCCTAACTTTTAAATAAACTATGAAAAATCAGTTTCAGTACTCTCATTGATCAGGAAAAAAAAAAACTTACTGTCAAATTTCTATTCTGGCTTCCTATACTTCCGTTGTCTCCTCTTTCTTAGAAAGATACAAATGAAAATGGCAGGGATCAAAGATTGAGAGTTGGACCAACAATAATATAGATAGTTCGAGTTTTGCTACTGTCTTTGCCTGCGAAATTACATAAATGTGCTTTCATTATGTTGATGATAGTCTTGGGATGTTGAATTCGTTGTGACCAACACTACATCTCCCCAAGGGGAATATATGTTTTTGGCAACTTTAAATATGCGCTTTATGTCTGCTTGGTCCCTAATTTTTAAATTGTGTCAATGTGATCTCTAAAAATTTTGACTTAGGCATCATTGGTCTAATAAAAACCAAGCGTTAAAATCTCTAACAAAGTTAGTCACGTGCATAACAAAATTAGAAATTATGTAAACCATCCTAAAAATTTTAGAATGACACAGCGTGTACTTGAGGAACCAAAATTACATTTTACCCCTGATGAAATAAAAGTTACAAAACGAACATGATATGGTGAAAAGAAAAAAAACTCGAGTTACAAAAGTAGGCAAGTTTTGTTAGGCTCTGGAGCTTACCTTCACTTCTAGCAGTTGGAGTTGGAGGTGGAGGGGGAGTCACAGGTGGAGTTGGAGTTGGAGTTGCAAGTGGAGGTGGAGGTGGAGGGGGAGGGGGAGTCGTAGGTGGAGTTGAAGTTGGAGTTGCAAGTGGAGGTGGAGGTGGAGGGGGAGTTGAAGTTGCAGTTACATTCATGGTTTTGTTTGCGTTGGCGGTGACGTAGGTGGCGGCTCCTGTTCCGGGTGGGGCGGCGGGTGAGGTCATATATACGGTTGGGGTTGCAGTTGTAAGTTTGGGGATGAGGCTAAGAAAGCCAAAAATGCAAAGTAAAGATCGAAATGTAGATCCAGAGACACTGAAAGAAGGCACTATGTTGATAAAATTCTTCCACCCAGTGTTTGCTTTTTTTTTTTTCTTTGTTTGAAATTAGATTCACCTATATATGATAGAGAGGACCCCAGAAAAGGGTCTGAGGACTTTTTGACGCTGGACAGCGAGTGAGTGATACTTTGAAACTTGGCCATTGTTGAAAAGCTTGATCTACGACTGTGGTTATGTGGAAATCAAAAGCATTCAACTGTATCATTAGGCTATAATTGTTAGGAGTTATTAGTTCTGGCCGGTATTTTGAGCGGTAAAACGGACGAATTATAAACTTAGACATTTTGAGTTCTAATCTTGACCTCCTCTTAAGACTAAGCCACTTGAAATTTATCCTTTTTGAATATCTTAGTTCACATGTGATTTGTGTCTTTAACTGAATGGGAAATAAATTAGTCAAGGTGGGCGTAAGTTAATCTGGACACCCATTACCGTTGAACTAAAAAAAATTAAAAAAATATATAATTATTAGGAGTTACCCAGTTTTTTACCAACCCCAACCAATTTGGGAAAATAATTCTCAAAAATAGGCAGTTTCTAACTTATTTTGCAAACTGGGTATTTTTTTTTATTTGAAAAAACGTGATGTTTGTATGCTAAAAACATAATTTCATCTAATGATTTCAAATTCAATCAACCCATATGTTCAAATCCAATCCAATCCAATCCAATCACACAAACCCAAGGATTGCAGCAAAGAAGACATTAGTTCAATTGAGATCTTCAATGCTGACCTAATTTCTTATCTACTCTTTTAAAATATCAAATAAACATAAGTCCAGTTTGGTTTGCATATCAGAGACTGTTTTTCTGTTTTTACAAGCAGTTTCTTGGACAAAAACTGTTTGATCAGCTATCTTTTGTTTTTATTTTTTAAAAATTGAGAACAAAAATTTGAAAAATTTAGAGAACAAGTTAATATTGTTTGAGTGTTTTTGGGAACAACTTTTCTAGAATTTAAAACCACCACCATCACCACATCTATATTTTTATTTTCAATGTTTTCTGGATTTCTATTGAAGCAAGTTTTACTGTTATTCCGTAGAACTGTTTTATAGTTTCAAATATTATTTTTTGAGACACAAATCAAATAGGTGGATAACTTTGAGAAATGATCCTTGTCAATATTCAACCATTGAAAAAGTTGGCATCCCCCTTCCCCAAATTCCAAAAATCCATGGTGGAGATCTTAGATTTTACTCCCTTTGAAAGGGGAGCGGCTCCTTGATTGGAGGAGACCTTTGAAGTAAAGATTTCTCATAACATAGTAACGTGATTGCATGATTTTGTGGCGGAAATCTTTCGATGCCAAACTATACCAATCCCTTGTCACCCAACTTGAGATGGTGAAAAATTGCTTATGAAACACGATATAAATCACAAGATTTGTATTGATTAAATTATACAAGGATCCTCTCAACTATAATTAATTTTTTTTTGTACTTTGCCCCTTGAACTATTAACTTTTTTACATTATTCCCTCAAGTACTTTAATTATTTCATATTGCCCCAATCATAAAGGTCTATCATCTTTTTGGACAAAAATTGATGTCATGTCAAGAAAAAGTGAACAAAATTATATAGTTCAGGGACAAAATAAAATAGCTTTTCCTTAGATATGTAATAGACGTTAATCATTGGGACAATATGAAGCTAATCACAGAATTGAGGATGTAATATGAAAAATATGATAATTTAGGGGAAAAAATTTTTAAAAATCAAAATTAAGAGGATCAAAGTATAATTTGTCCATTTGGAATCAAATATGGCTCACTTGAGTAATTAAAGAGCTCAAAAGACCTTGACTCTTAATTTCCACAGAAATTTCAACGTCTTTCCCCTAAAAGGAAAACTAATTCTTCCGCGTTCCCGAATAAAAGTAAGTCAATTTTTGTATAGTCACCTTATCTACTTGTTTACTTGATAATGAACGATGATACTAGGTAATAATGCGGACGATGTAACAATTACCCCCAATATTTATTTCAAATTTGTATTCCAAAAGCCATTAATATTGGGCTCCACAACTTTGACAAATCTATAAATCAAGCTGCCTTGTGAAGTTAGCTAGACTTTCCTTTAATGCCGTAATAATTCTGCCTTTAGATAACTTTGAAACTTGGCTTTTTGCTGTTCATTTGCAATTATCTTGAAATATGCTAGACTTGCTGGATTAATTCCTGGCACTTTCTTACCCACTAGATTTAAACTTAATTTAGAGATCTAATTCAATACAACCATTAAATTGAAATTCAATACAACCATTCAATCAGTGGATGAAACTCAATACAGATGGTTGCTCAAAAGGGAACTCCAGATCAGCAGGGATTGGAGGACTCATTAGAGATGACCAAGGCCAGTGAAAGCTGGGATTCATAGGAAAGCTAAATGCAATCATAAGCCTGCAAGCTGAATTATGTGCCATATGCAAAGAACTGGAGCTCACCACCTACATATGTTTCACCAGGCTATTGATTGAGATTGATTCCATGGAGGCTTTCGACCTCTCCTCACCAACAATGGGAATGAGGACCATCCCTCGAAAGCCTTGATTGCCAACTGCAAACATCTGATGGGTGAACCCCAGATTCCTATCGCCCACACTTTGCGAGAGGGTAACCAATGTGCGGATATTCTTGTTAACATGGGTGAACAATAGCAGAATAGCGTTGTGGAGGTCACAGTCCCACCCCTCGAAGTTCTGCAAGCACTAAGGCTAGACTTATGTAGTATTGATTTTGTAAAGGGGTTGTGTTAACCCCCGTTTCTTTTCCGATGTTCCGAAAAAAAGAAAGAAAGTCAACTTCATTTAATATTGAAACTTACAACTAATTCAACGATTGCATATAACATTGCTCTTAGAAAAAAGCACATGTGACACAACTTCATTCTCCCTTGATGTATTGTGATTTTTTTTTTTTTACATTTTTCTTTCCACCGATGAAATTGGTTACATAATACATTAGGTTAATAAGCAAATGAAATAATATCAAATCCACAAAAAACAAAAGAGTTTTTATTAGAATAAACGAATGTGTTTTGAAATATTATAATATATACTCTATTCAACTATTATTTAAAAAGCGAGATACTATAAATCCAATTATTTCGAATATTTTTCTCCGAAAATTACTGATATTTCTCAGGTGTTCAATATTTCATGGCAATAAACAGGAGCAGGCAGACCATGGCATGAAGGACTTATGGTTGGAATAACCTCTTTGATTGCCTTAGCATTTCTGATGGTTCTCTTATATCACAACGTTAGTTCATTCTCTCTCAACGAATCCAGAAATGGAGCAGCTCCAATTTTATCATTTTTTTATTGATCTTTTTATTTTATTTTTTATTATGATGGAAAGTATCATGAGAATTGTCATATCATAGTGTATAAAATAATAAGGGAAATTTACACTTTGGCTCCCTCAACTATGACCCTTTTTTCACTTTACCTACTCAAATATCATATTTTTTACATTGCACCCTCAACTATGTGATTAGTTTCACAAATATTGCAGCAATTACTAACATCCGTTATATATTTAACAGAAATTTATTTCATTTTACCCCCCGAACTATGTTATTTATTTCACTTTACCTCAACACATCAGTTATTTCCGTCCCAAAAGGATCAAAAGCGTTTGTGATTGGGGCAGTGTGCAATAATCAAAGTAGTTGAGGGGACAATATGAAAAATTCAATAGCTAAAGTGGCAAAATAAAATAGGAACACATCATAGTCACAAATAAGTTCTCATGGAAAGCTTCGATCCACAACAAACAACTTGAACAAAATAATGTCAAATTGCTTATCACCATAATTTGTAAACTGAAATACTATCTAGAATATAATTTTGTTATTGAATCCTCCTCCCTTACTGACAAACTGACAGACTTACTCTTTGATTGACTTGAATGAGTCATCCCAGAATCATAATTTTGAGGCAATGGTCTTTATGGATTATAGCTACTATGAGTTAAAAATGCAGACTCTAAAGGTGTAGGGAGAATGAGAGCGGAGCTATTAAGCATTAGAACAACTGAAGCCATAGTTGGTCTATCTGCTAACTTTTCTTGAACGCATAACAATCCGATATGAATGCATCGTATTATATCTTCCACTGAGCCTAAACCCGACCTCAATTTTGGATCTATCAAATTTGAATTGGTTCCATCCCGCCAATGTTTCCAAGCCTACAAGAATGCAACATCTTCGGTTACATGTGTTCATGGGATCATAATTTTGGCACTAGTAATGTAAGATTTTTNACTTACTGTCAAATTTCTATTCTGGCTTCCTATACTTCCGTTGTCTCCTCTTTCTTAGAAAGATACAAATGAAAATGGCAGGGATCAAAGATTGAGAGTTGGACCAACAATAATATAGATAGTTCGAGTTTTGCTACTGTCTTTGCCTGCGAAATTACATAAATGTGCTTTCATTATGTTGATGATAGTCTTGGGATGTTGAATTCGTTGTGACCAACACTACATCTCCCCAAGGGGAATATATGTTTTTGGCAACTTTAAATATGCGCTTTATGTCTGCTTGGTCCCTAATTTTTAAATTGTGTCAATGTGATCTCTAAAAATTTTGACTTAGGCATCATTGGTCTAATAAAAACCAAGCGTTAAAATCTCTAACAAAGTTAGTCACGTGCATAACAAAATTAGAAATTATGTAAACCATCCTAAAAATTTTAGAATGACACAGCGTGTACTTGAGGAACCAAAATTACATTTTACCCCTGATGAAATAAAAGTTACAAAACGAACATGATATGGTGAAAAGAAAAAAAACTCGAGTTACAAAAGTAGGCAAGTTTTGTTAGGCTCTGGAGCTTACCTTCACTTCTAGCAGTTGGAGTTGGAGGTGGAGGGGGAGTCACAGGTGGAGTTGGAGTTGGAGTTGCAAGTGGAGGTGGAGGTGGAGGGGGAGGGGGAGTCGTAGGTGGAGTTGAAGTTGGAGTTGCAAGTGGAGGTGGAGGTGGAGGGGGAGTTGAAGTTGCAGTTACATTCATGGTTTTGTTTGCGTTGGCGGTGACGTAGGTGGCGGCTCTTGTTCTGGGTGGGGTGGCGGGTGAGGTCATATATACGGTTGGGGTTGCAGTTGTAAGTTTGGGGATGAGGCTAAGAAAGCCAAAAATGCAAAGTAAAGATCGAAATGTAGATCCAGAGACACTGAAAGAAGGCACTATGTTGATAAAATTCTTCCACCCAGTGTTTGCTTTTTTTTTTTTTCTTTGTTTGAAATTAGATTCACCTATATATGATAGAGAGGACCCAGAAAAGGGTCTGAGGACTTTTTGACGCTGGACAGCGAGTGAGTGATACTTTGAAACTTGGCCATTGTTGAAAAGTTTGATCAGCGACTGAGGTTATGTGGAAATCAAAAGCATTCAACTGTATCATTAGGCTATAATTGTTAGGAGTTATTAGTTCTGGCCGGTATTTTAAGCGGTAATACGGACGAATTATAAAACTAGACATTTTGAGTTTTAATCTTGACCTCTTCTTGAGACTAAGCCACTTGAAATTTATCCTTCTTGAATACTTTAGTTCCGATGTGATTGGTGTCTTTAACTGAATGGGAAATAGATTAGTCAAAGTGGGCGTAAGTTAATCTGGACACCCATTACCGTTGAACTAAAAAAAAATTAAAAAAAATATAATTATTAGGAGTTACCCAGTTTTTTACCAACCCCAACCAATTTGGGAAAATAATTCTCAAAAATAGGCAGTTTCTAACTTATTTTGCAAACTGGGTATTTTTTTTTATTTGAAAAAACGTGATGTTTGTATGCTAAAAACATAATTTCATCTAATGATTTCAAATTCAATCAACCCATATGTTCAAATCCAATCCAATCCAATCCAATCACACAAACCCAAGGATTGCAGCAAAGAAGACATTAGTTCAATTGAGATCTTCAATGCTGACCTAATTTCTTATCTACTCTTTTAAAATATCAAATAAACATAAGTCCAGTTTGGTTTGCATATCAGAGACTGTTTTTCTGTTTTTACAAGCAGTTTCTTGGACAAAAACTGTTTGATCAGCTATCTTTTGTTTTTATTTTTTAAAAATTGAGAACAAAAATTTGAAAAATTTAGAGAACAAGTTAATATTGTTTGAGTGTTTTTGGGAACAACTTTTCTAGAATTTAAAACCACCACCATCACCACATCTATATTTTTATTTTCAATGTTTTCTGGATTTCTATTGAAGCAAGTTTTACTGTTATTCCGTAGAACTGTTTTATAGTTTCAAATATTATTTTTTGAGACACAAATCAAATAGGTGGATAACTTTGAGAAATGATCCTTGTCAATATTCAACCATTGAAAAAGTTGGCATCCCCCTTCCCCAAATTCCAAAAATCCATGGTGGAGATCTTAGATTTTACTCCCTTTGAAAGGGGAGCGGCTCCTTGATTGGAGGAGACCTTTGAAGTAAAGATTTCTCATAACATAGTAACGTGATTGCATGATTTTGTGGCGGAAATCTTTCGATGCCAAACTATACCAATCCCTTGTCACCCAACTTGAGATGGTGAAAAATTGCTTATGAAACACGATATAAATCACAAGATTTGTATTGATTAAATTATACAAGGATCCTCTCAACTATAATTAATTTTTTTTTGTACTTTGCCCCTTGAACTATTAACTTTTTTACATTATTCCCTCAAGTACTTTAATTATTTCATATTGCCCCAATCATAAAGGTCTATCATCTTTTTGGACAAAAATTGATGTCATGTCAAGAAAAAGTGAACAAAATTATATAGTTCAGGGACAAAATAAAATAGCTTTTCCTTAGATATGTAATAGACGTTAATCATTGGGACAATATGAAGCTAATCACAGAATTGAGGATGTAATATGAAAAATATGATAATTTAGGGGAAAAAATTTTTAAAAATCAAAATTAAGAGGATCAAAGTATAATTTGTCCATTTGGAATCAAATATGGCTCACTTGAGTAATTAAAGAGCTCAAAAGACCTTGACTCTTAATTTCCACAGAAATTTCAACGTCTTTCCCCTAAAAGGAAAACTAATTCTTCCGCGTTCCCGAATAAAAGTAAGTCAATTTTTGTATAGTCACCTTATCTACTTGTTTACTTGATAATGAACGATGATACTAGGTAATAATGCGGACGATGTAACAATTACCCCCAATATTTATTTCAAATTTGTATTCCAAAAGCCATTAATATTGGGCTCCACAACTTTGACAAATCTATAAATCAAGCTGCCTTGTGAAGTTAGCTAGACTTTCCTTTAATGCCGTAATAATTCTGCCTTTAGATAACTTTGAAACTTGGCTTTTTGCTGTTCATTTGCAATTATCTTGAAATATGCTAGACTTGCTGGATTAATTCCTGGCACTTTCTTACCCACTAGATTTAAACTTAATTTAGAGATCTAATTCAATACAACCATTAAATTGAAATTCAATACAACCATTCAATCAGTGGATGAAACTCAATACAGATGGTTGCTCAAAAGGGAACTCCAGATCAGCAGGGATTGGAGGACTCATTAGAGATGACCAAGGCCAGTGAAAGCTGGGATTCATAGGAAAGCTAAATGCAATCATAAGCCTGCAAGCTGAATTATGTGCCATATGCAAAGAACTGGAGCTCACCACCTACATATGTTTCACCAGGCTATTGATTGAGATTGATTCCATGGAGGCTTTCGACCTCTCCTCACCAACAATGGGAATGAGGACCATCCCTCGAAAGCCTTGATTGCCAACTGCAAACACCCGATGGGTGAACCCCAGATTCCTATCGCCCACACTTTGCGAGAGGGTAACCAATGTGCGGATATTCTTGTTAACATGGGTGAACAATAGCAGAATAGCGTTGTGGAGGTCACAGTCCCACCCCTCGAAGTTCTGCAAGCACTAAGGCTAGACTTATGTAGTATTGATTTTGTAAAGGGGTTGTGTTAACCCCCGTTTCTTTTCCGATGTTCCGAAAAAAAGAAAGAAAGTCAACTTCATTTAATATTGAAACTTACAACTAATTCAACGATTGCATATAACATTGCTCTTAGAAAAAAGCACATGTGACACAACTTCATTCTCCCTTGATGTATTGTGATTTTTTTTTTTTTACATTTTTCTTTCCACCGATGAAATTGGTTACATAATACATTAGGTTAATAAGCAAATGAAATAATATCAAATCCACAAAAAACAAAAGAGTTTTTATTAGAATAAACGAATGTGTTTTGAAATATTATAATATATACTCTATTCAACTATTATTTAAAAAGCGAGATACTATAAATCCAATTATTTCGAATATTTTTCTCCGAAAATTACTGATATTTCTCAGGTGTTCAATATTTCATGGCAATAAACAGGAGCAGGCAGACCATGGCATGAAGGACTTATGGTTGGAATAACCTCTTTGATTGCCTTAGCATTTCTGATGGTTCTCTTATATCACAACGTTAGTTCATTCTCTCTCAACGAATCCAGAAATGGAGCAGCTCCAATTTTATCATTTTTTTATTGATCTTTTTATTTTATTTTTTATTATGATGGAAAGTATCATGAGAATTGTCATATCATAGTGTATAAAATAATAAGGGAAATTTACACTTTGGCTCCCTCAACTATGACCCTTTTTTCACTTTACCTACTCAAATATCATATTTTTTACATTGCACCCTCAACTATGTGATTAGTTTCACAAATATTGCAGCAATTACTAACATCCGTTATATATTTAACAGAAATTTATTTCATTTTACCCCCCGAACTATGTTATTTATTTCACTTTACCTCAACACATCAGTTATTTCCGTCCCAAAAGGATCAAAAGCGTTTGTGATTGGGGCAGTGTGCAATAATCAAAGTAGTTGAGGGGACAATATGAAAAATTCAATAGCTAAAGTGGCAAAATAAAATAGGAACACATCATAGTCACAAATAAGTTCTCATGGAAAGCTTCGATCCACAACAAACAACTTGAACAAAATAATGTCAAATTGCTTATCACCATAATTTGTAAACTGAAATACTATCTAGAATATAATTTTGTTATTGAATCCTCCTCCCTTACTGACAAACTGACAGACTTACTCTTTGATTGACTTGAATGAGTCATCCCAGAATCATAATTTTGAGGCAATGGTCTTTATGGATTATAGCTACTATGAGTTAAAAATGCAGACTCTAAAGGTGTAGGGAGAATGAGAGCGGAGCTATTAAGCATTAGAACAACTGAAGCCATAGTTGGTCTATCTGCTAACTTTTCTTGAACGCATAACAATCCGATATGAATGCATCGTATTATATCTTCCACTGAGCCTAAACCCGACCTCAATTTTGGATCTATCAAATTTGAATTGGTTCCATCCCGCCAATGTTTCCAAGCCTACAAGAATGCAACATCTTCGGTTACATGTGTTCATGGGATCATAATTTTGGCACTAGTAATGTAAGATTTTTGTTTATACTTACGTAGCTTAAAAGATCCTCTACATTTTCTTCATGTTGGAAATAGTTGTTCCTCTGACCGCTTACAACTTCTAGAATTAATACACCAAAACTAAAGACATCTGACTTTGTTGAGAAATGTCCATGCATTGCGTATTCTGGTGCCATATAGCCGCTGCAATTATTGAGTCATTAATGTACTACAAATAATAGAAGTTGAAGACCAAGTTTAGGCTCAAAGGCAGGCTTCAACCTACACCTGTAACGGTTTTCCATTAAGCTTTGGACAACTAATTACATTATATCTTCAATATTGTGCACAAACCATTTGGATTTTCCATCATTTTAATTAGAGACTACATGGTCTAGTTTTGTAGAATTTTTTGTGCTATTTCGATGATACATATATATGTACCACATAATATAAAAAAGGTTAATTACAAAATGTCCCTTTTAACATTGGATATTTTGTCATTCACTCCAATTTTTAGTTTTAACAAATAGCTCCCTTTAAGTTTAAATATTTTACAATTAACTCCAACAGTTAATTTTAGACCATAAAAAATGATGAAAATTGGATATGAGAAATTCACATAATCTCTATTTTGTTGAAAATACATAATTACCCCCAAAAAAGTGTGTGTGTGTGTGTGCATGTGTTGGTGTTGGGCGAAGATGAAGGTGGAGGTGGAGGTGAGCATGGTGTTGTGTAGTGCATTAGTGTTGGGCTAACTTACTAGATCATGAAGGTATAACTTACTAGGTCCCCGCAATCCTTCTTGTATTGCCTTGAGTTTCATCAAGTACAAAAAGCCTTGCCATTCCGAAATCTGCAATTTTTGGATTCATCTCTGAGTCTAACAAAATATTGCTTGCTTTTAGATCACGGTGAATGATCCGAAGTCGAGAATCTTGATGAAGATAAAGAAGTCCCCTAGCAATGCCTTTTATAATTTTGTAGCGAATATCTAAATCCAAATCTGCTCGTTTTATGGGATCTGCATATCCGATCAAGTATATAGTTTGGTCATAGTTCTATTAATCACAGTTCTTTCGAAAAAAACATAATATATCATGAATTTCAGTTCATTGTTTATCATTCATTTCCAATAGTTTATGATGTCTAGATGGCTTGTGTTTGCTATTTTGAACGTGAATGTTCATATGTACTCTAAATTGAGCCAATAAATTAAGATAAATATATATATATATATATATATATATATAGAAACTAGAGATCTATCATACCAAATATGAAATGATCAAGACTTCCATTGGGCACAAACTCATATATAAGAACCCTTTCTGTCCCTTCAAGGCAGAAACCTAATAACTTTACCAAATTCCTGTGCTGAAGCTTTATTACCAATAAGACTTCATTCTTGAATTCTTGTTCGCCTTGTTCGGAATCTCTAGAAAGTCTCTTTACAGCGATTTCTTTTCCGTTTAGAAGCCTACCCTGTAGATATATTGGAACCACAAATTAGTTTTCTCAAAGAATATAATTATTTGGTTTGATACAACTTAAGATACTTTCGTATAAGAATGTTCTTTCACCTTGTAAACAGTCCCAAATCCACCGTGTCCAAGCTTGTTACTACTAGAGAAGTTATCAGTAGCAATTCTTATTGTTTCAAAGTTGTATTGGAAGGTTTCTATGTTGCTAATTTCATCCATGGCTTCACAAAACCCAACAAATTTGAAAATGAAATTATAGTGTTTAAACTAAATATAAGCAGCATATAGCCATAGCAATGACTGACAGATAAAATCATTTTGAAGTTACTCTCACCAATTTTCTCTTTTGGCTTCCTATGATTCCTCCTTCTTACAAAGATGCAAACGGTGACAATAAGAATCACAGAAATAATGAGAGTTGGAACGATGATAATAATGATTGTTTGAGTTGTGCCATTGTCCTTGCCTGCAAAAGAACAACGATATGTTTGTATTATATATTTGTAGTGTTTCAACGATTCAATCTAATATTAATTGTCAGAGCCACACCTGGAGGTACCCTAGCCGCAATATCATTATAGAAACGGGAAGTATCAAACCTAAGAGTACAGCTAGGTCGTAAAATTTTCCCTCCTCTTCTTGTATTACAACATAGCGGAATTTGTTCAGCAATGGCATCTAGACAAATGTTACATTGCTGCTCAGATAAATCGGGGGTGCACTCCAAAAGCGCGTATAACGTCTGAGAGTTAGGGATGCTCGCTTTCCCAGTAGCAAACTTACGTGGAGAATCACCTGATGTTGCTTGTCTCTGTAGGCTGTTGAACAAGGTCGTCAATGCCAGATTAAACTGAGCCATGTCTGAATTGCTAGTAATGCTCCACAGAGGTATGGATGGTTCAGTATTGAGAGTTTGGAATATAGAATAATTTGAGTACCTTACCATACAATAATCGTACCATCCAATTGCCCCCTTGTAGTTTAAACAAAGTTGCAAGAGCCTACGAGAACCATCATCCACACAACGACGACACACATCGAACTCAACATCTTCTCGACAAAGCACGATTGCGTTAATTTTATCGGAGTTTTGGCCAACAGATGAATTGTAAAAGCCATTAGTGTCAATACTGGCAGGGAGAGAGGAGAGGAGGGTGTTCTTATTTGACTCATACACGTTGCTAGTACCCATGTCTCCGCAGAAGTGGAATAGAAAATCAGGTTGCGTAATGGTGAGACCAACAAAGTTTAAAAGGATATGAGAGAGGAAGAGAAACAGTTTGAAATAGCCCATGATGGTTGTATCATATCATAGAAAATTTCAGTTGCTATAGCAAGTATAGTTGTGAAGGATAATGAACTTATAATAAGTAGAAAAGTTTTACTCCTTTCATCATATACGCGTATAACAAAAGTAAAATGATTCAGTTGAAAAAGTCATTTGTCGACTTGGAAGTCTATGGTAAAAGTCAGGGTCATTGGCTACGCCATATGGTCAAAGAGGCCCTTGCGTAGGGGCCCATTTTTTCAAAGATGTAATTGCACCATATTTTCTTGATGAGAAAGTCTTTTTTTTTTTTATCTTCTAAACGTTGAAGAGTGTTTAGATCAGTTTACACGCACCTCAATTAATTTTTTTTCAGTCTAATTAAAAGTATGTCATCCACATCGAAATTAAAGTATTCATAAAAAATAAATTCCTCATAATCTGACTCTAAATAATTATCAAGATTCAAATTCAGAATATCTAAATTGACAGTTCATCTCTGTTAACTATTAAACTAACGTCTCGTTAGTGATGAAGTCCCTAAAACCAAAAATCTTCCGCATGCCGTCTCGGTTGGTCACTTGTATGATTAATTAACTATATACAAATTGGATAGATTTAGCAGGACATGATGAATTAACTATATCACCTATTGAAAATGATATATTATGAAACTTTGATTAAGAGCTCAATCGGTAATTACAAACCAAAAAAAAATATGCTTAACCTATAATTTCACATCTCAAATGTTAGAGAGCGAATTGGATTTCCAAATTACAAATAATAAATTTTATGAAAATATAATGAATCTTTGGTTTCTCTATTTTGGAAAATAAAATAATGAATAGTTTGAAAAAAGCAAGGCAATATTAAAAAACTTCTTAATTATTTTATATTCTCTTTTTACTCAAACTCTTTCTATTTTCTCAATATTTTCAATATTCTTAAAAATAATAATAGTGTGAATCCAAAAATAATTTTAAAATTTTATTTTTTAATTTAATTTAAAATTTTAAATCAGTCAGATCCATTATAATTTTTTTTAATAAAAGCTACTGCTCTAACTATTTATAATAATTTTTAAATTTTGTAGTGAAAATTATTAAAAACTATAATTTGGAATCCTTTTTGTCAATAAGTTCAAGCATGAACTTTTTAAGTCATTAAGTCCAACTCAATTGTTCTTTTTTTTTTTTTTTTATGTCTTCTAATCCAATCTATTTTTTCTCTTTTTTTATATTACAATATTACCCCTACTCTATAAATTTCATAAAATTCAAACAACATTGATCAACATTACTAAATCAAACTAGTAATATCATTCAAAATTTCACATATTAAACAATTGATTCAGAAAGTAACAAACATAAATGTACACACACATATATCTATATAATAAAACACATAGAAATTTGAATTTTTTATCCCCTATATATTTTTTTCCTAAAACATCACATCACTCATTTCTATCGTATGTTTAATCATTTAATATTTAATTAATTTATAGTTAATATAATTTTTATTTCAAAAATTAATCATATACGATAATATACACATGTAGAAAATTTTAATATAATGGGGATTAATTTTTTGAACACTCAAATTTTATATTTTATCGTGCATTCAGGTACGAATTATGACTAGTTTATATATATAGAGGTAGAGAATATGTTTAGCTCACTATCGTTTAATTTACCATTGTTGAGTTTACCTTGAGTGTGTCTTCACCCCACCTCCCAAGTCCACTATCACCCTTTACCTTTCACCCGGGAGAAGTTTTATTTTATTAAAATTCATGGTTTTTATGAAAAGTCATTGAACTATGAGTTTTATTATATTAAAATTTATTTTTTTAATATGGTGGGTGGCAACAGTGGTGGCGTTTGAAGATGATGGTGGGCGGCAATGATGGTGGTGGTACTAGGTGGTGGTGGAAAGTGGTGGTAGTGGTTGAGAGAGGGGTCTGCCTATTTGCCGGTGATTTTTTTGGGTGTTAAGTTATTGGAATAGGTGGCATTACAAAGAAAATTAGAATACGAATGAATGGTATTTTAGCCTTCTTGCAAAAACCATTAGATCTGTTAAGATTTGTAATTTATACACAAGTAAAAGGGGTTAAGTGGAACCTCTTAAGGTTGTGGGACCTTTTAGAAATGGACTTTTTCTCTCCTGACTACTTCTATCCAATCTAGAAGTTCAGGGCAAGCCTCGAACGCGCAAGGAAATTTCAAACACGAGAATAGATATGATCGCCTTGTTTTGTCTGTAATCAATATTCAATATTCTAAGTCAAGAGTCAAATTGTAGAAAAGACGACGGCGATGACGAGAGCGTCATCAATATTGAATTGAGACTTGACAGATTATAAACTAGTTCATCTTATCCTTCACCAACTAGCCCATATATGTATCTGCTACTGAAATATTAATCTTGTATCATATATATATATATATATATATATATATATATATATATATGATTATGCCTAAAGTAAATTTTAAGTGTTAGTTCAGGAGTTCAGTTCAGATCAAGAGGATCAGTCATATTAATTGAGGTCAGAAGGTAAGGACTGAATATTTATTGAGGCAAGACCACAACGGGATATCCACAAGATGTTCCTAATGCGTTAGGAAGTTATATTCAAGGCACCCAATCTCAACCAACCAAGATCTTCTCTTAGAATTAAGGAAAAATCTATGAAATAAGGGCAGAAATTTCGGCCAAGATCCCACTGAATAGGAAATAGCCCTATAAATACCATGTAACGCCCCCAAAGAAGGGGGAACCTTAGAGGCAAAAAATTAGTCATTGTACTCTTGAGATCATTATTATTAAAAGACAAGGAGCAGGAGTCTCCATTGAGGAGTGGATTAACCGAGCTCCCGAGCTAGTGAACCACTATACTTCCTATGTGTTAATCCTCCTAGGCCCTAGAAAAACATTTCTTTCATTATCACACCACCATCACTGCAACGCAAAAACACGATTCCTTGCTCATATAATTCGGTTTACACCATCAGTTTGGTGCCGTCTGTGAGAACGAATGTTCCTGTTACAAATAAAGCTTATTTTCCAGTGACTGATGGTATCAACGCGAAACATGAGCCGAAGTCAGACCAATCCTCTACGGACGCAAGATCAACAGGAAGCCACAAATAGCAGACAACCCGAAAATGCGCAAGAAACAAATCCCCCCCATGGGGAGCTTTCCCATGAATAATGAAATAGAGGCCTTTCGTCTTGTCAATGAACGTATGATAAAACAGAACGAATAGCTTTTAAAGTTCCTACAACGCCCATAGGAGGCGCAACCGGTCCAAGGAGGCCAGAATAATCCACTACTAAGGGAGCAACCGCATCTCGACCCCCTCAGAGAAGTTAATGAGGTGAGAGAGAATAGCCAGACCTTGGGGCAAGAACCTCGTCTACCCCCTAGGGATAGTCACAACGAGGAAGTGCAAAGTCAGTATAAGGAAGGGGAGAAGAGCGATCTCTTCCCTTATCAACAGGAGAGAAGAGAATATCACTGGGAACAATGTTTCAAAAACATCCAGCAAGAGCTCAGCCAGATGAAGGAGGCAGTGAAGAGCAAGGCTCCAGTAACTATGAACGCCTTGGTACAGCAAACCGAATCCTCATTCACTGCTGGGGTGCTGCACTTCCCTCTCTCACATAAATTCAGAATGTCGTAGGTGGATACTTTTGATGGGACAAAGGATCCCGTGGATCACCTCAACACCTACAAAAACCAAATAGAGTTGAATGGATACCAAGATCCAGTGAGATGCAGGGCCTTTGCTATCACGCTGAAGGACTCAGCCTTAGCATGGTTCAACAGACTCCCTCCAGCCACGATCTCTTCTTTTAAAGAGCTTTCATTCTCGTTTGTATCCCACTTCATCGGAGCTCGGACCTATAGAAAACCAAGCTACCATGTGTTAAATGTAAAACAGGAACCTAATAAGAACCAACGGTATTATGTCCAACAGTTCAATTCAGAATCTTTGAAGGTGGATATTTTGGATGAAAATTTTGCTATTACATCCTTCATAGCAGGTCCGGAGGTTCAGTCAAAAGATCTAATGTTTTTCATCTCAAATGACCCCCAGGCTAGTATAGCGGAGGTGCTTGCCAAAACAGAAAAGTACATAAATGATGAGAAATCGCTCTTCTCCAAGGTCGGGAGCTCTTCCTCGAGAAAGGAGAAAGGGAAGAAAAAAAAAAGAGAAAGCTCTGGAGCTCGCGATGAACTCATTAGTTCATAAAGAAAACCCTAGAGCTCGCGATGAACTCATTAGTTCATAAAAAGGGTCCTGGAGCTCGCGATAAACTCATTAGTTCATAAAGAAAGTCCTAGAGCTCACAGAGAACTCATTAGATCATAAAAAGAGCCCTAGAGCTCGCAATGAACTCATTAGTTCATAAAGAAAGTCCTGGAGCTCGCGGAGAACTCATTAGTTCATAAAAAGAGCTCTGGAGCTCGCAATGAACTCATGAGTTTATAAAAAGAGCCCTGGAGTCCGCGATGAACTCATTAGTTCGTAAAAAAAGAGCCTTGGAGCTTGCGATGAACTCGTTAGTTCATAACAAGAGCCTTAGCACTCGCGATGAACTCATTAGTTCATAAAAAGAGCTCGGGAGTTCGCGATGAATTCATTAGTTCATAAGAAGAGCTCAAGAGCTCGGGATGAGCTTACTAATTCATACCAAGAATGATGAAATCATTGGTCTATGCAAATATGGGAAAATTAGGATTTTTAGAACATCTGTAGTTATAAGGGAACAATCAAAGCAAAATTCCTAGTCGTCTCTCCAACTCAGTGACCCTCTCCTTCAGACGAAAGTTCTCCTCTTTCAGTTTATCCCTTTCCTTCTCAACTGATGACAGAAGGTCCATCAACTTTTGACCAGCAGTGGAGAACAAAACTTCCCCCAGGCCAAAATCAGAGGTAGGGGAGGAAGAATCATCTTTCTTACGCCTCTTCGAAGGAGCTCCCGTGTCTTCGCCTTTATCAGACTTTGAGGAAAAAGAGTCAGATTCAGGAAAAAAAGGAAAGTCCCGTTCAGTTGCAACAACACTAAACAAGAACAGATTGTCTGGTGTTAAGAGCTCAGAAAAAGACATAGGCTCAACTTGGGTCGCTAGTTCCACCCTCATCAATTCGAATAAGTCCAAATCAGGAACACCTGCACACCAAGAAACAAGCTAAGCATAGAACATCATAAAATTCCACCCTAGTAGAGAGATCTTCATCACATTTACCAGGGTAAGAATAGCTCTTCCAGAACCAAGGGACTCTGCATTCTCTAGTGCCCACCTCGGGAGACCTCCACGAGTCGCTTGAAGCAAAAAAGAAGCACTGAACCTATCCCGAAGGGGGGGAGGGGAGATCAAATACTAAACGACGAAGACAAAAATCTCTCCACTGGAAGCGGACGAAGCATGAAACTTCATCCTCCTGAAGGGTAAAAAAATGGAGAAACACGGTAATCGTAGGAAATTCGCTATTTCCTCGCAGACGCTAAAAGAGGAAGAAACTAGTCATGACAGCCCATCCCATGGGTGAAAGATGAGAGGGACACAATCTAATATAGGCCAAAATAAATTCAATAGAAGGATGAATGGGAAGGCACAAACCTAGCCCCAAAGCCGCTTCAAAGAAACACGTCTCCCCAGGAGGAAGGTAATTACAGGGTTCATCGGAGCTTGGAGCACGAAGAGGTAACTCCAAATCAAGAAAGAATTTCTTCCTTATTCTCTCTAAATTAAAAGATGTCACCACTGAGGAAACAAAGTACCGAGTATGCCACATCCACTCAACCCCCAAAGGAGTTTCGCTCTCGAAACAAAGCAGAAAATGAGGTAGACATAATGGATTCAGACGAAAAGAGAAGAGAAGGAAATATAAGGCGTTAAGCCCTCAAGAAAAACAAAAGGACAGTCGAAAGGAAGTGATAGCCAGTACTTATAGAAATCCCCTGAAGACCATATATTTTTAGGAAATTGGTAATTACACGAAACCTTAAGTCGGTGGGTCTCTAAGTTTCCAAATTAAGGAAACAAAAACCATTTTGAAAAGAAAGTCACGCATTAAAGGCAGACATCAACAACACCCCGGGATAAAACAAGCAAACCTCCAAGGGGGAGTTCAGAGCATAAAGGAAAGGTCAAGACAAATCCCTGCACATTGGAAAGGTCAGCGAATCAGAAATAAGGAAATCAATGCACCCAAGCAGCTGCGCCTAAGCATGCTCTTCCAGGTTGTCACCTCGCCAATGGTACATGACAGCTCGGGAGCTCGGAACAACGGCACAAGTAGACAAAGCGTGATAATATGCTCTCCACCTCACTTAATCAGAACGACTGAACACTCAAAATAGGGAAGAAGACCTGACTAAGGACTACACACGCGCATGCCCCCAAAGCCTTGCCAAAAGGACCCCTCAAACCGGGTCGGTGGTTACTTAGCCCCGGCAACAAATTAGCACCTAGTCGGTCTGCTCCACATGGAAAGGATGAACCCTCATCCTGGGACAAGAGGGAAAGGTCTACTTCTTTCCAGCATGATAAATCCTGACCCTTGGATCAGCCACACCAAGGCAAAAGCTTGACCTAGGATCCTGTCTGTATGTCAAGGCCAGCTATGCAGGTTAGCACATGGGAACCCCTCCTTAAGGATAAGACTTCAGGTACTCATTTTCTTATATATCAAATAGCAAAAAGCTAGACCCCTATGGCATATGAAAATCTAACCAGACAAACTTCCTAACCATTTGAGAGGAGTTTGAGAGGAGTTGCATATGTGAGGTTACGCTCCAATACAGAGGTATAACTATGAGTTCATAAGTTTAAAAAAAACATGTTTTATATCCTAAGTCTTTGAGGATGAAGTGAGACCAGAGTTTAGTTGGTCAATTGCTAGAGCTGAGTTAGAAGTTGGAAGCTCAGCTCTGCACATCAGTAGTTATTCCTAATTTCTTTTCTTCAAGGAGTCCTGAACGATCCTTAGAACCAAATGGAAATGAGAGCTATTTGATAAATGATGAATGTCATATTTGATAAATGATGGAATAAAGCAACAAGTTGAAAAACAAATGGAAATGAGAGCTATAAGCTGTAAATTAAACACAAAATATTACAATTCCAAACATTTTCATTTCAAACGTTTCAAAATGTTACAATTATGAGATAATTAGCCCAAAGCTACAAGCAAAACTTTCTCTACATCCCAAAATATTAAGTTCCCGAAGGAAGAGTAGGCGAAGGGCTTAGTAATGCAGCAGCCGAAGTCTCATTAGAAGGAACTAAAGTAGGGCTCCCTAATTCAGCAGGCGCAGAGGTAAGGACCTCAAATTCAACTAAGGCTCTTGTGGCCTACTCAGCAGGGAGGGAAGAGGCAGGCTCAGCAGTCAGGGGAATAGAGATGTCTAAGGAAGCAGAAGCACCCTGAGTTGAAGTCCCAACTAGAGGAATGAGCTCTCCAGATTCTTGGGGCACATCTTCAGAAACAGGAGGAGCAGGAGCATCATCCTCTTCTTCATCAGACTCCTCGACCTTTTCCTCAGGGGGAATTGAAAAGTCAAAGCCCAGCTCAGGGTTAGTCCTTTCAGCTATGCCCTGGAATGCAATCCACCCTTTTTTCCACCTGGTGAGAACGTCATCCTCTAGCTGGGCAAACAACTCATCTTTTTTTTTGGATGGTAGTGTCTCGACCCTCCAGCGCCTCCCTGACAGTCCCTAACTCCTCCCTGACAGCATCATTGGTCTCTGCTGTCACCTCGTACTCCCTCTTCATATTCCTGAAGGAAGTCAGAGCATAAAGGGACTTTCGGCTCTCCTCGATTCAGTCATCGATTTTTGACCGGAGGTCTTCCTTAGTTTTGCTGAGCTCTTCAAGTCTAGACTTCGCAAGGGAAGACTGCTGCTCCACTTGCTCTTGCAGCTCCTTTACCTGGACCTTGAGGTCATTATTCTCAAAGGCCAGGTTGGCACACTTCAGCTCAAAAGCTTTGGAAGCGTTGGCTAACCCCTCCAAGGCTTGGATTCGCTTTAACAAGCTGTTTATTTGAATAACGGTCTGAAAACAAGCATGAATGATTAGTATAAAGGGAAGAGCACAAAAAAAAAGGGCAGGATTAGCCAAATTAGAATCTCACCGAGGTACAACCATACAACGCAGTGGAACACACAGGTTTTCAAGGATACAGAAGTGGCCGCATTAATGTCAGACTCTGAGATAATGGAGGCAATGACCTCTACAGCACGCTTCACGTCAGTAATAAGAGAATTCTCAGACTTCGAAAAGATCCCTTGGCCTATCATGAGAGGTTGGGAAGTCTCCTTGGTTGATGCAGAAGCAGCCCGACCAGGGAAAGTGCGAGCAGTCTCCAGGGCCCTCTCAACTTCAGACGCAGAAAGGGAGGACTGGTCTCGCCCAAGAGCATCTTCATTGGCAGGTCAGATCCTTTGGGGGAAAGGAAGCCCTGAGGTCGGTGAAGCATGTAAAGGGGAGGGTGGAGCCTTCTGGAAAGAGACAGAGGTAGAGGCAGAGGAGGTACCCATTCTCTGAACCTTAGTTCGAATGGCTGGGCTCCCACCAGAACTGCCCTCAGCCTTACGCTTGGTACCGCCCTTGTTTTTCTTCTTCAATAGTTCTACCTTAGCTTGGAGCATCTCAAGGATAGGTTTCATTGTAGAAGACCTTGAGAGATTTGGCTGGAGCTGGTTAGTGAAAAGGAAAAAGAAAGGGAGGAGAACAATGAAACCAAATAAGGGAAAGAGCATTACCTTCTACATCCTCAGGTCGGATAACGGAAAGTGGGATTGGAGGAGGGTCGAATCCCTGCCTTTCTAATTCCCAAGGCTTAAGGAGCTCAGAGTACCTCTCTGGATTACACTTGGCCAACTTCAGCTTCACCCGCTTGTCTTCGGCGCTGAGTTCAGGTCGAATAACACCAAAGATGCAGAGGTCGGGAAAACAACCCATAAATCTTCATATAGTTCAGTCAGGAAAGAACTCACCTAAGTTGTCTGGGGCTGACCAGGCTCAGGGAATCCCAAAAGTGTCTGTTTTATCAGCGGGGTTGTATTCCCAGTTGACACCCCCAATGAAAAATAAATTCTTTTTTCAGCCTTTATGAGAACTCGAGAGGTGAGTGATAATCTGCCTAGACAAGGTCTGCCTAGAAATATATAGAAAGCCCTTAGTCGAGATAAACTTGACATTAAAAAGGTCTATGAGCAGAGAAATGGTGAGAGTTTCAAGCCCATACTTCCTAAAGAAAACTAAAAGACCCACTAAAACACCCCAGAAGTTAGGAGAAAATTGAGCAGGGCAGACATTGTGATGTTGTAGAACATTTTTGATGAAGGGATGTATAGGGAAACGAAGGTCATTATCGAAAGCGGCCACAAAAAAACAGACTCTTTTGTACACTTGGGCAACGTATGGAGTAAATTTATCCGGATACTAGGGCTGAACACCAGGGGAAAAACCAAAACAAGCACTAAGAGCTTCAATGAGAATAGGATCCACCCCACTAGGACCCACAAGCTCAGCATGCCTGAAGGAAGCCTCCATACCAGCTGCACTATTAGGAATCCCAACCTCACTCACCTTGCCCTTACCCTTGCCAGCACTTGGAGGTGCAAGGGAAGTAGATGGGGGGAGTTCCTTGGAGTCCACCTCAGTATCGACAGCCTCAACACCGAGAAAGTTGTCAATCTCATCACCTACATCCCCTAAATCAGAATCTCTCTTGGCAGACCTGCCACCTATGAGGGAAACAGAGAAGGGAGTTGTTCCAGAGGAGGCATACATGATTGGCAGAGAGAAAGACAAATCGAAAGAATTATAAAAAGGAGGAATACTAACTAAACACTCCCTGATAATCTTAGGGTCAGCACTGTACCTCCCAACAGTAAGAGTTCGCACAGTGGAGTTCCAATCCACAAAGCGAGAAAAAAGAGATAGGCAACGATCGTGATTCCAAAAGAAAAAGAATCGAAAAACTCAGAAAAACAATGGCCACCTCGAAGTCGAGGGATCTAGAGTGAGGAAAGGCAAGAGAAAGAGAAAGGGGCAGAGGGAAGCGTACTTAGACAGGGAAGAGAGCAACAAACAGCAGCCAGGAAAAAAAATTGACGGAGAAGAGCAAAACAGAACTTTGAATCAAACCCAGAAAGCATAGTTTTGAGCAAAGAATAAGAGAACCGCGTCGAAGACAAAGGTGAACAACGTAGAAGATGAACAGGGAGTTTTGAGCGATTTTTGAGCAGTCGTTTGAGTATTTAAAGCTTGAGTGACATAGGCTGAAACGTGCATGGGAATCGAGGAAGCCATAATTGCTGTAAACCGTCAAAGAGCACCCCCCGTGCACCTCATATGCGGATTAAGGTCAGCTAGGTGCAGGCCTGGTCCAATGCGAAAACAGCTCAGCCAATCCCTCAAGCAAGCTTGGGCCAAGGGCTGAGGGGGCAACTGATGATGCCTAAAGTAAATTCCAAGTGTTAACTCAGGAGTTCAGCTCAGACCGGGGGTCAGTCATATAAACTGAGGTCAGAAGGCAAGGGCTGAATGTCTCTTAAAGCAAGGCCATGGCGGATATCCACAAGATGTTCCTAATGCGTTAGGAAGCTATATTCAAGGTACACAATTTCAACCAATCAAGATTTTCTCCTAAAATTAAGGAAAAACCCATGAAATAAAGGCAGGAATCTCGGCCAAGATCCCACTGAATAGGGAATAGCCCTATAAATACCATGTAATGCCCCCAAAGAAGGGAGGACCTTAGAGGCAAAAAACTAGTCATTGTACTCTTGAGATCATCATTATTAAAAGACAAGAAGCAAGAGTCTCCATTGACGAGTAGATTAGCCGAGCTCCCGAACTGATAAATCATTATACTTTCTCTGTGTTAATTCTCCTAGGCCCTAGAAAAATATTTTTTTCATTATCACACAAACATTTTTTTCATTATCACACCACCATCACTGCAAAGCAAAAACACGACTCCTTACTCATATAATTCGGTTTACGCCATCGATATATATATAATACAGTAAGTAATAATGGATTATTGGAGTTTGCTTTTCTTCCTTTCTCATATCCTGATCCTAAACTCTGTTCGATTCACCAATGCCCAGCCTGATTTCCAAGGCTACGTCTGTTGACTCAATGTTACCACAGTCACCACGTATGAGGCAAATAAGAACAACACCCATACTACCCCCACGTATGAGTCAAACAAGAAATCCCTCCTCTCCTCTCTCTCCTCCAATATCGGTAGATACGGCTTTTACTATGCTTCTTTTGGAGAAAACTCTGATAGTGTTAACGCGATCGCCCTTTGTCGTGGGGATGTTGAGTGGGATATCTATCGCAGTTGTGTCGACGACGCTGCTCGTAAGCTCCCACAAGTTTGTGGAAATTATGTAGTCAGGCAATCGGATGGTACGATTATTGTATGACAAGGTTCTCAAATGACACTATATTTCACACTGTCCACACTGATCAAGCTGTGTATACTTGGAACCTCATTAATGTGTCAGACTCAAACGTTGTTGAGTTTAATCAGAATCTGAGAACCTTGTTGGATAGTGTAATACCCCACATGCGTTTAAAAAAAAATAATAATAATAATAATAAAAGACATAGGTGTTCAGTAATTATTTCATTTGAAATGTTAAAATAGTATAACTCAAGGAAAGAGTAGTTAAAAGATTAGTTTCGGTATGAAAATGTACAAAATAAATCATAAAAGAACTTGAACTAATTAGGTCAATGTAGAAAAGTATGTAGGATAAGTTAGGATTAAAGTTGGAAGGATTGGAAGTGAAAAGGGGCGCCCAAATGGGCGCTGGGGCGCTGCTCCGGGTACATTGCCTACTCCGGACCAGTTGTCGTAGAATCGTCATAACTCTTGCTACAATGGTCCGATTGAGCTGAAATTTTGACACAATGCAGAAGACATCTAGATCTACAACTTTCATGTTTTGCACTTTTTCAGATTCACAGTTTAGCATGATCAAAAATAAGGAAAATAGTAAGTCTGGAAAACCCCCAAAACAGACGATGAACAGTAAAAGTCGGGATTTTTGGGTTTTAAAACACCCATTCCAAGCCCTATTTCTCCCATTCTTCATTTCCCTTCCACTCTAAATACCTTAGAGCCCTAAGAGAAGAGAAAAGGGAGAGAAAAACACCAAGGTCAAGAGAGATTCCCACCTCATAAAGATCAAAACCGAATTTCTCAAGTTTTCTCTTCTCCACCCATTTCTTTTGCTTCTATTCCTCAACCACTCACACCCAAATCTCTAGAAACCCTAGGAGGACGAAATTAAGAGGAAAAGGAAGGAGAATAGGAAGATTTTGAATCTTGGGTCTTAGATTGAAGCTACAACCAAGAGGTAGGGGATTTCTTCCTAATTTCTTACATTGAGGCTAGGGTTTATGTATATACATATGTTTTCCACTCCCATCCATATTTATTTGATATGATTTGTATGATTCTTAATTCTCCTTGTAATAAATGCTATGTTTGAATAATGGGATGGTTTGGTAACCATTAAATTTCTCTTTTTCATCTTCCAAACTTGGTTTTAAGAAAAATTGAGTTTTCTCCATATATTGCCTTGGTTCTCACTTTATAAATTTAGTGTTCGATATTGTTCAACGAAAATGATCTTTATATTGATCTTTTGCTCATTTTAATTCCATCTTGCTATGACGCTTTACTTGTGAAATTTGGGTATTTTGCGATTAATTGGTAAAATGTGAATTGATTGAGAATATGTTGGTTTACTCATTGTATGGTGGTTGGGAGGGACTTGGATTACCTACGAGATATGCCGTAGAGTGTAAATGTCAGTTGAACCCAGTGGGGGGGGAGATGGTTTCTTGCACTTGTAGTGAGTTGTCATTTGGTAATGCGACCACTATCGTACGCCTGGAGTTCGAACTAGGGTTGGTATACCATTCCTGGGGAGGGACTCGTCACTGCCATTGGGATGGTAGACGCCCCTTCCCTAAGTACTTGTGATTGTGATTATAAATGGGTGGACTAGGTATAATCGTTGGGTAGATTCATGAGAAACAATCAACATACATGGTACGGGGATGAACCAACATAAATGTGATGATTGGCTGGAATGGCTTGGCCGGTGCATTGGTATGGGACGATGCATCGGAGGGAGCCCCTCCTAATTGACTTAATGTTGGAAATGGTTTGCTATGGTTAAACTTAATTTATTTCTCTCCTTAACTACTGTATGGCTTAAACTTGAGATCTATTTAAAATGTCCCGTTTTACTTCAAATTCATATATGTTATTTATGAAATGTGACCGACCCGTTTTGTATTTTATAAACCTTGTTGGAGTTGGGAAGATTTTGCTACAGAGCCTAGTGCTCATCCCCTACTGTTAACATTTTTCAGACTATATCCTTGAGGAGGAGCCAGGAGTCGAGGAGCCCGTTCTTTGGGAGACTCCGATCGACGGGAGCGTAGATCCCGAGGTGGACGCCTAGAGCGGCCCTTCTATTTTGTTCTAGACTAGGCTATTTTTTTTTTTGAAAGATTGTAAAGTCTAGTTATCTTTTGAAATTCCGCTGCTTATCATAGTTTAATTCTTTGGGAATGTACATGCCATTGTGGGCATATTTTTTTGGGTTAACATGTAAATTTGATGGATTGATTATATAGTAGTTAATTGGACCCGGTGTGGTCATTATAGTAGAATTGCACAGGTTGGATTTTGTGGTAGAGCTCCCCGTACAAAGGAGACTCTGCCCGAATTTTGTTAAAATATCAATGGTTGATGGATAAAAATTTCTTATTTATGGATTTATTTAGTGCTCTCATGATTGTGAAAGGTTTTAGAATGTAATGCCGTCCGAGGGGGTATTTGGGGCGTTACAGATAGACTAAAGGAGCAAGCGGCATCAGGTGATTCTTTGCTCAAGGTTGCTACTGGAAACATAAATGGGCCTGGCTTTGATACAATATATGCACTTTCGCAATGCACTCCTGATTTATCTCAAGACGATTGTATCAACTGTCTAAATGAGGCTGCTAGACAACACCAGGTCTGTTGTAATAGAAGATTAGGAGCGAGAATTCTAACACCGAGCTGTAATTTTAGGTTTGAGAACGTGCGTTTCTATAATGATACACCANGAAGACGAATGCATCGACTGTCTAAATGAGGCTGCTAGACAACACCAGTTCTGTTGTGTAAGAAGATTAGGAACGAGAGTTCTAACACCGAGCTGTAATTTTAGGTTTGAGAACGTGCGTTTCTATAATGATATACCAACGCATTTCTATAATGATACACCAACTCGAGGTATGGTTTCAATTGTGTTGTTTTTAAAGGGTTTTGAGGCTAAATTTAGAATTCAAATGACATGTCAACATATAATTTGAATTTTTTATTGGGACCCAAATGACTTAATACTAAATAAAGAAGCTCAAGTTAGTTGTCATGTCATTTGAGATATAAATTTGATTCTAAAATTTCGTTAGCGTAGCATTACTCAATTACATTTGATCGCTAGAATTATTACCTTTGTTGTACTTTATACTTTAAACTATAAAATTTTTCACATTGTACTTTGAAAATATCAATTTTATTTTATATCACTCTAATAGATAACAACTGTTAATTTTTTTATGGTAAATACACATGTGAGTAGTTTACACTGTCAATAAACAACTGTCTATTATCCTTTCTAAACTCAAATATTTTTCTTTTGACCGAACTTCTTTTTCATCACAACAACCATTTAGTTGCAAAAGAGGTAAAATAAAGTGATAATAGACACTTAGCGGGAAGCTGATTGGGTTTCCCTCTCTCATTTGACAGATTTCAATTTTGTCGTTATTTATTGGAATGATATGAAACAAAATTAATACTGTAGGGTGTAATGTGAGAAATTTTATAATTGAAGGTATAAAATGAAACAAGGGAAATAGTTTAGGAAGTTAAAATGTAATTTACTCTTTTAAAATTGAATAAAACCATATGGAACCTATTTTACAAACAATTTACACTAATTGTTTTCCTTTGGTCCTTTCTTATGATATCTTTAGCTTATTTCTTAGTATTTAATTGCTCAATAATATTATTTGTTGACTTAATTATTGACATAGTCTATAATAATCTTTTACTTAGTAGCGAATCTTAACAAATATTGAAGTCGGATGTTAATTCAATAACAATGAATGATTAATTTAACAAATTATATTAATAAATTAGTTTCAAATAGCATTGTTCATAATTGTTACAATTCTATAGAGTTTCATTTTTTTCGCCTTTTCTTTTTGAATAAATTACATTGACATCCCTTGGAGTTTACAAAAAATTAAATCCATCCTTAATGGTTTTAAAAATTTTGGAAAATCAACTTTTTTGGTCAACCTAAACAAACACAAGTCCATTACTCGTTTGAGATTAGATCTATCTACGCAACCATAATTAAAGCATACATTTCAACCTTTTGATCAACTTAAACAAACACATCTCCATTACTCGTTTGAGATTAGATCTATCTACGCAACCATAATCGAATCATATTTTTCAACTTTTTTTGTCAATCTATACAAACACATCTCCATTTCTTGTTTGGGATTAAATCTATCTACGCAACCATAATCAAAGCATACTTCTATTCTTTTGCAGGAGGCAATGACAATAACACAGCTCGTACTATCTACGCTATTGTTATTCCAACTTTCATCTCTGTGATTCTTGTCGTTTTCATTTGCATCTTTCTAAGAAAGAGGAAACAGAGGAAGCCAGAACATAAAGTTGAGGGTAAGTTCATACTGATATCCCATACTCTATTTGAAGCTTAGGCTCAGATTGTTGCACTACTAATCATCGTTACCTGACATAAAGAAAAATGCAGCAGTTTCAAAGTGATAAACATGCTTTGGTTTATACATGTCAAAACTGGTGTCAATAATGGCATTTGAACACCCCCATCATTTTTTTTTTTCTGGTATTACGGTCAGAGAATATTCAAGTCAGCTTACGTTCACTTAGATTAATTCTCTTCTCGGTTTAGTCAAAGGTAGATCATTTACGCTGAGATTAGAAAATTCATGAATGATACATTTTTTATGGTCTAACTTCTAGAGAGTTGTCAAGTTTTGAACTCAAGATGTAGAGGTTTAGAACTCATCCTTGTCTCCACTAGGATATCCCTTGGGGCTCACCCTATCATTTTTGTTACTCTAGTAGCAAAGCTTTTATATGGTGGTGATAGCAATTACAAGTTTATATAATGTTACCTAATGCTAGAGAGGTAAGTTGTTAGCAATCTTGTCACACGCAAGAAGACTTGAGAAATATATATTACTGGAGGTATACCTGAAGGCACAGTATAATGTAAACCAACCGATTAATTTGGAGAAGTGAGGAGTGAAGATCTCAGAGAGAGAGAGAGAGAGAGTGAAAAGTGAAGAGAGGAAGGCAAAATTTAATGTGAATGATTTTGAGAGAAATATTGATGACCATTAGATGAGTTTATTTGAGACCGTCGAATAAATTTATTGAAGTCTGTCATGTTTTATATTATAGATTTTAGCCACACTCCGATAACTTAAGCTATTGAGAGCACATTCTAAATATGTATCAACGCAAGATCTACACATCAGGTGCTAGAAAGAGGGAAATTTAACAAATAATATAACTAACATGTTCCCCCCTTGCATTATTGATTAGTGCAAATTAGTTGGAAGCCGTATTAGAATGTGTTTTTCTCGATATGTGTGAGAAATTGTAACATATTCCCCTTACTTTGTTTGTACAATTAAGTTCTCAGTTAATTTATGAATCCAAAAAGAATATCTCCCAGACATGTCTAGTGAAAATATTGGCATGAAAATTTAAGGGAGGAGTGGGTTCAACTATCTATCATCAACGATTAAAAAAAAAAAAATAGTACCCCCTAGGGGAAAATGTGACCTATGTTTGCCTTGGTTGTAATGCATATGTATAGCCATATACTACTCTAATTTGGTTTAGTGTTGCAATAATTTTTTTTTTTTTTCTGAAGACGATGATGAAATCACCATCCTAGAAACCTTGCGGTATGATTTTGGTACAATTGAAACTGCTACAAAAAACTTTTCTGACAAGCTAGGAGAACGTGGATTTGGGCCTGTTTACAAGGTAAATTAGTAATTTACGTTATGAAAATGTGTCTACGTGTATCAAGTCAATAAATATCATTGCTTAAGAGAACAAATTTATCTAATACTGGTTTTGATATCCACAGGGTACACTTCCAAACGGAAAGGAAATAGCTGTGAAAAGGTTGTCCAAAGGTTCTGGACAAGGTGAACAAGAGTTTAAGAATGAAATTTTATTGGTGGTGAAGCTTCAGCACAGAAATTTAGTTAAGCTTGTTGGTTTCTGCCTGGAAGGAACAGAAAGACTTCTCGTATATGAGTTTTTGCCCAATAAAAGTCTTGATCATTTCATATTTGGTATGTAGCACTCGACAATCAACATGCCCTAAAGTTCTTTTCTGTGAGGCTTACATTAATCATTTAGAATACTTATCTCAAATTTATTTTGTTAAAATACCTCACAAAACAAAAATAAAAATGAGATATATATTTGTTTTNAAGGCTTACATTAATCATTTAGAATCCTTATCTCAAATTTATTTTGTTAAAATACCTCACAAAACAAAAATAAAAATGAGATATATATTTGTTTTCTAAAAGGATTATGATTTCTTTGAACTCTGACTAAATCATATGCTTGGCTGGATTTGTAGATCCAATTAAATGATCAAATTTAGATTGGGATACGTGCTACAAAATCTTAGGAGGCGTTGCTAAGGGACTTCTTTACCTTCACGAAGGTTCTCAACATCAAATTATTCATCGTGATCTCAAAGCTAGTAATATTATGTTAGATGCAAAGATGAACCCTAAAATTTTGGATTTTGGGATGGCAAAGCTTTTTGTGCATGATGAAACTCACGGTAATACAAATAGGATTGCGGGGACTTAGTAAGTATCAAATGAATCTTAGCTTATATTTGTTACATCCTCTTGTATAGATTATCTATCATCGAAGTAGCACAAAAGTTCTACAGATTCTGTAGGTAATATTGAAGATACAAATTAGTTACTTGAAATCTCTTGGGAAAAATATAAGAGGTTTAAGTTGTAGCCTATCTTCAAGCCTAAATATGGTCTTCAGCTTCTAATACTAATTGTCAGCTACGACTAAAAAATTGCAGTGGATATNAAATATAAGAGGTTTAAGTTGAAGCCTATCTTCAAGCCTAAATACGGTCTTTAGCTTCTAATACTAATTGTCAACTACGACTAAAAAATTGTAGTGGATATATGGCACCAGAGTATGTAATGCATGGAGAATTCTCAGTTAAGTCAGATGTCTTCAATTTTGGAGTGTTAGTTCTAGAGATTGTAAGTGGTCAAAAAAACAACTCTTTTCGAAAAGGGGAGAATGAAAAGGATCTTCTTAGCTATGTAAGTATAAATAAGGATATGATTCAGTAGTAGCCTTGGCCCAGACATTATAATCCAATGAAAACTTGTAATTGCTTATGTTGCATTCTTGTAGGCATGGAAAAATTGGCAACAGAGTACGACTTCAAATCTGATAGATCCCGAATTGATTGGGCGATTAAATTCAGCACAAGACATAATGAGATGCATCCAAATTGGACTACTATGTGTTCAGGATAATATAGCAGATAGACCAACTATGACTTCAATTTATCTGATGCTTAATAGCTTCTCGCTCACTCTCATAGAACGTTTAGAACCCGGATTTTTCATATTCAATCGTGGTGATTCGGAAATGCCTTTGCATCAGTTGCATAATTCAGAAGCGACTCAATCCGTCAGTCAGAAAGTCAATCCTAACTTTTGTTCAACGAATGAGGCTTCAATCACTGAATTATATCCTCGATAGTATTTCAGATTACACATTTTAGTAATAAAGATATTGACACTTCCTTGGTTCAAGCATTTTGTTTTGAATCAAAGCTTTGCTGAATGGGTAGGAAGAGGACAAACCATGTTGTATTATTTTGTTTGATCATATTTCAAAGATGTTATTTATGGAGTCTATAATAATGACAACAACAAATTAAAGTCATCAAAAAAAAATTATTTTTATTACCATTTTACTAAAATAATTTATATAAATCTTAGAATTTGAATAATATATTTATGGATGTGTGTATCTACATTTTACACTACAATATGTGTGATTAAACTTGGAGGAAAAGAGCAAGTCCAGACATTAAAAAAGTAAAAATGCCAAATAAATGTTAAGGAAATTTTAAAAAAATAAAAATTACTGAAAAATAATTTCAAAAGATATCCTATATTTTTAAACTTGTCATATACTAGTTGGTTATAATGGCCCGACTGCGGGCTATAAGTATGGCACACTTGCACCCGCCCTAGTTACTTGTCAGGATTAAGACTTCTAGATACGCCCATTAATAGAATGGATGGGCACAAATCTGCCTAAAGAGAGAGTATACAAGACATAGATCTGATGGTCCGTGACTATTAATAGACTGATGTGGGTTGAAAAGATTTTGACATGGCATGAATTAAACTCAACAGGATCCATTGACAGCCTTAATCCTGATCTCTTTTTGTATGACATGCTTGAATTTTGCTTAGTAATATACTTTGTATATAATTTGAAGACATAACTTGAGAAAATAATGCACCGATGTTGTTAGATCGACACTAATCCCATTAATATTAAGATCCATCCTTACTTAATATTGGAAGTAAACAAAGAAAAAAAACTGTTTCCTAAAAAAGTAACCTAAAAAGACTATTTCAATCCAGATTATCATTCGGAAATTTCAATTTTTTTGACTATACTTATTCTTATTTTTTCTCAAAACGATAGGTACTCGTTATGTATTGACAGGGACCTAGTTACACTCAGCTTGTGATTTCACATATTAAACAAGAGTGTACTAGAAACAATCTCGATCTAATGTTACGTTATCACTTAGTCTCGTTAAATGTAAAATCAAACAGATGACCAACGGAAGACTTTGACCAAAATTGACAAAGTTTGAAACCGGGATATAACGTCAAGAAAAAATATTCTATAGATATGGTGTATGTGCATTGCAGTAAACAATCAAACAGAAAAGAAAATTAAACTTACGAGCAACAGTAGTGGTTTTGATGTTGGAATAAAACTGGAAATCATGATACCAATGGCTACAACTCGGTCCATAAAACTCGTATACTCTTTGATTTTTGATGGCTAATCCCACACCAGAGTTCAAAGTCGAACTAGTTCCAAACCTTAGAGTGAGTGTGCTTTAGAAAGTAAAGGCTCCAATTTTCGCCTGATTGTTTGCATCAAATCTTAGGTTCTCCATTGAATTCCATAAATAGGGTCACCCGTTGATCTTCTAAGCATTTTCCACAATCAAAACTTCAAAGGAATTACTCTTTCCTTGACATCCTCAACAGAGGGATCCTTATCCCTGTGAGAAGAATGGGACCCTTCATCCTTTGAACTATCCCTCGGTGTTTGGGTATTCGAAGGAATAGATTCAAAGGAAGTATCAGACACAACCTTTATCATGGGAATCCCGCACTTTAACCAACAATATAAATTAGGCAAGTGAGAAGAATAGACTTCGATGACCCTCAAGTCAAGACTCCAAAACCTCACTAAAGATAACAAACAACGAAAGACGATCGATGAAGAAGGGAAGAGATGTAAAAGACCCAAAAAAAATCCTAAAGAAGCAAAACTTGAGAATTACAAATCAAAATCCTACAGACCACCACCAAGGATCAATTCGGTCCAGGGTGGTGTAAGGAAAAGAAATGTACCTAAAAATAGGTGGACTGGACGAAAAGGCTACGAGGGGTGAATGACACAACCCTAAAAGCTTCGAAGACCTCTTGGTTCATTGAATGAAATTATTGGGGGCTTGTCAGCAGTAGAGCAGTGTTATCAGATCCACGTGTACGCACAAGCTAGTAATGTCTCAAAAAACAAGGAGACAGGTATCACAAGCAAGCGACCCATCATCTCTTCTTAGAGACATGATTTTTTTCCTATTTCTTCTATTGGTAAGTGACTTGAAAAAATAGGCGGTGTTATTATCAACCTCTTGTAACCACTTGACTCTAGATTTTTGTCTATAAAAGCTTTTCTTTTTTCTGACAATTTTAGTGAACTTGAGCATATGTACTTCCTCTTACTTTTTAAGTGTGATGTTGAAAGGGTTAATAACAAGTTGGTTTTGATAATTAACAAGATCCTCTTTGGCCTCATTAGTTCTCATAGACATATCTCCGGATTCCTTTCCCAATAACTTCAGAGTAACTTTAAACTTCTTAAGTTTGGTGCACACTTGGTATTGTAGAGTACCATGGACCTCCTTTCTCCAAACTTGTGCAATAATGTGAAAAAAATTCTCCCTTACAGCCCAAAAATTGAAAATTTTGAATGGATATCTGCCCCCCACTTTCTGGGGCCCAATCCTCACTAAAATTGGGTTGTGATCAGAAATTCCAGGAGGCAAAAATATAGCTTCAGAGACTTGGTGGAGATCCTTCAACTATTTCAATCTAATCATAAACACCTAATCAGAACCATACCTGGAGGTGGCTGTGGTGCAGCCGGAGTTTCATTATAGAAACGCTCGGTCTCAAACCTAAGATTACAGCTGGGTCTTAGAACTCTCGCTCCTTGTCTTCCAATGCAACAATCCGGGATTGCTTTAGCAACCCCATCTAGGCAGTCGTCACATTGGATGTCAGATAAATCAGGGGTGCACTGCGAAAGTGCATATATTGTTTGAAAGGCAGGGCCACTAGTGCTCCTGATTTAGCTTGTTCCCGTAGTCTGTCCAACAAGATCCTTAGTGCCTGATTGAACTGAAGCACGTCTGAATCTGATACATTGTTAGGGCTCCACACAGCCCCAGGTGGGCCAATATCTATTTGGTGGACAGGTGGAGTATGGTGAAATTTGAGAACCTTAACTTACATTTATCATACCATCCAATTGCCCCAAGGTGGTTTGGACAAAGTTGCACGAGCTTATGGGTAGAATCATTGACACAACTACGACAGATATCCAGCTCAACATCTCCCCGACGTAGGGCAATTGCGTTAATTCTATCAGAGTTCTGGCCAGCAGAACAACTGTAGAAGCCATTTCTACCAATATTGGGAGCGAAGGGGGAGAGAAGGGTGTTTTTATTTGACTCAAACATGCTGGTAGTACCATTGTCTCCACAGACGAGGTATCGGAAATCAGGCTGGCCATTGCTGAGGCTAAGAAAGCTTGTAAGGATAAGGGAAGCAAAGAAAAGCAGCTTCCAGTAACCCATTGTTGTCGTATCAAATGACAGAAGCTTTCGGTTTCTATAGCGCCTATAGGCTGGTGAAGGATGATGAAGAAAACATGAACCTGAAATTCAATTGGAGGAGTGGTGTTTGTAATGGAAGATGTGATGAAATGGATGGGTTCTGGGTATTATGAGGTTGCATTGGGATACAGCGTTGATTGGGATGGGAGTGGTTGAAGACAAGGGAGGAAGTTGGGAGGTGGTTTCATACGGTTGACCTTCTCAGTCTTCTTGACAAGACAGGCAGGCAAGTGGGTGGTGTTTCTTTTGATCAGCCTCGTCCTTAGTTGCAAGACCCCCCTTGTTTATTCACACTGAACTTCTAAATGGGATAGAAGTGGTCATATATGATTGTGACCAATTACATTTTTTTTGTGGCAACATTAGGATGATACCTACCATGGTTTCATGTGGAACTTTGCCTATACAATGTTGCTGAATAATTATTTAAGTTACACCATTTGCAACACCTTAAACTTTTAGAATAGATGATAATTTAACATGACATTGGTGTCGAATCTTGTTGCTACCCCAGTTATTTATAGATTTTCATATGCTAGACTTAAAATCAAGCTTGCATGTGATTGGATTTATTGAAATATAATTACTCAGGTCATACCAACTTAAGTTTTTAGAGTTAAAAGTGTTTTAACATAAAATAGTTCAATTTATTTTCACATCCACAAATCACAAATGGGCTAGTAAGATAATGTAATGAAAAGCATCTTAATCCGTTTAGAGTTTTTGTATATTGTTGTAAAGTGTCCCTAAATATTATCGGTATGATTAATTCAATATCAACACTATCAACTTTTAGAGTATTGCTCTTATTTTTTGGTGGATTCATGATTGTGTATATTCTATTGTGTGCCTTCGGGGACATCCGATAAAATTGGAACGATACAGATAAGATTAACATTTTTTTTACGCAAGGATGACACGCACAACTCGAGAAATGGGGGTATATTCTACTGATAGAAGAAATGGTGAAATATTTTGTGTCCCTGTTACTAATGCCATATCTTGACAGTTTGGAACCTAAGACCAACTACTTTAAACTTTAAAAAATGCCATTTTCTTTTTCATGGATCAGACTTGCAAAATCTCTGGTTGGACAGAGGTGTTGTCCATAAAAACGAATAATCTAACGATTTGGATATACAAATCCGAGATCATTCCATTGATGGCATAGGCTAGCAGTAGGGTGTTGCGACTTGTGACGGAGTTGGAGTTAGAGTTGGAGTTGGAGTTGGAGTTAGGGTTGGGGAGTAACTTTTATGAGAATTCAAGCAAGGTGACACGGCCTCACACTCTAAAAATTCAAGTTGTTAGGTGAGGAATCGTGCAAATTTTATAAGTGTGTATGACACCCTACCAACACTGGCCGAACGCGTTCATATTTGCCTCATATATGCTGTTAGTATTGGTGCTTTGAAAGGAGGCAAAGAAAGTTTATGAGCATAATGAAAAAGGAAGCAACACAAATTTTAACAAGGATCAAATTTTTGTTTCAAAACGTTATCGTTTCTAAGAAAACGAAATGAATCAGTGACTTAATTGAAATTCTAATACTTCAAAGTATTTTTGAATGTTTCGAGATATTGTGACATGATTCCATCAATATTTTAAAATATTTCGAAATATTTTAAGATGTTTATGTATATATCAACCAATGTTTTGGAATATATTAAAAATAAATTCTCACATTCTTTATTAGTTTACGTTTTGTTTCTCGAACGTTTCTATTTTATGAGTAATTAAAATATTGTACCGAAACGAAATTTTGATTCTTAATTTCAATTAATCATTCTCATTGTATTGAATAACGAGGGATAATTCGTGTCTCAAGTTGCGGTGTAATATGAATAGTTTTGAGAAAGATGTTGATGACTGTTGAATGAGTTTATTTGAGACCGTCGAATAAACTTGTTGGAGCTATTATGTTTTATACTGTAGATAGAAGACTTCAGTAGCTATTGCACTTATGAGCTGGTGGGCCACGATGAACTAATAGTTTCCACGTAAAGTTGCCATTAATTCGTTGATAGGCTGAAAGGTACCTTTGCTTCCAACACGATGTACCATTTTAAGGCCAAAATGGAAAATTTGGATTCTATCAAAAAAATTGTAGATTGAATTCTTTTAAGAGCAATGTTAGATGAATTTAAAAAATAAATTAAAAAATTAGATTTGATAATTTTAACTATTGATTTCACTGTAGGTTCCAGTATTTATTGAGGCTCACTACTTCTTCAATGGTTGAGATTATCAAATCTAATTTTTAAGTCTATTTTTTAAGTCCATCTAGCATTACTCTTTTTTTAATCCATCAAAAAACAAAAATCTATATAATAAAACACATAGCAGCTTGAATTTTTATCACATATATATTTTTTTTTTTAAAAATATCACATCACTCATTTATATCACATGTGTTAATCATTTATACATTTCTCCTCTAAAAATATCATATCGCTCATTTCTATCATACGTTTAATCATTTAATATTTAATTAATTTGTAGTTAATATAATTTTTATTTCAAATATTATTTATATACGATAGTATACACATGTTAAAAAAATTTAATATAGTGAGATTATTTTTTTAGGCGCTCGAATTTTATATTTTATCATGTCTTTAGACACAGATTACGACTAGTAATTTTATATTAGACAGAAGCAACTAGCCAACAATCTCCTTCCCGTGAACAAATCTACCTGTAACATAAATTTAATAGATCAGCACATTTTCTATCCATTAAGAAGTGTTTTACTCTACAATCATGAAATTCAAAATCCAAGAATAATTAAGTAGGACTTCCAGAGCTTACTTTGTAGGCCTGAACAGGGGGATAGCACAACCGTGCATAGTCTTCATACCCGTCAATTTCTTAATGGATTGTACGAATTATATTGATATGTCTACCTTACCAATTCAGCCAATGTTTGGATTTTTCTCATTCGATTAGAAAAGGGATTCTAAATCTCGATTCTCTTACATATGTAAGGTGAAGGCGCTTTAATGAACGCTGGTGGTTTATACAATAGTATAGTAGAGTGCACCACCTTTGTCGGATCCCTATCGCTCCTTGGTTAAAATGCAATATAGCCTGCTTCTTCCATATCTCTTGATCGACTACTTATTCCCTATATTGTAGGATAGCATGTAGTCGTTGTCCTTCAAGTTTGTGTGGTTTACCGATTTGATAATAACTGTTTAATTGTAGCAGTCTCCCAAGTTTTTAATTTGCGTCACCTTGGTCTGATTGAAAATGTTGACCAACATTGTTCAACAGTGGTGGTCACATGCACTTCACGTGACCACAGTTAAAGAGTTCTTTTTTCAAAAAAAAAAAAAATTTGAGGGACTAAATACAAATTGCAAACTTGAGTGCTCAACATAACACATATTGTAAACTTTATAGATTAAAGTGATTTTGTAGGTGTGTGACAAGTAAAATGTCCGATCTGATTATTTACTTAACCTTATGATTATAGACAGGTTGAAACAAATCTTATAGGGCGATGTCATGTTTCCAAATTAAATAACTCAAATTTCTAGAAAATTACAAAATGATGGGGAAGGATTCCCAAGCCTTATAGTAATTTGATTACTATATTCTAACAGTAGTTGTAGTCTATGCGATTCACAAAATTTATAATATCTCTCTACCATCATTTCTACCAACTTATCCTGTTACACATCCTAACATTTGCAAAAAAAATTATTTATTAACGTGCTTAACAAAAAAATGGGATAAAAAATGTTTGAGATGAGAAAATGAGGGAATTTTTTTTTTTTTTTTGGTGACGAGAATACCAAAAATGTCCTTACACATGAAAGTCAACATAGTACAATTTATCACAACTACTACTGCATAATGCAATTTCGAATGCTATCCATGGTATCATGATTTCAATTTTATTCCAACATCACAGCCAGTACTGTTGTGTTCACTGCACTGCACTGGACATTCACAACATCTTTCGATTTTTCTTTAGAAAGATGCAAACGTAAATGTAAGAATGACACCGATGACAGTTGGAAGGATGATAGGATTGGTCGTTCGAGCTTTGCTATTGTCATTGCCTGCAAAAGAACAGAAATATGCTTTGATTATGTTGTGTGTCAGTACTTAGTAGGCAGTTTTTTATCCGACAATCGGTATACCTATCCAAGGTGAAAAGTAAATGTGTTTAGCATAATTAATCAAACTAAAGCAACACAATCAAAACCATACCTGAAGGTGGTGGCAACACGGTCAGTGGTGGCGATAGGGTCGGTGGTGACGACGGGGTCAGTGAGGGTTGCGATGATGGTGGTGGAGCCGGAGTATCATTATAGAAACGCCCGATCTCATATCTAAAGTTACAACTGGGTGTTAGAACTCTACCTCCTACTTTTCCACTGCAACATAATGGGAATTTTCCAAAAGCTTTTTCTAGGCAGTCGTTACACTGGAGTTCCGATAAATCGGGTGTACACTGCGAAAGAGCATATATTGTTTGCGAGTCAGGGCCACTAATGCTTCCAGTAGCAAACTTGAGCAAAGAATCACCTGATGAAGCTGGCTTCTTTAGCATGTCCAACAAGGTTTTCAATGCCCCATTAAACTTATCAACGTTTGACACATTTTGAGTGTTCCACACATAAATAGCAGGACCAGTATTAACAGTGTGGAATATAGTGTTATTTGAGAACCTTATCATACAATTATCATACCATCCCAGTGCCTCACTGTAGTTTCCACAAACTTGTGGGAGCTTACGAGCAGCGTCATTGATACAAGTGCGACAGTTATCCAATTCAACATCTCCACGACAAAGGGCGATTGCGTTAATTCTATCTGAGTTTTCGCCAACAGAGGAATTGTAAAAGCCGTATCTGCTGATATTGGAGGAGAGGGAGGAGAGGAGGGTGTTCTTATTTGCCTCATACATGGGTGTAGTGTGGGTGTTGTTCTTGTTTGCCTCATAAGCGCTGGCCGTGGTAACATCTTGTCCACATACGTAGGCTAGGAACTCAGGCTGGGCATTGACAAGGCCAACAAAGTTTAGGATCAGGATGTGAGAAAGGAAGAAAAGCAGACTCGAATACTCCATTATTGATCCAAGAAGGTTTTAGTAGCAGAAACAGGCAGGTTGGTGATGAAGTGTGAAGAGCTAATTGGTTGTTATATGAAGTTGCAGTGATGTTATCAGTTAAGGGTATAAGAATCTCATGTCTCCATTGAACGTTGACGCGGTCTTCGTCGTCTTCCCTTCTAGAGATATGGACTCTTGACTTGGAGAATTGAAACGTTCGAATTACGTCTAGTTTTTGTGGAAATTTTGAGAAGAAAATAATGGTTAAAGACAAGGAAGGAAGGCAACTGGAAGTTGGTTTCCCATATTTGTTCTTATGATCGGCCTAACTCCTTAATTCCAAGACGAACAAGTTTATTCACTCTCTACTCGAGCAATGTTATTTGAACATAATTTATTATAATTATTACATTAATTGTGAATCCATCAAACATTAAAATTTAATGTTAACCAAATTATTACAATGATTTTTTTTTTTTTTGATTTAAATGGCATTACTCTTATTTTGAAATTTTTTGGAGCCCCTACGAGGCTTGCCTGGAACTTCAAGATTGGATAAAAGTAATAATTTTTGTCTGTTTAATCAAGCAATTATTTTAATTTAGTTGCTTAAGCGTTGACTTTTTAATTTGTCTCGCTTTGTCCCAATCTAAAATGGTGATTTAATTTAGGTACCAAGATGGTCAGGTGCATGCCACACGGCCGAGAAAATTTTGAATGGGTTTAATGTTCTAGGTGACACTATTATGAGGTATGCATACTCGATGAGAATTTGTCACAAAATCAGCTTGTGACACACAAGTTGGAATTTATTCATTTATTTTTTTAAATCTAATAAAGTCGTACGTGTCAATTATTTATTGAAAATGTACAATACTTAATTAGTGATTATACATCACTCAATACTGTCATATAGTGAGTTAAACCGACACGAAAATTTCTCAATGCCACCACATTTTAATTGCAAGATGCGTAATTAAGTAGCTATTGAGAAGATGGTTGTGATTATTCACATTGGAGGTGAATTACACTAACACCCCTTGAACTATGCCACCCTTTTAAAATTACCTTGCAATTTTTTTTTCATATTACACCTTAAACTATTGGTTCGAGTTTTACATTGCTCCAAATACTGTTGTCTGATTTTTCATCACAAATCAGGATATACAAGTCTAATCCCATAATCTGTAGTCATTTCTTCCTTGTCTATGAATAACATTAATTTCACTTTAATGAACCAACGTGCAGTTAGTTTTTTTTTTTTTTTCCTTTTTGAAGGGAAAGGGAGAGGGGGAGGAGGGACTTGAACCCTGGATTTCAAGAAGGCAAAACCATTACAACAAAGAGTACCATTGGACCAAAGACCTATTGGTAACCAATGTGCATTTAGGTGCAAAAGAAAATTGTAAGAATGTCAAATTTGATTGTAGAGATCCTCTAAGATCAATATCCTAGATTCACTTGGCTCAGCCTCCAAATTAATGTTACACCTTTTTAAAAATCTATTTTTATTTTATTGTTTTGCTAAAATTAGAATTTGTTAGGTATATTTTATTTTATATTATAATGGAGTACTAGTTATTATCTATTTCTGAAGGCACGAAGTAATTAAAAAAATGATCAACTATAAATATTTGTATTCACATCCAAAATCAAATCTCAAACACAGGAGAGAAAAAGAATTTAAGCATTGGTTGTTGTTGGAGTGAGTGGTAGTAGTGGTAGTGGGCGGCAGTAGTGGTAGTGGGAGACGAGAGACGGCGATGGCTATGGTGGGTGGCGACGATCGTGATAGTGGGTTTTGGGTGAGAATGGTAGTAGTGAAAATCATGGGTGACAACGATAGTGGTGGGTGTGGGTGGTGGTGGTTGGCAGTAATAGTGGTGGGGCAATGACGGTAATGGTGGTAATGGTGGGTTGTGGCAGTAAGTGACGACTAGTGTTTATAGGCGACAGTATAATTGGTGATGACCAATGGCGGTTGTGGTGGTGATGGGTGATAGTTGGTGGCGGAAGTGGTGGGTGATGACGGGTAGTGGTTGTAGGTGTGGTGGGGGTGGATGACAATGGCTGACAACGATGGTGGGTGACGAGGAATGATGTTGGGTGATGATGAACATTAATGGTGGTGGTGGGTACTGACGGTGGGCGACGATGGTAATGGGACAATGGTGGCAGTAGTAATAAATATAAGAATGAGATGACGATACTGGTGAGTGATGACAATAGTAGTAATTGGTGGTGGGTGGTGATAGTAATAGTGGGGGTAGGGATGGCGGTGGGGCAATGAAGGTGGTGCTGGTGGGGGCAATGGCCGTGGTGGTGGGAGTGGCAGTGGCAGTGATGGTGGGGTGGCAGCGGTGGTGGTGTTGGGGGCAATGGTCGTGGTGGTGGGGGGTGGCAATAGCAGTGGAGGTGGGGTGGTAGCGGTGGTGGTGATGAGGTGGCGATGGTAATGGTGATGGTCGTGGTTGTGGTTATGGTAAGGGTGATGGTTGAGATAGTAGTAACGGCGGCAACAATGGTGATTGTGATAGGGTGGCAACAATGATGGTGGCGGTGACGGTGATAGTAGTAGTGGTGATGGTCGTAATGGAGGTGGTAAGGTTGATGGTGGGATAGTGGTGGTAGCGGCAGTGGTGGTGGGGAGACGACGACAGTGGGTGTGATGGTTGTTGTGACAGAGGTGAGAGGTGGTAGCGGCGGCGACGGTGGTGATAGTGGTGATGGTGGTAGGTAGGGTGACGACAACAGTGGTGGTAATGGTGATGGTGATGGGTGATGGCAGCGGTGGTGGTGGTGGTGGGGATGGGGGTGAGGGTGGTGGGGTGGTTACAGTGGTGGTGGTAGGGCAGTGGCTGTGGTGGTGGTGGTGCATGTGCTCAATGATCTATTTAATAGGATTCTTATCTTTGATTAAATTCGTTGATTGTGGATTAGTGGTAGATTTTGGTTGTGATAGTAGGAGTGAAGGTGACTGTCTTTGAGATGGCTAAGGTGAATGCTGGAGCAATCTCATGTGTGTCATGAATGGTTTTTTGGGTCAAGAGATGCTCCTTTGAAATAGGATTCAGTTGGAAGTACTGGCTCAAGGCCTATACTTCCCTCAGAATTCTGTCTAAAAGTGCCTTTTCGTTTGCTGTACACTTTTGCTACATTAGGCTGAGCCTAATGTATTTTTTCAATGGCCTGGCCTCATATGTACATTTTATGGTTTCTTTATACAATTTTTACCTTCCGAAAAAAACAAAGAAGGTGACTGTCTTGGACCTCCTGGTGGTAACAGATAAAGGGTGTTGGTGAGTTTGTAAGTGCTTTTGTGTGCTTTCTTGTGGGTGTGCTTTCTTGTGGGTGTGTTTTCTTCATTGTTTGTGTATGTGTTAAGCTATGCGTTTGCCTGGGTTTGAACGGAAGTCTTATAAGGTATATTCTTAAGCATTGTTGGATTTTCAGTACAAGAAGCAAACTCATTCTTAACCTTTTTAATTCTTGAGAAGATTTTTGTAAAAACAAACCACAGTGTCATTGAGTAGATATAATATTCCAAGTCTTTTTATTGATTGTAATTTATTTGTTTGGTTATTTACTATGACATTAGAGAATGAATATTAAACTTTGTGTTTTGAACTTGCTTCACTCACAAATCTAGACATTGGATTGGCTTAATTTTAGAAGGCTGTGTGTATCTTTGCTATTCGTTTTGATATTCATCTCTTCGTTTTCCTCTGTTTTTAATTCGTTATTTGATTGGGTTCAACTTTTCGATTAACAAATATAGGTTATTTCCATCATTTTCGTTTGGTGCGAGGAAGAAAATGAGAGAAAAATATTTGAGATTAGAATACCAAAAATTTCCTTACATGTAAAAGATCAGTTTAATACAATTTATCACAGCCTCTACTGCAAAATACAATTTCACATAACCAGTGGTATAATTATTTCCAATTTTATTCCCACATCTCAACCACTACTGCTACTTTAAGTTTGATGCAATCACTGCACCATACATTCACAACATTATTGGATGTTTTGGTTTCTTGCTATGGTGATGAGAAACTCGGTATTTTGGCTTCCTCTGCTTCCTGTTTCTTAGAAAGATACAAATGAAAACGATAAGGCCAATAGCAATGACAGTAGGAACAACAATAGTGTAGGTAGCTCGACTTTTGTTATTGTCCTTGCCTGCACAGGAACAAATTATGCTTCGATTATGTTAGGTGTCACTAGGTAGTTTTTGGTAGTTGAATTCATAGTAACAATTGCCATACATATCCGAAGTGACATTGTTTAGCATAATTAATCAAAATGTATTGCCCAAGTACTTGTGTTAGGAAGAAGAGACCTAAAAATAAAATAATTAAAACAATACCTAGAGGTCGTGGGGGTGGCAATGTCAGTGGCAGTGGCAGCTGGGCAGCGGCGGTGGTGGACCCTGAATATCATTATAAAAGTGTCCGATCTCATACCTAAAATTACAGCTGGGTGTTAGAATTCTCCCTCCTATTTTTCTAGCACAACAAAACGGGAGTTGTCCAATAGCCCCCATTAAGACAGTCGATACATTGGACCTCAGATAAATCGGGGGTACAATGTGAAAGCGCATATATTGTCTGAAAGTTAGGGCCAGGAGTGTTTCCAGTAGCAACCTTGAGCAAAGAATCACCTGATGCAGCTTGTGTCTTTAGCTTAGCCAATAAGGTTCTCAGATCTTTATTAAACTGAACAACATCGGAGACATTACTGAGGCTCCACACATACACTGCTGGACCAGTATTGACAGTGTGGAATATAGTGTTGTTTGAGAACCTTATCATACAATTATCATGCCATCCCAGTGCCTCACTGTAGTTTCCACAAACTTGTGGGAGTTTGCGAGCAGCGTCGTTGATACAAGTGCGACAGATATCCAACTCAACATCTCCACGACAAAGGGCGATCTCGTTAATTCTATCGGAGTTTTGGCCAACAGAGAAATTGTAAAAGCCATATCTGCTGATATTGGAGGAGAAGGAGGAGAGGAGAGTGTTCTTATTTGCCTCATACATGGGGGTGGTGTGGGTGTTGTTCTTGTTTGCCTCATAAGCGCTGGCCGTAGTGACATTGAGTCCACAGACATAGCCTAGGAAATCAGGCTGGGCATTGGGGAATCCAACAAAGTTCAGGATGATGATATGAAAAAGGAAGAAAAGCAGAGTACAATACTCCATTAATGTTACTGTATTATCTGATACAAGATTATTTCAGTAGCAGAAATAACTAGGCCGCGCTGAAAGATGATATATGAACTAATTGGTTGAGTATAAAGTTCCACTGCTGTTATCATTTTAAGTAGGCTGGTGAAAGCTGTCTTTCTACAGCTTGACTCTCGACATGGAAGATTCAAAGTCTTCCACTATTTTTTTTCTGAAAATTTTGGTAGTAGAATAATAAAAGAGGAAAGCTACGTGAACTTAAAAAATAGACTTAAATATCAGATTTGATTAATTAGGGGGTTCTAATTGAGTCAAGTTATTTTTTATTTGTGTTAAACATTAGTCAACTTTAACCTAATCCCTATAATTAATCATGTCTCATGTTCTAACACAAAACCTATCTCTTTATTATCGTGTCGTGTTCACATTGGACCCGTCTAATATGTGAATCAAAATTCAAATCTAAAATTCTAGTATCTCTCAACCAAACCCACTACTCATAGCTTTTGCATAAACTAAAAATCCATTGAGTGCATATAATAATAAAAAACTAGAAAAAAAACTTCTTTGGATTCATGAAGACTTGTTAAAAAAATGACAAAAATGTGGTTTTATACATACCATATAAGCATGCCAATTGTGGGTTGTTCGTGTTTTCTGCCAACTCAACCCGTTTTTGTTCTTTGTGATAACAAGTCTTGTCCTTTCTAGGTTTGTGTTTACTTATTTTTTGTCGTGTCAAATTTTCCACTTTTAATTAGTAAAGGTCGATTTTGATGGGAGTGGGTTAAAGACAAGGAACGTCTAGAACAACTCAACTTAAAACATTTTAAGGTTGCGATTGTTTCATAATTTTGTGAAAATTAAGGTTATGGCTACCTTGGCTCCAGGAAAGACTTCGGACACTTTTATTCCTTCGTATATCCCCCACGGCTCATTACAAAATGATTTTCTTTTAATTGGGTATGACTTAAAAAAATCTTTAATTATTAGAAATTGGGATCTTGGGTGAAAGTTTTTAAAAAAGTCTATCGGATGATTACAACATAATATAACATTGCTAACGTTGTATAATGGTTATACGTGAGAGTTCAAAGTTTACTTTATTTTGTGAATTGAACGTGGAGAGTTTTTAAAGAAAATATAAGGATGAGTGGGATAGGAGCAGGGATGACAGTGAACTGAGGAAAAATAGGTATTCATCCAAACTCACTCCGTTTAGATCAGGAATTAACCATACGTATTAGACGGCGGACGTATATGAGAATACTCATATAAACCTGCATGGGAATGAAGACGGGAATAGACCGACACTTACCCTCACCCCATACCCGCTAGCCCATATATATATAAACTAGTCATAACTCGTGCCTGAAGGCACAATAAAATATAAAATTCGAGCGTCCAAAAAATCAATCCCATTTTAATTTTTTTCAAAATATATTAACTATAAATTAATCAAATATTAAATAATTAAACATATGATAGAAATGAGTGATATGATATTTTTATGGAAGAAATATATAAATAATTAAACATATGATAGAAATAAGTGATGCGATTTGACGTTTGAGTCTGACAAAGGAATGGTGAGTGAGGTAAGTAATTGGTGATGATTTTTAGGGGAAACATATGATTGGGATAAAATTCAAACACACTCCTGTTTTATTATATAGATATACTCGCAATTGCTCGTGCCTAAAAGTACGACGTAACAAACAAAAAAATCAAAAGCAAATGTATGTGCGTTGAGAGACTGTATGCCATAAAAAATTGCCAATTAGAAAAACTAAGAAAAAACACTGATAAATATAATATGAGCCCATTATTTTTTTAAAAAAATTGATAGAATACAAATCAAAACAATCTCAAACATTGTTCAAAGACCATTTAATTATTGATTGATATCCAAATGTTAGTAAATTCAAAAATCATTGTGGTATGAAAACAATCAAATAAACATGAGATAGAAAGTAAAGAAGGGGGATTAAGAGATGAATTGCAACAAAAAATATAATAAACAATATCAACAAAATCTAAATCAATTAAAAATAAATTTTTAACACTCTATCGGGTTAAATTACACTTTTTGTCCTCATAGTATGTTGATAGTTTAGAGAATGTTTGTGCTTTTAAATATAATATTTTTTTTCTATTCTTCCAAACAATTACAGCTAAACTCTCTAAAAATAAGACCCTACAAAAATATGAAAATGTGCAAACTTTATCAAGCAAACATGTTTTTCATATATCATAATTAAACATATTCGTAGAGAGATAGAATGTCATCAATGGAAATTGGTATTAATTAAATTTTCATGATTAAATCCAACTACGCTAACATTATCAAATTGAGAAACTAAATACATAAAATTTGAGTCCCATAAAGAATTCAAGCAAAATCCTCTAAAAACACAATTATATTGAACTATTACCACTTATATCACCATTATCATTATTACCACTTAGCCTAAATTTTGATAACTAATTAAATTTTGTGCTCAAATTGAATTTAAATATGACCAAGTCAACTATTTAAATTAATTTTGTTATTCTATTCAAACCAAATTTCATAAACTAAGTTAATTTTATGTTGCACAAATTTGTCCCAAGAGCTTTACTCCACCGGCACATATCCATCACAACTTCGAAATTAACTATCATTACTAAGATCACCATTATTATCACTTCCAAACCTAAAACATATCTTCAGCTACCATATGTACCGCTTAAAAATGCGAGTTTACTTTTAATTACAATCTAAGCCAAATAATGTATCAAATTGACAATAAATCAAATGAACTATAAGACATAACTCACGTCTGAAGCTACGATAGAACATAAAATTCGAGTTCTAAAAAATTCATATTACTATATTAAATAATAATTTTTCTTTCCTTAATTTATTTGATTAAATCATTCAAAATTTATTTTTACCCATTATTTTCTTAAAGATATTGATAAAATTTTCTCAAAATATGTAATTCAATAAAATTTTTTAACAGATCTATACTATCATTTATGGATAATATTTAAAATAAAAATTACATTAAATTATAAATTAATCAAATATTAAATGATTGAACATGTAATAGAAATGAGTGATGCGATAGTTTTTTTTTTGGGGGGGGGAATGTATATGAGATAAAATTCAACTTTCTGATTGGGTTGAGGAATTAAATTTAAGAATGTTAATTTTGGAAACTAAAAGTTTTGAGTGGTAAAAAATTTTCAAGAGCTAATATGGTATGTTGGATCGAAACAATCTGAAACGTCAATAGCTTGAGACAGTTTGAAATATCTTTGGTCGTTGGATGATGCATTTTTTGATCTCGAAATGATCTGAGCCGCTCTTTATCCCTTAAATTCAAAATTGTTTTACTTTATTATATAGATATATATATATATATATATCATAAACCCCAATCTTATTCCCTTATAAAGTTAATTTCAAAATTCAATGGCCCATTTTTTTTTTTTGGTCCAATAAGATCAAATCTATTATCTTTGCGTTCTTTTTTTATGACTTTTGTTAGATTTGTGATCCTTTTTATTAGATTTGTGATGAATTTTGTTAGATTTAATGCTCCGTTTGGTAGGAATGATGAAAAATATGAAGGATGGAAAGTATGAGGGATACACTTTCTATCCTTCAAGGATGGAAGATAGAAATGATACATTTTTCCTTCCTTTGTGTTTTGTTGGATGGATGGAAAATAAATTTTTTTTTAATTTTATTTTTTGTGATGACTAAAATTAGGGTTGACAATCGAGTCATGTCGTATCAAATTTATGTTGAGTCATAAAATTATGAATCTTTTATATTTCTTGTTCGCGTGTCAGGTCATTTTCAAGTTCGTGTCAAGTTATAATCAAGTTCGTATCATAAAATTCGTGTCGAGTTCGAAGCATGTCATCGTGTTGAGTCAAAAATTTTCACCCCTAATTAAGATGAAAAAAATATTTTTTTTTAATTTAAATTTTTTATTTTTAATATATATATATTATCATTATATTTTTATATGAAATTAATTTATATATAATATATAGACAACCAAGATACATCTCAACACAAATAATTAACTTTTCATCCACTTTCCTTCCGATTTTAGAGGGATTAATTTAAGTGAGTTGGAATGAAAGTCACTTCATCCATTTTTTCATCATTTCTACTTTCATTTCTTACCAAACATGATGTTTTATCTATACTTCCAACTTTTCATCCTTTCATTTTTCTATCGTACCAAATGGAGCATAAGGGTATGTGTTGTGTTAGCTATTAAGGGTTTTTGTTTCGGATTTATGGTGTGTAAGATAAGAGATTTTAGATATTGCTTGTTCTGATTTTTTTTTTTTTTTAATGTTAGATCTGCAATTTTCATGTGTTACGTATGATTTTGTGTTAGATATGCAATGTTCTGAATTTTCTAATTTTATGCTACTTGAATATGATCTTTGTTGAATTATGATTATAGTGTTAGATATGATTTATGCTGATTTTTGAGTTTATTGTACTTAAATATGGTTTTTGCCCTTTGAAAATAGTTGAATAGACTTTTTGCTTAAAAAATGTTGGATGAACTTCTTGCCTACTTAGTATACCAAATGCTAGTCCTTATTAATGAGAATAATTATGTGATAATATTTAGTTGGTGACATGCAATTTTTTTGATTATTTATAATATTGAATTATGCTAGGCTTGGGCGAGGGCGGGGGCGAGAATTACAAATTTATCCGTGAACGGGGATGAAGATGAAAATTATACCCGTTAACGGTGGTAGACCGAGAATAGACAAAATTTTTTAGAATAAATATGGGACTTGAGACTATATCCTAGACCCTCGCTTTGATCCATTGCCATTCCTAGACGAGAGTGGTTAATAAAAAGGAAGGTGGTACAGAAGTGGAGAGATATTTTTATAACGTTTGACGATAGTCATCGTTTACATAGTTTATGGGAACATTCAGTGTTATAAGTGTATGAACTGCTTTTTTGCTAGCCATTGGTGTTGACTTTGCAAACAAAATGTTTGGTAAAGAAAAACTGTGCATATGAAAGGCGACGCATTTGTTGACAATTCCAATTTCCTCCGTCTATCAAAGGTGTTTGGCGTATTTGTATAATTGCGGAGAGCACCACGACTTTATCTATTTAGACGGACGTAAAATTTGTATCGTGATTGTTCGAGTGATTGAAACATGACGTAATAATTATTTTTGAATTCTTTTCTACATCTGTGTGATCAAGATCTTAAATAGGTTACTTAAAGGACTGTGGCTACAGAGAGAATAGGAATTAAGGAATGTGTCTCTTGAAGATTGAGCAAAGAACACTTTTCTTCATTGGGTATGAGTGTGAGTTGAGATGAGTGTACAAGGGTTTGCGTTTGGCGACAAAAATTGAGTGATTAGCTTATATAGTAGATCAGATCATGTCCCATGGATGTAGAGAAGGCTTTTTGAGTTGAGCCGGTCAAACTTATTTTTGTGAACAAACATACAAAATTGTTCAATTTCGGTTTGTTTAAAAAACGAGCCCAGACCGAGTCAAGTCTTTTAAGCTCGTTTTTCTAAACATGTTATAAAATTGTTCAAGCTCAACTCATTAAGTAAACAAGTCGAACCTAAAACGACCCGAACCCAGACTCAAATCGATTATCAACCCTAATTGGGATTACCACCAAGAAAATTGATTGATTCAATCCCTATCATCCATCAGAACACAAATATAGTTGGCATTCTTTATCCATATTTTTTCTTTCAACAACAATATTTTTTACTATGATATTATCCAAGCACAAAACAAAAAATACTTCAATAATACAATAAAAATAATAGGATGGCATATAATAATAATCTATTAAGTACGTGTTTATCGTTCTTTCAATTATATCAGTTTAGTTCCACAAGTTTATAATTTGTGTAACTTTGGTCCAATCGAAAAATTGCGATTTAACTGAATATTTGATGTGGTAACTTGTGTCCCACGTGATTACACTTTTAAGGCCACTTTGATTCCTCAAGTTTGTAATTTGTGTCTCTTTGATCATTCAAGTTGCAATTTGACCCATTGTAGTTCTTCTAGTTGTCAAAGATTACGCTTTAAGTGTCATTACATGAAACACAAGTGACCAACTCCATGAAACAATGAAAAACACTGAAGTCTGAACTTTTTCTTGCCCAACCTCCAACCAAGTCCAAACTTTTTCTTGCTTTCACTTTATCATTTCCAGGCCTCTAACGTATGGTTTGGGCGTGGTAAATTACTAAATTTATGTGTTATATGATACATATAATCTAACCACGAATCCAATAGCAACAGAAATTTACGGAAATTGGATCTTGGTAGAACGATAATACTACAAGTTCAATCCGAAAAAGTTGTATCTTTGTAAGCGAAGGCCAACTTATACATCTGACTTCTTCCAAACATTGACGGATGGGAGACTCATGATTTGGGTTGCCTTTTTATCGATTTATACTAATATACAGGTGAACATTTCTAGAGAACTAATGTCAAGAGTGTTTGACAAGACTTGAGAATACAAAAGTTTCTAAACATTAACAAATAAAAAGCAATATACGATGCAGCATACTCATAAAAACAAACATGGTGTCATGACGGATCAGTTTTTTTTTTCTTTTTTATAATGATTATTGTATTATTTTGTCTTATCATATTTCAAAGATGTTATTTATGGAGTCTATAATAATGACAACAACAAAATATATTTTTATTACCATTTTACTAAAATAATTTATATAAATCTTACAATTTGAATCATATATTTATGGATGTGTGTATCTACATTCTACACTACAATATGTGTGATTAAACTTGGAGGAAAAGAGCAAGTCCAGACATTAAAAAAAGTAAAAATTCCAAATAAAAGCAAAGGAAATTTTCAAAAAATAAAAATTACTTAAAAATATTTTCAAAAGATATACTGTATTTTTATGCTTGGCATATACTAGTTGGTTATAATGGCCCGACCCCGGGCTATAAGTATGGCACACTTGCACCCCCCCTAGTTACTTGTCAGGATTAAGACTTCTAGATACGACTTGCACACAATGTAAAATCGACATAGAATTAGTTTATTTGCATTTAACTTCAAAGAGTTCAATAGATAGTCCTATTACACCCGTTAAAGAATGGATGGGCACAAATCTGGCTAAAAAGAGAGTATACAAGACATAGATCTGATGGTCCGTGACAATAAATGGACTAATGCGGGTTGAAAAGATTTTGACATGGTATCACTTAGCCTGTTAAATGTAAAATCAAATAGATGACCAATGGAAGACTTGACCAAAATTGACAAAGTTTGAAACCGGGATGTAACATCAAGAAAAAAGATTCTATAGATATTGTGAATGTGCATTGCAGTAAACAATCAAACAGAAAAGAAAATTAAACTTACGAGCAACAGTAGTGGTTGTGATGTTGGAATAAAATTGGAAATCATGATACCAATGGCTACAACTCGGTCCATAAATCTCGTATACTCTTTGATTTTTGATGGCTAATGCCATACCAGAGTTCAAAGTCGAACTAGGTTCCAAACCTTAGAGTGAGTGTGTTAAGAAAGTAAAGGCTCTAATTTCCACTTGATTGTTCGCATCAGATCTTAGGTTCTCCATTGAGTTCCATAAATAGGGTCACCCGCTGATCCTCCAAGCATTGTCCACAATCAAAACTTCAAAAGAAGTACTCTTTCCTTGACATCCTCAACAGAGGGATCCTTATCCCTATGAGAAGAATGGGACCCTTCATCCTTTGAACTATCCCTCTGTGTTTGGGTATTCGAAGGAATAGATTCAGAGGAAGTATTAGACACAACCTTTACCATGGGAATCCCGCACTTTAACCTACGATAGAAATTAGACAAGTGAGGAGAACAAACTTCTCTGACCCTCAGGTCAAGACTCCAAAATCTCACTAAAGATAACAAACAACAAAGGACGATCGATGAAGAAGGGAAGAGACGTAAAAGACCCAAAAAAATTCCTAAAGAAGCAAAACTTGAGAATTACAAATCAAAATCTTACAGACCACCACCAAGGATCAATTAGGTCCAGGGTGGGGTAAGAAAAAGAAATGTACCTAAAAATAGGTGGACTGGACAAAAAGGCTAGAGGGGTGAATGACACAACCCTAAAAGCTTCGAAGACCTCTTGGTTCATTGAATGAAATTATTGGGGGCTTGTCAGCAGTAGAGACGAAAAGTTCAAATGTCTTCAATTTTTTGGCGGCTCAGCCCCTCATCTATAATTAATGTGATAGGTGTTGGGTTTTCCTCCTTTGTGGGACTCATCAATTTGCTAATTTTTTGGTGGCTTACCCGTGTATGACTCTTATCCAAGAGTTGGTTTAGAGTCTTCAAGTTAAAAGGAATTTGGCAGCCACAAAAGACTATAAGTTTTGTCCTTTTCTTTGGTTCATCTCTTCTCTGTTGGTTTGGCAAGAAGACATATTTTCGGCAGCTTTTGGTTCAACAAAAATTCAGCCTTCTTCTTCTCCTTTTTGGTGCCAGAAAAATCTGCAAATTTGTTCTTCAAGTGGGTAACATTTCTTCACTTGATATTTGGGTTTCTTGCGGTTTGTTCTTGGAGATTTGGTTCACTTATTTTGTGAGGTATTTTCCTCTTGTGATTTACACCTTGGTGTGTTTGTAAGGCTTATGCCTTTTGGCCACTTTGTAATCTGATTTGGTGATAGTGGAAGAAACTGACCTACCGGTCGTCGTGGATGTACCTCAAGTTATTTGAGGGAACCACGTAAATCTTGTGTGCTTATTTATTTTCTGTTATTTTATTTATATTGCTTCCATTGATTTACACTTGTGGGAAAGCCTATTTTCCCAACATCTGGTATCAGAGCAATTGGTTAATTCGGTTCCGATTCGTTATATTTCTGTGTGTGAATTATGGACGGCAACGTTGGACGTATGGTTAGTTTCAATGGCACAAATTGGGTGACTTGGAAAACTAAAATGGAAGATCTTTTATTTTGTAAAGATTTGAATGGACCCATAGAGGGTGATAGTGGCAAACCGGAAGGGATGAAAGATGACGAGTGGAAAAAGCTAGACCGGAAAGCTGTCGGTTTTATTCGGCAATGGATTGATGATAGTGTCTTTCATCATGTCTCTACAGAAAAATCTGCACATGGTCTTTGGACCAAATTGGAGAGTTTGTATGATAGAAAGACGGCAGTGAATAAAGCCTTTTTATTTCGAAAGCTTGTGAACTCTAAATATAAGGAGGGTACTTCTATTGCAGAGCATTTGAATGAGATTAAGAGCATTGTGAATCAGTTGGCCGCCATGAAAATTACTTTTGATGATGAGTTGCAAGCTTTGTTACTTCTTAGTTCACTTCCCGAAAGCTGGGAAACTTTGGTGGTCACAGTTAGTAACTCCGCACCTGATGGAGTGGTAACAATGAGTCAAGTTACCAGCAGTTTGTTGAATGAAGAAACAAGAAGAAAATCATCAGGTTCTTCTTACTCCGAGGCACTTGTAATGGAAAACCGGGGGAGAGGCAGGAGTAAGAGTAGGGTTCCGCACAACCGTGATAAATCTAGAGGTCGTTCAAGCTCGATGTCAAAAAAGGATGTTGAATGCTATTATTGTCACAAGAAAGGGCACATGAAGCGGGAATGTAGAAAACTCAAGTTCAAGGAGCAGAACAAAGAGAAAAATTCAGAGAAAAAGCAAATTGATACAGCTGTAGTTACCGATGATGAACTCATGATTATCCGTGATGATGCTAGCGTTAATTTGATTGGCCAAGAGACGGATTGGGTAATTGATTCTGGAGCTTCATTTCATGTTACTTCGCGGGCTGATTTCTTTACTTCTTACTCACAAGGTGATTTTGGGAATGTCCGTATGGGAAATGAAGATGTGTCAAAAATTGTCGGCATGGGTGACATTTGCTTGGAAACAAATATTGGATGCAAATTGCTGCTTAGAGATGTGAGGCATGTACCAGATATTCGACTCAATTTAATCTCTGCTGGAAAGTTAGATGATGAAGGCTACATCAACAATTTCAGTAATGGAAAATGGAAGCTCTCCAAAGGTTCTCTAGTGGTAGCAAAAGGAAAGAAGACTTGTTCTCTTTACACTATGCAAGCAAAAATCTGCAAGGGTGTTGTGAATACCTTAGAGAATGACTCATCCACTGATTTATGGCATAGAAGGCTTGGACATATGAGTGAAAAAGGATTGCAAGTTTTGTCCAAGAAAGAGCTTCTAGTGGGGATAAAAGGTACGCCTTTGAAAACTTGTGTTCATTGTTTCCATGGTAAACAAAACAGAATATCATTCCGTAGAAACATTGCATCTAGAAAATCTCATGTTTTAGATTTGGTACATTCTGATGTATGTGGTCCTTTGAAAGTTAGGACACTTGGTGGTGCTCTATACTTTGTCACTTTTATTGATGATCACTCTAGAAAAGTTTGGGCTTATACACTGAAAACTAAAGATCAAGTTCTAGATGTGTTTAAGATTTTTCAGGCCAAGGTTGAAAGAGAAACAGGTAGACAGTTGAAATGTGTTCGCTCGGATAATGGTGGTGAATATATTGGACCATTTGATCAGTATTGCACAAATCATGGTATCAGGCATGAAAAGACAGTTAAAAAGACACCTCAACAGAACGGGGTTGCAGAGAGAATGAATCGCACCATTCTTGAGAGAGTCAGATGTTTGCTCTCACATTCTAAATTGCCAAGATCCTTTTGGGGTGAGGCAATGAGGACCGCAGTTGATCTTATCAATTTGTCTCCTTCAGTTCCGTTGAATGGTGATGTGCCAGAGAAAGTTTGGACAGGGAAGGAAGTCTCCTATGATCACTTGAGGGTATTCGGCTGCAGAGCTTTTGTTCATATTCCAAAAGATGAAAGGTCCAAGCTTGATCCAAAAGCAAAGCAATGCATATTTCTTGGCTATGGGCATGAAGAATTTGGATACAGGTTGTATGATACAGTTGACAAGAAAGTTGTCAGAAGCCGAGATGTTGTTTTCTTGGAAGATCAGACTATTGAAGACATCGACAAGCTTGAGTCAGCTGAGTCTAGTACTGATGATCTTGTTGATTTAGATCCTCTCAATCCCTCTGCTGTTCATGATATTGATGAGGAAGTGCAAACACCTCATGATGATGCAGCAGAAGATGATGTTGAGCCAGAGATTGAGGGGGAGCAACCACCCCAAGAGCCACTACCACAGACACCGTTAAGGAGATCTACTAGAGAAAAACAGTCATCCAGAAAATATTCTTCAAATGAGTATGTGATGATATCAGATCAGGGGGAGCCAGGGACTTATCAAGAAGTCTTGAAGCATGAGAACAAAACTGAATGGTTCAAGGCAATGAAAGAGGAAATGAAGTCTTTGCATGAGAATCACACCTATGATTTGGTGAAGCCGCCTAAAGGGAAGAAAATTTTGAAAAATAAATGGGTCTTCAGACGAAAGAATGATGGGAACAGTTCTCAACCGAGATTCAAGGCACGACTTGTCGTGAAAGGTTTTGATCAGAGAAAGGGAGTTGATTTTGATGAGATCTTCTCACCAGTTGTGAAGATGTCCTCCATTCGAACTGTGCTTGGTATAGCTGCGAGTATGAATTTAGAAGTTGAGCAGCTTGATGTGAAGACCGCATTTTTGCATGGTGACTTAGAAGAGGAAATTTATATGGAGCAACCTGAGGGCTTCAAAGATAAGGGTAATGATCAGTTAGTTTGCAAATTGAAGAAGAGCTTGTATGGATTGAAGCAAGCACCGAGGCAGTGGTACAGAAAATTCGATGCTTTCATGAGTGAGAATGGGTATTCAAGAACCACTTCAGACCATTGTGTGTTTGTGAAGAAATATAAAGATGGTAATTTTATTATTCTCTTGCTTTACGTTGATGATATGCTTATTGTGGGCCAAGACACGAGTAAGATTAGCAAGTTGAAGTCAGAGTTGAGTAAGTCCTTTGCCATGAAGGATTTGGGTCCAGCAAAGCAAATTCTTGGGATGAGAATTGTTCGTGACAGATCACATGGGCTGATTTGGTTATCTCAAGAGAATTATATTAAAAAGGTTCTTGAGAGGTTCAATATGGACAAAGCAAAGCCTGTTAATTGTCCACTTGCAGGCCACTTCAAACTAAGCTCAAGTCAGTGTCCTACAAGTGATGAAAAGAGAAATGAGATGCAGAAAATTCCCTATGCTTCAGCAGTTGGTTCTTTGATGTACGCCATGGTTTGTACTCGACCGGATATTGCTCACGCAGTTGGGGTTGTCAGTCGATTTTTGTCTAATCCAGGGAAAGAACACTGGGCAGCAGTGAAATGGATTATGAGGTATCTTCAGGGCACTTCAAAGATGAGTTTGTGTTTTGGTAAAGGCGAGCCTATTCTTGATGGGTTCACAGATTCTGATATGGCTGGTGATGTTGATAGTCGAAAATCTACTTCTGGTTATTTGATTACTTTTGCAGGGGGAGCAGTGGCATGGCAATCAAGATTACAGAAATGTGTTGCTCTCTCCACCACAGAAGCTGAGTTCATCGCCATCACTGAAGCTTGCAAAGAATTATTGTGGTTGAAGGAATTCTTACAAGAGTTGGGTTTGAAACAAGAAAGGTATGTCCTTCATTGTGATAGTCAGAGTGCAATCCACTTGAGCAAGAATTCTTCATTTCATTCGAGATCGAAACATATTGATGTTAGATATCATTGGATTCGTGATGTCTTGAATGATAAGTTGTTACAACTTGAAAAAATTCACACTGATGATAACACTTCGGATATGTTAACTAAGGCATTGACTAAGGACAAGCATGAGAAGTGTCGACTTTTGGCGGGAATGGTCGAATCCTCCACATAAGTCGGGAGGGGGAGAATTGTTGGGTTTCCCTCCTTTGTGGGACTCATCAATTTGCTAATTTTTTGGTGGCTTACCCGTGTATGACTCTTATCCAAGACTTGGTTTGGAGTCTTCAAGTTAAAAGGAATTTGGCAGCCACCAAAGACTATAAGTTTTGTCTTTTTCTTTGGTTCATCTCTTCTCTGTTGGTTTGGCAAGAAGACATATTTTCGGCAGTCTTTGGTTCAACAAAAATTCAGCCTTCTTCTTCTCCTTTTTGGTGCCAGAAAAATCTGCAAATTTGTTCTTCAAGTGGGTAACATTTCTTCACTTGATATTTGGGTTTCTTGCGGTTTGTTCTTGGAGATTTGGTTCACTTATTTTGTGAGGTATTTTCCTCTTGTGATTTACACCTTGGTGTGTTTGTAAGGCTTATGCCTTTTGGCCACTTTGTAATCTGATTTGGTGATAGTGGAAGAAACTGACCTACCGGTCGTCGTGGATGTACCTCAAGTTATTTGAGGGAACCACGTAAATCTTGTGTGCTTATTTATTTTCTGTTATTTTATTTATATTGCTTCCATTGATTTACACTTGTGGGAAAGCCTATTTTCCTAACAATAGGCATGCGTTCAAAAGCGTTCAAGGTGCCCCACTAATCAAATCCATGTGTACGCACACGATAATAATGTCTCAAAAAACAAGGTGACAGGTACGCTATACCCTCTTCACAAGCTGTGTCTCATCAACTGATGAATCACATCGTGTCTCACCTAAGTTTTGACGAATGTTGCATCTCAAAGGAATAGGTTTTACCTCAAGCCCAGTCTAACCCAGACGTGAAGCCAACAACAGTACTATTCGAGCTCGCGCTGGGGGCAATTGATGATACCATGGTTAGCAGACCATTATCTACACATTGTAGCTCGACCTTGAGCAGATCGGCCTTTAAAGCCGAAGCTGAAACAGCCAATAAGCAGCATGACTTCCTTAATGGCAAAATTGAAGTTCAGCATCACCTAACGTAGCTAGTGTCTATAGACTGCCCGAGCTGACTTCTTACCTTCAACAAGCTCTGCTGAAGGAAAGATCTTATAGACCACCAAACACTACTCATCCGCTCATCCCATGACCTCAAGAGTTCACCCCTCACAAATGATGTCACCTTATTTTTAGAAGCACGTGTGTGGAGCACTATAAAAAATATTCTAACAGAAATATGTTCCCCAAATGATTCTAACCTATTGATGGGACCACGCGATTTGGGATAAGAACAAAAACTAACCATTGTATAAATAAGAGGATATACCCTCAAGGATGATATCTAAAAATTTCATTGTAATAACCTTCTACAAACAACAGAAACCAGATAGTAAAATTTTCTATTGTAGTGGACTAATTAACCTCTTTAGCCTGGTGAACCACCGAATAGTTTCTGTCATCGGATTTCTTTAACTCTTTATATTGCTACACTGTTAAAAAGCTCATTAGATCTATACTCAGAATCAATCACCCATGCCCAACCTCATATCCTTTAACTGACTTTGAATCTCTTTGTGGTTGTCTCGCACTCATGGCATAAATTTTTTGTGGAACATTTGATTGTGAAAATAATTTCATCTTTCTTTTTCAAAAAAAAAAAAAAATGTTGGTGGTTTATTGGTTCGAATTAGTGGTTTAGTGGTAAGAATTTATGCTGTGGATACTTGGACTTACATGTCACCAGCCCACTGTCATACATCCAATTGGCCTTTTGATTATGGGCCTTATAAAATTTTCCACCTAGTAACAAGAAACAGAAAATTTTGAGCAGGTACCTTTTAAATTATTTATTTGTGAGAAAATACGTTGACTAAAATTTTTTGTAGATAAGTACATTTGACTTGAAATATATTGTAATTAGGTACTCATTGACATATTTTTAAATATTTTCTTCACTAAAATACCATTTTTCTTATTTGAAGGTATGTTAGTTTGATAGTCCAATTTTTTTTATGGGATTTGATTTATTATATTAATAGTTTTATGTTTTAAGGGATATACCACATGAAATATACCTTAACAGCTTGACCTAGATTTTGAAATTCATTTTTTGTATTATTTTTTAATATTAAATGACTCTGCTTGTTCTCAAATTTAGCAACAGTGTTACCTTGTATTAGAGACCTAGTCAAACCCACCACCACAACGGTTAAACTCAGCTTATCTACTGAAGGAAATAAGGATCAAGTTAAGACTAATTCAAGTGTGTCTCAACCTCCCTAGTTTATCTCTTATTCTTATGTATAACCTCCCTAGACTATCTCCTACTCTTGTGTGTACGGTTATCTTCATATTATAAATACAAGACCTTAACTTGTATTATGGTAAGGCAGCCAACAGATTTATATTTTCTTATATGGTATCAGAGCAACCTGACTTACGTCAAATTCCTTTTATCTCCCTCACCATGTCTATTGTAACAACCTTCTCCTCCACTCAAACATTACCTTTGGTCACCTTCACCAACTTCAACCGTTAAACTCACTCGGGACAACTATCCTCTATGGCTCTCTCAAATTGTTCCTCATCTCAGAGGCGGAAACCTCTTCAGGTACGTCGATGGCACTACCATCCCCCCACCGTCTACTGTCTTTTCCACCATTGATGGTGTTACCACTACTTCTCCAAATCCNGGAAACCTCTTCGGGTACGTCGATGGCACTACCATCCCCCCACCGTCTACTGTCTTTTCCACCATTGATGGTGTTACCACTACTTCTCCAAATCCTATCTTCTTACATTGGACTATGCAAGATCAAATCATTCTTGATGCAATCAATTCGATTCTCACTTAGAAGATGCTTACCTATGTTACAGGGTGCACTACCTCCAGATCTGCCTGGACAACATTGGAGACACTATTCACGTCCTAATCCCGGGCACGCACCATGCAAGTCCACTATCAATTGGCCACCTTAAAAAAAAGAAACTCCTCCATCGCCAACTACTTTCAACAGTTTCAATCTCTCACTGACTTCTTGGCTGCCGTGGGACAGCCCCTCAATGATTTTGAAATNACTATCAATTGGCCACCTTAAAAAAAGGAAACTCCTCCATCGCCAACTACTTTCAACAGTTTCAATCTCTCACTGACTTCTTGGCTGCCGTGGGACAGCCCCTCAATGATTTTGAAATGGTGTCTTTCCTACTTGCTAGACTATGATCTTTTTGTGATGTCAGTCACAACTCGGGTTGAACCCCTCTCCGTGGAAGAGATCTACGACCATTTCTTCTCCCATGAACTCAGACTTGAGTACCATTAGTCCGCCATTGACCTCACTGTTACTGGGGCTCACTATGCAGCCCGTGGAGGAAATTCTTCTTGTGGCTCTCGTAGCAGCCACAATTCTATCCTCAGAGCCCCACCTCCTGGATAAGGGCCTTCACGTGGTAATTCCAACAGGTAATCATGTGGTAGGGGGCGCAACATTCATTCCTTTCCTAGTTGCGGCTCTTCATCTCGCCCTGTTTGCCAAGTTTGCAACTGTGTGGGCCACATCGCACTTGATTGCTTCAATCGCTATAACGAGTCTTTCTCTAGAGACTCCACTCAGCAACCGCAGGCCTATCTCTTGGCCCCTTCCAATGGTCCTGACCATAATTGGTATCCAGATTTCGGTGCGACTCATCACATCACCTCCGACATGACCAACCTCAACCTCAAAGCAGAGGAATTCCATGGCTTCGATCAGATACAAATCGACAACGGTAAAGGGTTGTCCATCCATCATATTGGTCACACCCGTCTCTTTTCTCCGACTCTTCAATTTGACCTTTTTAACGTTCTCCATGTCCAAAAAATTTTCAAAAATTTATTATCTGTTCATAAATTCACGACTAATACTAACACTTTCTTTGAATTTCATCCCGATTATTTTCTATTGAAGGATCAACATTCGACGAAGTTGCTACTCCACGGCCCGAATAGTCATGGTCTCTATCAATTTCCATTCAGCAATAATAAGACATCCCCTTCCGCTTTAGTTGGTGAACATGTCTCTCTTCCTTAGTGGCACTCACGGCTTGGCCATCCTTCCTTCAAGCTGGTCCAACAAGTTCTTTCCTCCTTCAAGCTTCCGGTAACCACTTCTAAAGTCACTGATCCATGCTTCGCGTGCCTCAGCTCCAAATCCAAACAATTACCATTCTCCGCGTCTCTGTCCCACTCCACTTCTCTTTTAGAGCTCATTTATACGGATGTTTGGGGTCCTGCTCCCATTTGCTCAAATTCTGGCTTAAAATATTATGTTTCCTTTTTTGATGATTTTAGTCCATACACTTGGTTGTATCCTATTTCTTGTAAGGGTGATGTCACTAGCACTTTTAATAAATTTAAAATTTATGTTGAATACTTCTTCAAAGAAAAAATTCGTGCTGCCTAATCTGATTGGGGTGGTGAATACCGTCCCTTTCACACACTTCTTCAATCTTTTGACATCTCTCATCGTGTCTCTTGCCTGCACACACATCAACAGAACGACAAAATTGAGCACAAACATCGACACATTATCGAAACTGGACTAGCCTTACTCTCTTAAGCTCAAGTCCCTCTCCAATTTTGAGACGATGCATTCTCTATGGCATGCTACCTAATTAATCGCCTGCCTACCTCTGTGCTAAAAAAACAACTCACCCTTTCAAACTCTTTTTCGTTGTGAACACGATTATTTTTTTTTACGCACTTTTGGTTGCGCATGTTGGCCAAACTTATGTCTATACAATAAAAATAAACTCCAGCAAGTCTTTTCCATGCAAGTCTGCCTCTCCTCCATCCTCTTTACCCACTAACATATCTCTACAGGTGTTCAACAATCCAAGTCCACTACTAATTCCCCTTAACTATGGACCCACGACAGCATCTTCTTTGGACACTCCATCATCACCAGAAAATACCATCAGACCACCTCTTGACACAGCACCATCCCCCAGTCCATCGTTATCTATGTTAGATCTCATATCTCCCACTCTCTTATCTACTCCTTCCCATCTAACCCTCCCTGTCAGCAATACACCAACGCCCAACCCCTCATCAATTCACCCCATGACCACACGTGCCAAGAATCGGGCTGAAGTGTTTTGCCAATAATTTAGACATTTAAGAAATTTCAGCTCTACGTGATAATCTGTTTTTGATAAATTTGTGTGAAAAATTGAAAGAAACATATTATATCATTGTTCCATCGTCATTGCCAAGATTACCTCCAATTACCCCTCCAACAGGAGAATGAAAGATGGATATGATGAGTTCATTAGTTGGACAGAGAATCAATGTAATTACATCTTATATATGAAGATTTCCTTTTCAATAGGGTTATTTTACACTTTCAAGGAGAACTTGATGTATGCATTATGAGTTAATTTCTCCAATCATTGCAGTAGTTGTACCTGAAATTGATTTGGACATATCAATCTTTATGCTTTTGTAGAATATGGAGTGTGGATTTGCTAGACCATGAGTTATTCTCGGAGAAGTTTAGGGGTATTATGCTCTTCATCTCTAGTAAGTTGTTGTTTAAATCGTTATGTTTATATGTCCTATATAATATTGGTCTAGGAGATGGAACAACCCAATGTGGTCAAGTTCTAGAAGTTGATGGGGGGAGAAAGCTATTGCTCGGATTAATTTATGTTATTATGTTTTAGTACATTTTAGAATGGGTTCATCATTCTAGATGCCTTTCACGTTTGATTATAGGTCCATACATGATCCATCATTGAGGATCATTTTCTATGCCTCTCTTACATATCATTCCACCGTTTTAATTATTCTCTTTCTAATAAGTTATTTTCTAAAATTTTCTATTGCATGCGTTAAAGTTTCATATTACCTCTTAGATTTCTTTTCGCTGCCTTTCAGGTTCAAAGATTAGTTGGTCCACATCATTATTATATAGTTCCAAAATATTTGATTTGTACACAACTACGTTAATAATGTTTTCATATAGTCATATTGGCAATGGTGAATGAATTTACTACTTTTACAAGGTCTTCTGAAATGGGTATATTTCACTCACATCCACTAGATTTAGGTCATATTTCACTAAAAACATATTGATTTCTGAATTATCACTTTCCCACCCTATAAGTTTTTGTTCGTTAAAGGCATGAAATTAACATTGCATTTTGTCAAATTACCGTAAAATTTCATAATATTAATATTCCAACCATCCAATTATCATTCCAAATTTTCAAAATCAAAAACAAATCACATTTGATTTTATCAAGTTAATATCAAATTTACCTCCAATTCATTAAAATAAACATTCAATTTTTCTCAAATCAACCTTTAATTTCACCAAATTAATACCAATTTAATATTCTATTTCATTAAATTAACATGATAATGATCTTAAATTTTATCAAATAAATATTCAATCTAATCGAATTAACATTGAATTTTATCCAATTAGCGTTCAATTTCATCAAATTGACAACAAATTATTATTCAACTTTATCAATTTAAAATGTCATTTGAACAAATTAACATCAAACTAACCTTTAATTTCAATCAATTAAAATTTAGTTTTATAAATTTTAAATATCAAATTAATATCACTTTACTTATTTAAAACTAAATTAATATTTAATTTCTTCAATAACTCCCTAAAATGACTTTTAATTTTATTAAATTAACAACATTCAATCTTATCGAGTTAACATTGAATTTTATCTGATTACCATTTAATTTAATCATATTCACACCAAGTTATTATTCAACTTTATTAATTTAAAATGTCATTTCAACAAATTAACACCAAATTGACCTTCAATTTCAATCAATTAACATTTATTTTTTATAAATTTTAAATTTAATTTTATCAAATTGGTATCACTTGATTAATTTAGAACCAAATTAATATTTAATTTCATCAATCACACACTAAATTGACTTTTAATTTTATCAAATTAACACAATTTCACCAAATCAATACTCTATTATGTCCAATTAACATTCAATTAATAATTAATTTTATTAATTTAAAATTTAATTTCAAGAAATAAAGACTCAATCACACATCAGAATGGAACCAAAAGGAAGTGAATCGAAGTTTGTATACTCAATCACATATAGCAATGGAACCAAAAAGAAGTGAATCAGATGTTGTATATTTCAAAATTTTGACAAGATTAGTTCGAATTTACTCGTTTGTATCTATCACAACTTCACCTAATATCAGTTATAGTTTTTGCATAGCTGCCCATAAAGTTGTCATGTTTTTGTAGATGTATTCTGTGAGATAAAATGCGAGAATATAATATTGATAGTTGTAATTTTGGTGGACCTTGTTTCTCCTATACTTCCTCACCATGCATTTCTAAAATAGCTTTTACATGTGCTATGCACATAACCATTCTTAAATAGGGCAGCAAAAGGTCGACAAGGAGGGGGGAATGTACAC